>CM022302.1:322135113-322611657 GCA_011799875.1 Thinopyrum elongatum
CTAGTGTCGCTGTTTGTGCTAGCCTTCTTAAGGCAGAACTTGTCTAACTATGTCTGTACCCAGATATTATTTGTATGACTGACTCATGTATTCGGATCTTCGGATCCCTGGTCTGTAATATTGTGGACCTCCGTTTATTTGTGTTTAGAGTTGTGTTGTGATATCTTCCCGTGAGTCCCTGGGTTTGATCGTACACGTTTGCGTGTATGATTAGTGTACGATTGAACCGGGGGCGTCACACATATGAGCAGAGTTAATATGATGACATGTTGGAGGCAAGAAACAATTATGCTACAGTCCTAGATCATGGCATCAAAAGGCATATTATGCTATTACATTTCATGGATCTCAAATCATACAACATGGCATAATCATAGGAGCAACGGGTTCATGGCATTCATCAAAACAATATGCAACCGTGAACTAAGTTGATTCTCGGATGGTGAAAATCTGGGAATGCAAAACCGTTATATCATGATGCTGAATTGGGATGCACATAATAGCAAGCATAGCAATCTTAATAATTATGAATATGTTATGAGCATACAGTATACATGGCACTCTACAAATTACTCCATTGGCACAAATTCATATGATGCATAGATTAATTACTATGATTTTTGCAAAATGGAACATTCTGTTAACAGATTACCCGTTTTATCATGATAGCAACTTGAGAGAAAGAAAGAGACATGCTACAACAACTTTACATGGCAACCAAGGGCATGGCATCAATTTACACATTGCATAGACCAAATCACATCAAAGAATCATATGCATATGAGCAAAGGATTAGTGGCAATCGTCATGGCAAATTTGAATATTTTAACAGTTTCAGCAGTTAACATTATGATGCACTTTTGCAATAGAGATTACAACATGTAGATGCACTCTAGTATGCATGCAAAAGGCACCATCATGTAGAGCACGAAGAGTAGATCAATTTACATATATGAATCATCTTCAACGAACAAACATGCTCAAAAATAACATCATCACAAAATGCAATATGTTGTTTAAGAATTCGGGGACTCGGTCGTTTCTGCCTAGTCATAACTGAGCGCTGGATAGTTAAACTGCGCACAGGGCGAGAGTTTAGGCAGGCGCTCACCATGGGCCTGGCCCAGGTCGGAGGCGGAGTGGGCTCGATGCGTTGTTCGTGGCAGGGCCTCGGCGTTGGGCCTTGGGGGGTCGCGGCTGGGACGTGGCAGCAGGCCGGCCCAGGAGGCAGCGAGGGCGCCATCGTCCTCCTCTACTCAAAGCAGAGGGCTGATGGGGCACGGCGGCGCGCTTGCGGGTAGCCAGTGGCGCGGCGCAAGGGAAAGCCGGGGGGACGGGAGGCGGCAGATTCGGGCATGGCCCCTCCGGATCCGGTCGGTGGGGCGGCGCAGCGGCCGACGGGAGCTCCTGCAGTGGCGGCGTGGATCTCGGGCGAGCTCCTGCTCGTTCCTGCGAAGGAGAGAGAGAGCAAGGGAAAACTAAGAGGAGGAGAGGGCGCGGGATCAGCCTGGGAGGTCGCTGGCGGCGGCTGGCGGCGGTGGGGCGGCGATGTTTGGCGGGGTCGCGAGGAAGATGGTGGAGCTCCGGATCGGGAGCTCCTCTCCCGATCTAGAGCTCGGGCGCGGGGGTGACGCGGTTTGGGCAGCTCGGTCCCCGATTGACTTGGGCGAGCCTGCTTCGGGCCCGAGCAAGCGGCGATGGCTGGGGCGCTGGTGGGGCGACGTGGCGGCCCCTGGTAGGCCGCGGGCGATGGCGCAGGTGAGGTGCGAGGCGGCCTGACCGATGGGAGGAGGCCAAGTGGCGGCGGCTGGAGGGAGGTGCACGGAATTTGAGGAGGCTGGGCTTAGGGTTCCAAATATGGCAGGGGAGGACGTCCATATGTAGCAGGGGGTTAGGGTTGGGTTTTGGGGGTGTTTCAGGGCCCATCGATCTCGATCGGACGGCTCCGGCGAGAAGGGGTAGTGGGCTGTGTTGGAGGTGTGGGCTGAAAAGAGAGAGACAATGTGCGGCCCGGCACGGGTTTTTGGATGCCGAAAACGTTCGACGATTAAACCGGCTATAGTGCCGCTATATTTAACGGTTGAGCTACCAAACGGACTACGAATGCGATGAAATTTGGCAGGCGGTCTAACGACAATATAACAAGACCGCATGCCAACTTTCACCCCCATTCCGCGTACATTTTTGTCCCACTTATAAAATAATATTTTCGGATGTGCCGCGGGCATGTGCGAGTGTGGAAGGACTCAGAACGGTCAACAGAGAGAACATGGAGAACAGACAACTATGAATGGATGCAAGTTTTTAAAAGAATGACGGCACGGAGTGCCGATGCAATGCGAACGATGGGATGATGAATGCAACAAACAATCAAAACACATAGCGACAACAAAAATTAATGGAAGGCAACTGGAGCGTCCGTCTTAGGGCGTCACAAAGCTGCTAGTGGCAAAGATGACAAGATTCTCGCCGACTACTTTCCGTTGGCACTCAAGTCCAACATGAGATCTTGGCTAATAAACTTGCTAGAGAACTCCATTTCTTCCTGGTCGAATCTGTGTCATGTGTTTGTTGGGACTTATATCGGGGGCCATGAGCCTCCGGCAAAGCCCAGCGACCTCCACTTGATTCCACAAAAGGATGGTGAGCCCCTTCGCAAGTACGTCCAGAGGTTCAGCCGTGTGCACCACAACATCCCCAACATACACCCTGTGTAACATCCCAATTCTAAATTTTGGAATATTAATTATTTAAATAGGAATAATTATAAACTTTCTTGTGTTGATTGATCTTAGCTAAATTTGACTAGGATTTGAAGCTTTTGGAAATTTAAACGAATATTAAACGAGAGGGAATAGAAGGACTTTCCCAATTATTCATTTGGATCTTATTTTGGGTTCGACAATATTTCCAATTCGAATATGAGAGAGGACGACATGACTTCCTCAATAATTAAATTAGAAATTACTCAAATATTCTTTCTATTGGATTTTATTGTTTGAAACAAAACCAACTCGAAAATTAAGTTAAGTGAGAGAAGGTAATATGACACCTTGATTATAAAAGAGTTGGGAGTTGTTTCAGTTTAAATTTTGATATTTGTCGGAATTCAAAATATTGTATGGAACACTTTATAAGTGTCCAAGTAAAATTTATGAAAATATTATATGTATTGCATATAAGTATTTTGGACTGGAAAATGTTCACTAAGTTATATATAAATATATTTGTTTTTCTGGATGATTTGGTGTTTTTATAAAATGACTTTTATCATTTATGGAGCCAAAGTCATTTCTGTAATTTTATAAATAAGAAAACGTATCCCTAACCTATTCTAACCAAATAGCTAACCGGCCCATTTACTATCTAACGCCCACATGCATTGCGCTGCGCAGCAGCTGCTGAGTCCGACGGCCAAGGCCCAGAACAGCTGGCCACAAGCCGCTCCACCTCTCTTCTGTTTTTTTTTCTTTTTCCCTGTTCCACCGACAGCTGGATCCCACGCATTATCCCCTTCCTCCGTTCGGTCTCCCAACTCCACCCGACAAAGCCACAACGACCGAACCAACTTCGCTCGATTCGCTCCCTCCGTAAACCTTCAATCCAATTTGTGGGCACTGAGAGACTCCCCTAGATCCCCCCGTCTGATTCCCGTAACTGCCGCCCGTGTTCGCCCACGAAATCAACCGCACGGACCTCAGAAAGCTCCACCGCCTGAACTCACTTTTCCAGTCAATACCGGCCAGTGTAAGCCGCCCCCTGCCCCTTCTGTTCATCTGCACAATCTCCTGGATGCGCCGCTTTTCCCTGATGATCTTTCCCCTTCGTAGACGCTCGGATTCGAGCTCCCCAAGATCGCCCGATCTCGCCGGAGCTCACAACACCAGCAGCCGCCCTAGCCACACCTCTCCTTGTCCAGGGGACCAAGTGGACGCTGAAGATGACTACCGCGTGTTCTCCGTCGTCATACACACCCCTTCCACTACTTTCCTCGCGGGAGAGCCACCGGAGCCACCCCGACCATGTTCGAGAGCCACCGCCGTTGTTCTCATTCGCCATGGTGAGCTCTCCACCACGCCTGAAGACTAGCCAGCCTGGCTCCATCCCGGCCGTCGATCACAACTTAATACTCACTTCAGACACTTATTTTGAAACGAAGGGAGTATAACGATGCCTCCAGCCATAAAGGGGTATTAACCAATCAAATTCTGCCATGTGTCCTTAATTTTAGAATTTATTCATTTTCAGCCGAATTGTCTACGTTACTTTTGCAGCAACACCCCTATGCTTCATAATATCATATCTTTTGAATCGGAACTCCGTTTTCGATGAAACAAATTGTGTTGGTTTCATACTAAAGCCTTCTTTCCAGCTAATTTGTAGGTTTCAACGTTCGAATATTTCAAATTTGACCAATTCAAATTTGAATTTGAAACTTCATTTTATCATACCAGGTGAACAGTGACACCATTCCAATTGATTCTTTTTGCCTATGAAAACTTGCATTAAATACTTGTTGATATATACTGTATACTCGATATTCAAATAATTCTTGCCTATTTCAAATTCAATCCACACATCATTTCACTATAACTTGAGTTGTAGTGATCCTATTCAATTCATTCTTTTTGCAAATGAACACATATGTCATACGCTTTCTATTCAACAAAGTGTATGTTGCTTTCCTTATAATTTTGATCCTATTCTGTAGTATCTCAAATATAATCCTATATAGCAATCTTTCTATATCAATTAACTCTTTCGAGTTAATTCCTTCACCCTATCACATTATAGAAGATAAAGACCCTATATTATACGTTAAGCCTATCAATGTTGTCGTTGCTTAACGTTGCCATATTTGTTTTGTTATTCCTTTGGTTCTTCTTCATGGCTTGGTTATTGATTTGGATTCTTTCATCAACGATAGATTGCTCGGAGTGTGATGAGTAGAATTATCAGGAATTGTGAGTGCAAAGAACTTCATCAAATGTACCAGGCAAGTTACACCTTGATCATCTTCATCCTATTTTTTTTATGCATGTAGTCATTTATCACCATATGATATTATGCATGTGTGGGAGTATTATGGTAGTATGCTATTGCTATTTAGATTCAGCTGATTATAGCCTTTTGTAGATCGTGGTAGTGGTATCCTTGCTATGCTATGTAGACGGGGATTGGTTTGTGTGTGCATCGAGATTATGTGAGGACTATATATAATATAACTTGAGTAAAAACTTAATATATAATTCACCCCTAGACGGAAGGGTTGCATCATGGAGTTTCTTGTTCCTTTTCTAAGGGCATGGACCATGGCTAAGTGCACCCGAATGGTATTGCTGGGTGGTTTCAAGAACATCATGGTTTCTACCCTCTGAATGTAAGTGGGTGCCGTCCAGGCTCAAAAAGATCAGACAGACTTAGTGACTAGTAGCTTCCATGTACAGCCACTGGCTATATGGGCTCTGGCTTAGTTGATCAGTTGCGGAAACCTTACCCGGATGTGCCAGCAGATGTGGTTATGATAGTTGGGATGGGCCTCCTGTGAGACTAAGTGACAGCTTCAGAAAGACTTCTTCTCAATCTTTGGGTTGGATCCAGAGGGTAAAGTGTACTAAACTCTGCCGTGTCCTCGGTTATGGACAAATTTGAGCAGCTAGACCATTACAATTGTTGGAGGATCTTGACAGATGTTACACTTAATAGAATTTGATGGGAAACTTAATAATGGGTATAGGTTGGAATTGGCGCGCCCAACTCAACCATATGTATTAACTGTAGCAAGAAAAATTAAAATTTGACTATTATATTATGTAGTTATCAGGGAAAATTTAGCTTTTCTGGAAAAAAAATCACTACACCATCCTCTTGATATACCTTGCATGTAGATGTACGTCTGTTATATCATTCCTGTGTGACTTGCCAGTATATTCAACGTACTAACCCTTGTGGCTGCAACTTATCATGTTGCAGATTTTATACTTGAGTGAGTGATACGATGTATGATTACGATGTCTATACTCGACATTTGCCTGTGGTATTGATGGATTCCATGAAGATTTTATTTGCTTTTCCACTGTATTTTGTTTGTATGCTAGCCCTGAGCCATAGAGGTATGTAATATTTTAATTCTGGAACTACAATGTAATATTATGACATGTGGTTTATTTTAATATTACATCATGTACTGTGTGCTAGCTAATGATCCAGGGACTAGCAGAGTGAGCACACAGACTCGAATCTTATCAGGTTCGGTCGTTACAGATGGTATCAGAGCCCATGTTGACTGTAGGTCATAACCCTTAGAATGGACTAGGCAAGCCATAGGAACAAAATCATTTTATCACTTCCTGATTACTTACTATATCTACTCGTAGTTCTCGTCTATTATTCATCTTGTAAGTGCGTCAAGTGCCCCCTTTGTGGTTTTGGAGTATTGACGACAAATAGGTTGAGGAACTGATGTGTTTATGAGTATACACAGGAGACAGAGTCCCAGAATATTTGGTTTAACACATGGAAGACGACCCCTAAAAATGTATTTCTTCAAGTGAAGAAATTGGTGATGAAATTGGTACGGACTTTGAAGAAATTTAAGTGAAGACTTTGAAGCTTGAAGACTTGTTTTCATAGTTTCTTTTCTTCTTCTTTGAGTCATAGGAAAAACCATACTATTAAAGGGGGTCTAGGTGAATCATATTTCACATTTCAAAAGTGATGCTCAAACCTATTCAAACCTATACACAAAAGCCGCTTCGAGTGAAGCCTTTAGAAATCTCCAGTACAGCTGACGCATTTGCTAGCAAAAGTGACGAAGTTCATCTGGTCGCTGATGAATTTGGTCACGCCGAGGAGTTAGGAGTCCGCCAGTGCATTCTACCTAAAAGTGAGGGAATTGAGTGCCCCGACGAATTTGAGAGTTCAAATTCCGACAGTTGCTGCGCCGCGTGCCAGCTGTCGAGTGGATCCTTATCCTGACAATGCTCGAATCAGAGAAGGGCATTTATGACAATTCATGTCGGGTTGACCCCTGGCTATAAATAGCCGCCCCCCACAACCACTTGTTGGTTGGCTGCTCGGAGAGAACTTGACACTTGGCATAAGAGAGCAACCCATCCTCAGACGACTTTGAGAGAATCCTAAGTGAGGAAAAACCCAGAACCAAAGTGATTGAGCATCCCTAAAGAGATTGATCTGTGTGATCCGACGCATGTTACCTTTGAAGACTGTCATTCTTCCAGACAGTTAGGCGTCAAGTTTTGAGTACACCAAGAGTCATTGTGGTGTGCCGGTGAACAAGTCTGTGAAGGTTTTGGAAGTTTACCTTGAAGACTTACCATGAGTGATTGGGCGAGGACTAAGTGACCTTAACTCAAGAGGAATATGGTGAGGACTATGTGTCCTCTGAGTTGCGACTCAGCCGCCTCAACCAGACGTACAGTTGATGCAGCAACTAGAACTGGTCTACCAACTTCCACTATCTTCACCGAGCCAACCTGGTTTCAAATTCCTCAACCCTCTCTTACTTTATTCCGCTGCTGAAGAATTTCTGACCTATGCTCTGACGAATTTGAACTGAAGAATTCATCACGTTATCTTTCATTTCCTCAGTTCATTTTCTTCATGCGTGTTTGAATGTATGATTGCATGTTCTTCACTCTTACGTATCCTGATTCCATGATGACTTAGTTTCCCCTGAGGTTCTATCTCTTCACTCTTACGTATCATGATTGCATGTACTATGATTCTGTGATGACTTAGTTTCCCCTGAGTTTCTATATCTTCACTCTGATCTTCGTCAAATTCTTAAGAGTTCAAAGAATTTCTAAAAATCTCCCATTCACCCCCCCCCCTCTGGGAGTAAACATGTGCTTTCAATTGGCATCAGAGCAAGGTACTCCCTTGTTCTGTGTGATTTTTGTTTAACCACCTGGAGTTTTAGTTATGTCGACCACAGGTATGATGAAAGTATCTGCTGCATGCCCCATCTTTGATGGGTATGACTATCCCAAGTGGAAGGCCATGATGGGGAAGTGCCTCTTAGCGACGAACAACGAGTTGTGGACTATCACTAAGATTGGTCTTACCGATCTCTGCAAGATGGCGCATGCTGATGACATTCGCAAATATACTCGGCTGGATACTATGGCGAAGGATATCATCTGCTCCTGCCTATCCAGAGACGAGTTCAGGCGCATTATGCATCTTTGCAATGCGAAGCTTATATGGGACCGAATCTCTGACGTCTATGAAGGTCATCGAACCTGTCAGGATCCCTGGTCCCTTGAGTTCAAGGAGTCACAACGATGACTTTCAAACCTGATTCATCTTCGTCAGCATCAAGCCTCATGGCCAAAGGCACCAAGGTACTCAAACCTTCATCATCTTCTTCAAGTGAAGGTGAATCTGATGAAAATGTGACACCTAACTACTCCAAACTTGCTAAAATTGTTGCAAAGCAACAAACTGCCTTGGAAAGGATTCACAAACTGCTAGATAAAAGTGATGATCTGTTGAAAGACGAAATGGAATGGTCTCAAATTCTGACTGAAGACCTTATGCGTCTCCAGTCACAATATGATGAACTTGAAAGTTGTCATGTCACCCTCTCAGCTACACATGAAAAGCTGTCCTATGAATTTCTTCAAAGGAAGCAAGAACTCAA
This sequence comes from Thinopyrum elongatum, assembly GCA_011799875.1. Classification (NCBI taxonomy): domain Eukaryota; kingdom Viridiplantae; phylum Streptophyta; class Magnoliopsida; order Poales; family Poaceae; genus Thinopyrum; species Thinopyrum elongatum. Next base: position 322,143,779 of record CM022302.1, read on the forward strand.
AAAGCTGAGAGCGTCTCATGATGATCTTCAAAAGGACAACGATTCATTGCTTGCTCAACAGATGAGTGCTTCTCAGGAAGAATTTGTTGATCCATGCTTAAAATGCCTTAAACATGATAATGCAAATTCTTCAGCTGATTGTTCAAATGCTTCAACTGCTGCTATGTCTTCAACTGTCTCTGTGGTTTCAATTCCCTCATCTGAGGAAACCACAAGTGTTACTGACGAAAATGCAGATCTGAAGGAATTGTACATCACAGGCATGTACAAAAGCCTCAAAGGGCACCAAACTCTTTGTGATGTGCTCAAGAAGCAGATTCTCCACAAGAACCCTAGGAAAGAGGGTATTGCTTTTGAGAGAAAGCCAAATGTTGATGGTTCTTATTGGAAACCTGAGCAGTATCCCAAAACCACATGGGTTGCTGCTAAAGGACCTCCAGTTGATCCATCCACTCTATCTGGCTTTAACTGTGATACTCCACATTCTTCTAATGAGTCATTTGACTCCAACTATAAGCTATTCAAAATCATAATGATGAAGTATTTGCTAGATTTTTTGGTACTAACTGCAGGAATGGTTCCCCTGCGAAGAAAATCTAGGTGCCCAAATCTGTTCTTTAAAATCTTCAGGTGAATGTCATCATGACACCACCGAAGAAAAGGAACAACCCCAAGGTAAATTCTTCACTTGGACCAAAGTCGTCAAATGGACGCAAGTCAACTCATGCTCGTACTAACTCTTCAATGCAGGAAAACAAATAGCAATATGATGAATATGTGCATTATTCTTCAAATCACTATGTGCACAAAACTGCTAAGAATTTCTCTGCATATTCTTACGAGTATTATACTCCTCCTGTGAAGAGAAATGCATATTCTTCAATGCCTAAATTCTCTATCAATGCTTTGCGCTACATTGCTTCTCAGGCACCCATTTAGATGTGGGTGGTTAAGAAGAAGAACTAATCTCTTCTGCAGGGTCAGGTCCTCAGACACAATAAATTTCTGATGAATTTGCTAAAGGCGTGACATAAATGCTTGTTGGGATGCAAGCTAATCATGATGAAATGAAGCCCTCATTTCACACATCCCTATGCTGCTAGTTCTATGCTTACTGATGAAATTCATTGGCGAAATTGATCATCATATTCTTCAACTGAAGTATATGAATTTGTAAGTGAGACTAATGCTTCTACAGGATGACACTCCAAAAGCTACTGAATGGGTTCTGGCCAGTGGCTGCACCAATCACATGACTGGTGATAGGAATCTCCTCACCAATGCTCCCCTTACTCCATCTCATCTAAAGCATATCACCTACGCTGACAAAGGAAAAAGCAAGGTATTGGGTCTAGGGAAGGTTGCTATCTCAAAGGATCGACACATGGAAAAAGTGATGCTTGTTGAGTCCCTAGGATACAACCTCATGTCTGTCTCAATGCTTTTTGATCTTGATATGATTCTCATCTTTGGCAAATATAGATGCATTGTGCTAATGGAATCAGACAAGTCCAAAGTCTTCGAAGGCTTTAGGAGAGGTGATTTGTATATTGTAGATTTCTCTCTAGGTCCTCAACTAGCCACGTGTCTACTGGCAAAAGCTTCAGTGTGCTGGCTATGGCATCGACCACTTGGACATGCTGGCATGAGGAATTTGAGCACACTCATCAAGAAGAAGCATATCATTGGCATCGAGGGCGTCAAATTCGTCAAAGATCACCTTTTCGGTGCTTGTGAGGCTAGAAAGGTGACCAGATCCAAGCACTCCGCAAAGACAATCATGACCACTTCTCATCCCTTTGAATTACTTCACATGGATCTCTTTGGTCCCACTCATTATGCTACACTAACCAATGTAGTATCACTCTATGGATTCGTCATTATTGATGATTATTCTCGTTACACCTGGGTGCATATCATTACCTTCAAGACTGAAGTGTAGGGCGTCTTCAGACGATTCGCTAACCGTGCCATGATGAATTATGGCATCAAGATCAAGCATATCAGAAGCGACAATGGCATCGAGTTCAGGAACATAGGCCTTGATGACTATCTTGATGAACTTGGTATTACTCATGAGCTATCTACCCCTTATACTCCTCAGCAGAATGGAGTTGTTGAGCGCAAGAATAGGACACTCATTGAGATGGCTGCTACTTCTTGAGCTTGCGTTGGTTTTTCCCTTGAAGAGGAAAGGGTGATGCAGCAAAGTAGAGATAAGTACTTCCCTCAGTTTGAGAACCAAGGTATCAACCCAGTAGGAGGAACACACAAGTCACCAATGGTTGCACCTACACAAACAAACAAATACTTGCACCCAACGCGATAAAGGGGTTGTCAATCCCTTCACGGTTACTTACAAGGATGAGACCTGATAGAGATAGGTATAAAAGATAAATAAAAGTGCAAAATAAAGTAAATGTAAATAAATTGCACCAAGGTATTTTTGGGTTTTTGGTTTTATAGATCTGAAAATAATATGATAAAAATAGACCAGGGGGCCATAGTTTTCACTAGAGGCTTCTCTCTTCAAAGAACGCATACGGTGGGTTGATACATCTCCAATGTATCTATAATTTTTTATTGTTCCATGCTGTTATATTATCATTCTTGGATGTTTTATATTCATTTTATAGCAACTTTATATCATTTTTTGGGACTAACCTATTGACATAGTGCCCAGTGCCAGTTGCTATTTTTTACTTCGCAGAATATCCATACCAAACGAAGTCCAAACGCAGTGAAACTTTTTGGAGATTTTTTCTGCCTAGAAGACAACTTGGGAGCCAACAAAGTGCATGAGGGGACTGTTGGGGAACGCAGTAGAAAACAAAAATTTTCCGACCTACGCACCAGCCCAGGACCACTATGGAGACTGCATACAAGGTTTGATCATTTTCGTTACCGACTCGTAGCGCAGCGGAAGTAGAGTCGATGACGATCGTCGGTGCAGATCCCCGCAGCTAGGATTTACAACCTCCCAACCACGAGGATGTACTCCCTCATCCGCCACTCGGACAGCCCTCCGGGAGGCGGTCGGACAGTCCCCCGGACGGTGTCGTGGACAGCCCTTCGGGAGGACTCACAGAACTCGGACCGTCACTCGGACAGCCCTTCGGGAGGACACTCGAACAGCCCCTCGGGCAAAAGGACGAAACTACGACCTCTCTACGGGGTTGCACACATACGGTGCCATCTATCCGGTAGGGCTTCGCCGTCCAGAACTAGTTCCCACCGGAACCCAGACAGCCTTTCGGCACTACGAAACTATTTCGTGGGAGGGAGAGAGAATGCCAGATCATGCATGGCTTGTGTGAGAGAGTTGGAGTGGAGTTGGAGAGCACCTCTCCTCCTCCTTATATAGTGGTGGAAGGGGTGGAGGGGGCTGAAAATTCAGCCCACTAAACATGGGGAAAACATGTTCCCACAAAACAAGGAGAACATGTTCCCACCAAACAAGGGAAAAACATGTTCCCTTGTCCATGGTGTTCCCCCATGGGGCCCCACCTTCCTCCCAACACTCTCCACCATTTGTGGGGGCTGCCCCCCACCATGGGGGGCCCCCCCCCAACATTTTGTCCAGCCACAAGGGGGCTGCTCCCAAAGGGGGCCCCCCCAAAAACAGCCCAAAAACAGCCCCCACGATCCGTGGGATCTTGTCCCCTCACGCTGGGACAAGATGTTTTCCGCGACTATTATTTCTGAAAAATTCCAGAAGGTCCCAGAACATTTCCGGCACCCTCTAAAATTATCTGGACGCGCTCTGGAACATTTCCAGTATGGTGGTTTAATTTAAAACCATCTTTGTTTACCCGGTAAACAACTCCGGCAGCTCCGAAACTTTTTTTCGGTTTTTTCTCCAGAAATTACCAGACCAATCTGGCAACCTCCAAAACATTCCCGGTGCTTGCCGAAACCTTTTTGGATCAATGGTTTTATCCGAAACAACTTTTCGGTTTTACCGAAACTTTTTCAGTGTTCTCTCTCCGGAACTCTTCCGTTGTCTCTGAAACTTTTCGGTGATTTTCTCTCAGACTCCCTGTCTAGTATTCAGCAGATAGATGACCCTTAAGCGTGTGACCCTATAGGTTCGGTGAAGTATAGACATGACACGGAACACCTTCCGATCAATGATCAACATCGGAGCCGTGGACACCCATATTGACCCCTATACCCACACGAATGAATATTCGAGTGAACCTCCAGTTGCCGTGTGCTATTCCTGTTGCTTCACGATATGTTACAAATACCCGAGGTTAGACATGTAGGCATTTCCGTGGATCAACAACTTGTCCACTATGCCAGTTACCTCGTTACCGGTATTGTTCTCTTTTCTCGTTACCGTGTTCCGGCATCCTTGTGATCAAATCACAAAGTGTCTGGCCAGACGATGATGGATACCGTAACACCGAGAGGGCCCAGAGATATCTCTCCATCGTCGGAGGAGCAAATCCCAATCTCGAGCTATCAAGTTAGTTGACACACTTTTCCATGAACCCGTAAGCCGCCGTAATAGCCACCCATTTACGGATGACGTTTAACAAACCCCAAAGTTCATGAAGCAAGTATGAAGAAACTCGACACTCTCATGGTCTAAGGAATTTTGCAAACATTAACCATCTCTGTGTTATTAACCATTAATATGTGACGAATGTAACTCATAGCATAACATCAATTTGGGTCGATTCAACACAAATGTTCTTCTAACACTGTGCCCTCAAAATTGCTGGCATAGACATGCCCATGATCAGGAAAACAGAACCATCATGCAATACTTGAGCTAGTCTTAGAGGCCAGACTAGGAATACATATTACCGTTTATTATTCCACACGTGCATATGAGTCTTCCTCCGAGCCTCGTTTTATTTGCAGACTCGAGAACCATAGCAGTTATAGCATGGAACATAAACCTAATTATGAACAGGGAGATAATCAATAACATTTATTATTGCCTCTAGGGCATATCTCCTACAGGGACGCCTATGGGGCCCACAAGACACCAGGGCGCGCCAGGGGCTCCTGGCGCGCCCAGGTGGATAGTGGGGCCCACGGGAGTCCTTTCCATCGCCTCTCAGCTCTATAAATACCCAAATTCCAGAAACCCTAGGGGAGTCGATGAAACACAATTCCAGCTGCCGCAAGTTCCAGAACCAGGAGATCCAATCTTGAGCCCTATTTTGGCACCTTGTCGGAGGGGAACACGATCACGGAGGGGTTCATCATCCTCATTGGTGCTCCTCCGATGATGCGTGAGTAGTTTACCACAGACCTACGGGTCCATAGGCAGTAGCTAGATGGCTTCTTCTCTCTTTTTGATTCTCAATACAATGTTCTCCTCGATGTTCTTGGAGATCTATTTGATGTAATGACCTTTTGCGGTGTGTTTATTGGGATCCGATGAATTGCGAGTTTATGATCAGTTCTATCTATGAATATTATTTGAGTCTTCCCTGATATCTTATATGCATGATTTTTATAGCCTCGTATTTCTTCTCCGAAACTTTGGTTTGGTTTGACCAACTAGATTGATTTTTCTTGCAATGGAAAGAGGTGCTTTGTGATGGGTTCGATCTTGCGGTGTCCTCACCGAGTGACAGAAGGGGTAGCGAGGCATGCATGCATCGTTGCTATTAAGGATAAAAAAGATGGGGTCTATTCCTACATGAATATATCTTGTCTATATCATGTCATCATTCTTATTGCATTACTCCGTTTCTCCATGAACTTAATACACTAGATGCCTGCTGGATAGCGGTCGATGTGTGGAGTAATAGTAGTAGATGCAGGCAGGTGTGGGTCTACTAATCTTGTATGTGATGCCTATATACATGATCATTGCCTTGGATATCATCATAATTATTTGCTTTTCTATCAATTGCCCAACAGTTATTTGTTTACCCACCGTATGCTATTTTCTCGAGAGAAGCCACTAGTGAAATCTACATCCCCCAGGTCTGTCTTTGATCATATTGTTTTCAGATTAATCATTCCAAAACCCCAAAAATACCTTGCTGCACTTTTTCTTTATTTTATTCATTTTGTGTTTTTGCTAGATATATTTATCCAATCTCATACAATTTTATCTACCTTAATACCGGGGAGGGATTGACAACCCCTCTTACGCATTTGGTTGCAAGTATTTGTTATTTGTGTGGAGGTACCATTTACCAAGTGTTGCTTGATTCTCCTACTAGATTGATAACCTTTTCATAACTGAGGGAACTACTTACTGTTGCTGTGCTGCATCATCCTCTCCTCTTGAGGGACATACCAACGCGGATACAAGCAATCAGGAAGAATTTTTGGCGTCGTTGCCGGGGAGACATCATCAACATCTATCAGCTCCTAATCACAAATCTCATCTCCTTTCAATTTACATTATTTGCCATTTGCCTCTCGTTTTCATCTCCCCCACTTCACAAAAATATTTGACTTATTATTTGCCTTCTTTTTCGTTCACCTTTTTCTCGTTTGATCTTTTTCTTTGCTTGTGATCTTGTTTGCGTAGTTGTGATGTCTCAAGAAAATACCAAGTTGTGTGATTTTTCCAATACCAATAATAATGATTTTATTAGTACTCCGATTGCTCCTCCCGCTACTAGTGCGGAGTCTTATGATATTAATGTCACTTTGTTGAATCTTGTTATGAAAGAGCAATTTTCCAGTACTCCTAATGAGGATGTCGCGTCCCATCTAAACACTTCCGTAGAATTGTGTGATATGCAAAAGAAAAAAGATGTGGACAATGATATTGTGAAATTAAAATCGTTTCCTTTCTCTTTGCGGGATCGTGCAAAAATTTGGTTTTCTTCTTTGCCTCGCAATAGTATCGATTCTTGGGATAAGTGCAAAGATGCTTTTATTACTAAGTATTTTTCCGCCAGCAAAGATTATTTCTCTTAGAAATAAAATTATGAATTTTAAGAAACTTGAGCATGAACATGTTGCACAATCTTGGGAAAGAATGAAATTAATGCTAAGAAATTGTCCTACTCATGGTTTAAATCTTTGGATGATTATACAAAAAAATATGTGGGATTGAATTTTGTTTCTAGAAATCTTTTAGATTCCGCCGCGGGTGGTACTTCTATGGAGATTACTTTGGGTAAAGCTACTAAATTGCTTGATAATATCATGGCAAATTATTCACAATGGCAGACCGAAAGAGCACCTACTAGTAAAAAAGTTAACTCGGTTGAAGAAATTAGTACTTTGAGTGAAAAAGTTGATGCTCTTATGAAATTGGTTGCTAGTAAAAATGCTCCTATTGATCTTAATGATGTGCCTTTGTCTACTTTAATTGAGCAAAATAGTGATACCGTAGATGTGAATTTTGTCTCATGAAACAATTTTAATAACAATGCTTATAGAGGTAATTTTAATCATAGGCCTTTTCCTGGAAATTCCTCTAATAATTATGGCAATTCCTATGGCAATTCTTCTTATAATAATAATAGGAACCCCTCTGATCTTGAGAGTAATATTAAATAATTTATCAATGCTCAAAACATTTTCAATACTACGATAGAAGAAAAATTGAGTAAACTTGATGATATGTCTAGAAGCATTGATAGAATTTCACATGATGTAGAAAATATCAAGAATAAAATTTTTCCACCTAAGGTTGATGTTAATGAATCAACTAAAGCTCTATATGTTTCCATGGATGAAAGTACGAAAAGAACCGCTATGCTTAGAGCTAAAAGAGAATTTTTAGAAAGAGCGTTTTCTACCGATTGCTTTCATAATAATGATGAAGATCTTAAAATGATTGGTGTTTCTTCAATTGATTCCATGTTTAGTAATATTAAACTTGATGATAAAGGGACTAAAGAAGTATCAACTTTAGCTAGAAGGCATCCCCATAATTCGGAAGGTGAAAATCTTGTTGAAATTTTTTGATAAAAGTGGGTTTGGAGAGGTCAAAACTTTAACTAGTGATGTGCCCACTCTTTTGGATTACAAAGATTTTAATTATGATAGTTGTTCTTTGATTGAACGTATTTCTTTGTTGCAATCCATGATAAATTCATCCAATGCCTATGAGCAAAATAAAGCTTTTACTAAACATATTGTAGAAGCGATGATGAAAGATTTAGAAGAAAAGTTGGAATTAGAGATGTCAATTCCTAGAAAACTATATGATGAATGGGAACCTACCATTAATGTCAAGATCAAAAATTATGAGTGCTTTGCTTTGTGTGATTTAGGTTCTAGTATTTCCACAATTCCGAAATCTCTATGTGATGTCCTAGGTTTTACCAAGTTGGAAGAATGTTCTCTTAATTTGCACTTGGCGGATTCTACTATTAAAAAACCTTTGGGAAGGATAAATGATGTTCTTATTCTTGCAAATAGGAACTATGTGCCCATAGCTTTTATTGTTATTGATATTGATTGCAATCCGCCTTGTCACATCATACTTGGTAGACCATTTTTATGAACTTTACGTGCCGTGATTGATATGAAAGAAGGTAATATTAAGTTTCAATTTCCACTAATAAAGGGTGTGTAACACTTCCCTAGAACAAGAATTAAGCCACCATATGAATCAATCATTAGGGCAACCTATGGGCCAAAAACCAAAGATGGCAATACTTGAATCTATGCATTATGCCTAGATAGGGGCATAAAACGGTAGCGCTTGTTGGGAGGCAACTCAATGAATAAATTATTTTTTTCTCTTTTTTCTTTCTTTTTTGTGTGTTCACACAATTATGCCTTTGTTATTATTGTGTTTTTATGTTTCAATTAGTCTTTGTGCCAAGTTAAGCCTTTAGGATAGCTTTGTGTGATAGTTGATTTGATCCTGTTGAAAAACATAAACTTTTGCGTCAAGTAGCAGAATTGTTAAAATTCACAGAAGCGACAAAAAATTATGAATTTTTTACACAAAATTTATAAACAAATTGCCTCTGTTTTTCAATTTTTCAGAAGTTTTGGAGTTAATGAAGTATGAGTAAAATTCGAGTCCTTACAGACTGTTCTGTTTTTAACAGATTCTGTTTTCTTTGCATTGTGTGCTTATTTTGATGAATCTATGGATTGTATCGGGGGGTATAAGCCATGTGTGATGCCCCCGACTCAATCATGCACTAATCATACATGCAAACATGCACGATCAAGCACAGGGACTCACGGGAAGATATCACAACACAACTCTAACACAAATAAACGGAGATCCACAATATTATAGACCAGGGATCACGAGGATCCGAATACATAAGTCAGTCATACAAATAAAATCTGAGTACAGACATAGTGAGCCAAGGTTTGCCTTAAGAAGGCTAGCACAAACAACGACTCTAGATCGAAAGGTGAAGGCCTCCTGCCTGGGAGCCTCCGATCCTACTCCTGGTCGGCTGGCTCGATCCAGTAGTAAGTACCGTCTGGACCCATCTGGTAGTAAGCTCCTGCAGTGGCATCTGGCTCCTGGGCTCCATCATCTGTTGTATCACCAAGTAGGGGAATATAGGGAAAAAGAGGAAGCAAAGCAACCGTGAGTACTCATCCGAAGTACTCAGCAAGCAAGGATCTACACTACATATGCAACATTATCAAACGGAAAAGGCTATATATGTGGACTGGGCTGCAGAAATGCCAGAATAGAGAGAAGGCCTAGTCCTATCGAAGACTAGCATCTTCAAACATCTTCACGAAGCCACCATCTTGCAGCAATAGAAGAGAGTAGAATAGCATTTTATTAAGCAAACATGTTGAAGTAAGCCTAGAGATCCTTCCTCGACTCCTAGTGAGAAAGTGATCACAGAGCTTCAATTAATTAAGCAAGTATCCAGTTCAAGTAATAGATCGAGATACACAAACTAAGCATCCTTTACCGTAGGACTGGCTATCGATAGATTATTCTTCCCTGCAGGGGTGCACTACTGTTACCCAACACGCTCGATCACCTCTGGCCGGACACACTTGCTGGGTAATGCCCGGCCTCGGGAGATCAACACGAAGCCGCGCCCTACCTAGGCTCAGCAGAGAGGTCAGCACGCCGGACTAACCTATGCACCCAGAGGTCTTGGGCCATCTCCCTGGGCACCCTGCGTGTTGCGAGACTGGCCGGGGTGCAGGCGCGACACTAAACTCGTCAGGGAAGTATCAAGCCCATTCCCGACAATCAGCCCGCACGGTGAACCGTGACGTCTGAAGAGCTTTCGGGAGGAACGTACGACGTAGAGGGCCCCATAAACCATAATCCCACGTGGTAGTAGTGCGTATAGGGCACGTCGACCCACTCAGATCAAATACCCAAATCCAATAGGTTGATTTAGTAACACGCGGAGATGATCAGAGTTTCTCAAGCTCCGCCACAATATCACACTCGAGTGCCCTTCCGGCACACCCGACATCATAGATCTCCTGTGGGTACCCATCAGGGTCGACCCGCCTGTAACAAAGGTCAAAGTAACCGTGTGGTCATAGCATCAAGGGGGGAGACCCGAGGAATCACCCTCGGTGGATTCCACTCGATGAAATCATCAGGGTGAACCTATGAGGCATCACCCTCGAGGTTCACACTGAGGGGTTGCGCGACAGAGTCGTATCGGAAGTGGAGAAGGAGGAATCACCCTCGATGACCATGACCGAACAGCTACACTGCAGAGTATTCATCAGGAGTGCGTTACGAGGTATCACCCTCGACACTCGATAGTAACTATGCAGAGTCGTACAACTAAGCGGGTGAAGTGATGTGTCGGTCTCTGGTTGACGATCACATTGATCGAGTCATCGATGATCAAGCAGGGGCAATAAGGGTAAGGTGGTGGGGGTCACTGATGGTTTACTACCAACCTATACTAAGCAGTTTAACATAGGCAGGTAAGGTAACAATAAACAGGTTACAAAAGCAGGCTATGCATCAGAATAGGAGCAAACATTAACAGTAGTAAAATATAATGCAAGCAGAGAGAAAGGAATGGGCGATATTGGATGCTCAAGGGGGGGGGGGGGGGGGGCTTGCCTGGTTGCTCTGTCAAGAAAGAGGGGTCGTCAACGGGCTGCTCGTCTGCAGCGTAGTCGTACTCAGCTGCAACGGCGTCGGTCTCGGCGTCTATCGAGAGAGAAGGAGGGGGAGAGAAACAATAAATTCACGGCAAAAATGCAAACAATATGTATGACATGCCTAAATGATATGCAGAGGTGTTCTACTGCCTAACTAAATGATTTAGTTAAATTAGGAATTTATTTGGATTTATTTAATTAAAGTTGAGCACTATTCATTTACCGAAATCGGTCCAAAAGTTCCATGTTCAGATAGCTTGGGGCATCTAACAGATGGACGGACCACGCATTCGGATTCGTCTGGAAATTCTGAGCAACTTTCATATATAAATTATTTTCATCGGAGTTACGGATTATTTTATATGATTTTCTAAAGTTTTAATTATTTTCTTAATTTAATTATTCATTTAAATTTGAATTATCCAGAATAGTAAATGATGACATCAGCATGACCTAGGTGTGACGTCAGCAGGTCAAACCCAGCTGACCAGAGTCAAACCTGAGAGTTGGGTCCAGTGGGACCCACATGTCAGTGACAGAGCTAACTAAACAGAGTTAGTTTAATCTAATTAACCTAATTAGTAGGTGGGGCCTACTGTCAGTGAGAGATTAGTATACTAAATAACTAATTAATTAATTATAAGTTTTATTTATTTTTAATAAACGTTTAATGGGGTGAGGCCCGCATGTCAGTGGGCCATTGCGCCCAGTAAGCGTGTTGATTGGGGTCAACGGGGCCTAGTGGGGCCCGTGGTCAGCGGCAGGGAGGCGGGGCCCGCGGTGCCAAGTGGCAGCCATGCCGGCACTGGCCATCGGAGTGCGCCGGCGAGCCCGAGCGCGGCATCGAACTCCGGCGAGCCCGGGATTCGTCTACGGTGCACTGTTTCGGGCGTTCTTGGTCGCGTTCGAGAGCTGGCAGTGGACCGCATCGGACGACAGTGGTGGGGTGGCCAGGTACAAAGTGTAGCAACGGCGGCGAGCACATCGGCGGCGAAGCTCTCGGGCGTGCAACGGAATCGGCGCTACGACGTGTTTACGGGCGAAGCAAAAGGGTAGGCGATGCCTACGCGAGGCGGCGAAGCAAACGGGCAGCAGCACATGACCAAATGGTCGCCGAAGGGCCGCCGGCGACGAGCTTGTGTGGAGACGAGCTCGGGCATGACGGGGAGAGGGGGCTACGGTGGCGGAAACAGAGCGCAACGAAGGGGAGAAGGAAGGGGAGCTCACGGCGTTCCTGCAGAGGTGCAAAGCGTGTGCGGGGAAGGCTCGATGTCGCCGGAGTTGAGGAAGATTGCCGGTGGGTCCGAGGAAGAAGAAGGGCGCGATGCGATCGTTGCGGGGCGCCGAGCTCGAGCGCGTCCTCGTAGTCGACATGGTCGACGTAGGCGGTGCTCCTGGTGCGGTCTCAGGTGGTAGGGAGGCCGCAGAGCGCGTGGGCGACGGCGGCGCTCGGGTGAGGTGAAAGAAGGCGAGGGGAGGGGAGTTGTGGCGCTAGGGCTCGTCCGAGGGGTCGAGGGGGTCGCTCTTATCCTCATCGCGCGCGGCCAAGCGAGGGGGCCCGGGTGCGTGTGCACGGGCGCGTGCGGGGTGTTCGACAGCGGGGCGGCATGAGCAATGCGAGGTGGGGGAAGAGCTGCGCGGGCTGGGCCGGCGCTGTGCACTCGAGGCCCAGGCACAGTGGGCCTTTTCTTTTTCCTCTTTTCTTTCATCTGTTTTTCTTTTGTTTCTACTTTTGCAATATTGTGTGGCCTCATACACAGTTTTGTAATATAGGTTACTTGTTCCAATATATACAGCGCATTAGTTAGTACTGCTAAAAATTGGTTTGGAGGAAAATGGAGTTCACACAAATTTTGTATTAAATAAAATGAATTCAACCTTACTATTTTGGTACTGTTAGAGTCACTTATTTAATCTATTAAATGTTGGTTACAATTTTAGCATTGTCTCTGGAATATTTGTTATTTAATGAACATTTTAGTTTATGTTTTGAATAACTTTTATTTTCCACTTTGATTTAATTTGAAGTTTGAATTAGGAGTGTGAAATGCAATATGATGCAAATGATGATTAGGCACTGTTAACCTTGCTGACATGGCATTAACTAAGGGTGATCACTGTGGCTAATTACATGGGGTGTTACAATTCTCCTCATCTAACAAGAATTCTCGTCCCGAGAATTAAGAAGAAGATTGGAAGAAAGAGGGGTATTCTTCGCGAAGGCGATCCTCGCGTTCCCAAGTGGCTTCATCTTCAGAATGATTCGACCACTGAACCTTGAGGAATTTGATTGACTTTTGACGAGTTCGACGTTCAGCTTGATAAAGAATACGGATGGGATATTCTGGATAAGACAGATCTTCCCGTAATTCAAGCATTTCATGATCCACAGCTCGAATAGGATCCTTGAAGCAGCGACGAAATTGGGATACATGAAAGACATCATGCACTTGAGAAAGATTTGGCGGAAATTGCAATTGATATGCCACTTCTCCTCGACGGGCAAGAATACGGAACGGGCCAATGTAGCGAGGAGCTAACTAGCCTTTGATTCCGAACCGATGAGTGCCTTTCAACGGAGTGACGCGAACGTAGGCTTGCTCGCCAGGCTGATAGACCATTTCCTTGTGCTTTCGGTCATAGTTGCTCTTCTGACGAGACTGAGCAGTTTTCAGCTGTTCACGGACAATGTGGACTTTTTCTTCAGCTTGTTGAACAATGTCCGGTCCGACAAGGGAGCATTCCCCAGTTTCCGACCAATTCAGAGGGGTTCGACACTTACGTCCGTAAAGAACTTCAAACAGTGCCATCTTCAGACTAGCTTGGTAGCTATTGTTGTAAGAGAATTCGGCATACGGGAGAGATTCTTCCCACTTCTTACCAAAGGAGATGACGCAAGCTTGAAGCATATCTTCGAGCACTTGATTAACTCGTTCGACTTGACCCTGAGACTGAGGGTGAAAAGCGGTACTGAAGGATAGATGAGTTCCCATAGCTTCTTGGAAATTTTTCCAGAATCTTGAGGTAAAGAGGCTGCCACGATCCGAACTGATCTCCAACGGAACACCGTGGAGTGACACAATTCGGGAAACATACAAGTCTGCTAACTGACTAGCAGTGATTGTCTCCTTGACTGGCAGAAAGTGAGCAACCTTGGAGAATCGGTCAATGACGACAAAGATAGCATCATGACCCTTCTGAGAACTGGGAAAACCAGTAATGAAATCCATTTGGACCTTGTCCCATTTCTATTCAGGAATATCAAGTGGTTGCAGAGTTCCAGCAGGCCTTTGATGTTCTGCTTTAATGCGCCGGCAAACGTCACACTCAGAAACATAACGAGCAATGTCTCGCTTCATATTAGGCCACCAGTATCTCTGACAAATGTCACGGTACATCTTTGTGCTACCAGGATGAATTGATAGAGGAGTGTCATGAGCTTCTTTCATAACGTGTTCCCTCTCATCCTTGAATTTGGGTACGAAGAGACGGCGTTGGAAGAATAGGATCCCATCATTATCAAGATGGAATTCCGACGGCTTTCCTTTTTCGAGGTATCGCTTAATCCTTTCAACTTCAGAGTCATACCATTGCATAGTCTTAATGCTGTGTTCTAAATCTGGTTCAACAACCAGGGTATTGAGATAACCCAGTGGAACAATATGGAGGTTCAATTTGCGAAGCTCTTCATAAAGGAGAGGTTGTGCTTCCTGAACCATAAGATTGTTGCAATAAGCCTTGCGACTCAAAGCATCGGCCATTACATTATCCTTGCCAGGGGTATATGAGATATTCATATCATAATCGGCAATTTTCTCGAGCCATCTTTGTTGACGAAGGTTCAGATCTGGTTGAGTATATAGATACTTCAAACTTTGATGTTCCGTGTATATCTCGCAACGGTTACCGAAAAGGTAATGTCGCCATAGCTTCAGAGCATAAATAACCGCAGAAAGTTCGAGATCATGCACTGGATAATTTTCTTCGTGAGGACGCAATTGTCGAGAGCCATAAGCAATCACTTTACGCTCTTGCATTAGGACACAGCCTAATCCTTGACGAGATGCATCATAGTATATTACGAAATCCTTTTGGGAATCCGGGGGTGCTAGCACTGGGGCAGATGTTAACTTATCTTTTAATGTCTGAAAGCTTTCTTGACATTTTTCTGTCCACTCAAATTTAACACCTTTGTGGAGCAGGTTCGTCAATGGCTTTGCAATCTTGGAAAAGTTCTCAACGAATCGACGGCAATAACTAGCGAGTCCAAGGAAACTCTTGACTTGCTTACCATTCTTCGGGGGAGTCCAGTCAAGAATAGCCTAAACTCGCTCAGGGTTAACAGCAATGCCATTCTTGGAAATCACATGACCAAGATAGGTCACTTCAGATAACCAGAACTCACACTTGGAGAATTTATTATACAACTGATGTTCTCGTAGCTTCTCCAATACAAGCCGAAGATGTTCAGCGTGCTCCTCTTCATTCTTGGAATATATAAGGATATCATCCAAATAAACCACGACGAATTTGTCGAGGTAATCCATGAAGATATAGTTCATCAACCGGGAGAAGGTTGCTGGAGCATTTGTTAAGCCAAATGACATGGCAGTGTACTCATAAGAGCCATATCGAGTAACAAAGGTAGTCTTCGGAATATCCTCTTCGCGAACACGGATCTGATGATAACCCAACCTCAAGTCTAGTTTAGAAAACACAGAGGATCCAGCAAGCTGATCATAAAGATCATTGATCCGGGGCAGTGGGTATTTATTTTGGATTGTGGCTTGGTTAATGGGCCGGTAATCCTGAACCAATCGGTTAGTTCCATCCTTCTTCTTAACAAAGAGTGAAGGTGCTCCCCAAGCAGAGGAACTGGGGCGGATGAAACCTTTCTTAAGTGACTTGTCGATTTCTTCCTTAAGCTTGAGAAGGTGGTGTGGAGGCATCTCATAAGGACGCTTCGCAATAGGGGTAGTGCCAGGCTTCAAGTCTCGAACGACAGCTCTAACCGGGGGTATCCCTAGAAGTTCTAACCGGGGGTATCCCTAGAAGTTCTTCCGGGAAAACATTCGGAAAATCTCGAACGACAGGAACGTTCTCAATTCCTTCCAGAGGTGAGTCGTTCAAAGCATATATCTGATCTTCGGCATTCTGAGTAATGCGGGCGGTATAATTCACTATCTCATCGGAGGGGTGAAGAAGTTGGACGACTTTAGTGGCACAATTGATCAAAGCAATGTGAGCTTTCAACCAATCCATTCCGAGGATGAGGTCTATGGTGGAAGATTTCAAGACGATGGGTGAGGCAAGGAATTCCAACCCTTTAATTTCGATGGTAACGTCAGGTGCTATCACGCCAGCATGACAATGAGAAGTATAATACAACTCAGAGAGAAAGGTTAAACAAAACAATGGAAAGGAAAATGATTATCAGGCTAATCAGATCAATCATAAGGAATTAAGCACAGATATCCAGCTCTCCGGGTAGACGAGATTTACGAGATCCTAAGTGTCGGCGTTAGTAACATTTATTTAACCCGAAAAGACGAGAGATCAGAGTCCCAGAGTATAGAAGAGGAATAAAAGATCCTAATACCACCCAGTTGGCGACGTGGGCCTGTAAGCCACACAGCCAAGTTAGTAAATTAGTTTTTCGATGTCTAGACTCAACTTCGGCCAAGGAATTGGAAGGGGGCTTCCTACAGGCAGTCGGCTCTGATACCAACTTGTGACGCCCCTGACTCAATCGTGCACTAATCATACACGCAAACATGCACGATCAAGCACAGGGACTCACGGGAAGATATCACAACACAACTCTAACACAAATAAATGGAGATCCACAATATTACAGACCAGGGATCACGAGGATCCGAATACATAAGTCAGTCATACAAATAATATCTGAGTACAAACATAGTTAGCCAAGTTTTTCCTTAAGAACGCTAGCACAAACAACGACTCTAGATCGAAAGGCGAAGGCCTCCTACCTGGGAGCCTCCGATCCTACTCCTGGTCGGCTAGCTCGATCCAGTAGTAAGTACCGTCTGGACCCATCTGGTAGTAAGCTCCTGCAGTGGCATCTGGCCCCTGGGCTCCATCGTCAGTTGTATCACCAAGTAGGGGAATATAGGGAAAAAGAGGAAGCAAAGCAACCATGAGTACTCATCCGAAGTACTCAGCAAGCAAGGATCTACACTACATATGCAACATTATCAAAGGGGAAAGGCTATATATGTGGACTGGGCTGCAGAAATGCCAGAATAGAGAGAAGGCCTAGTCCTATCGAAGACTAGCATCTTCAAACATCTTCACAAAGCCACCATCTTGCAACAATAGCAGAGAGTAGAATAGCATTTTATTAAGCAAACATGTTGAAGTAAGCCTAGAGATCCTTCCTCGACTCCCAGCGAGAAAGCGATCACAGAGCTTCAATTAATTAAACAAGTATCCAGTTCAAGTAATAGATTAGGATACACAAACTGAGCGTCCTTTACCGTAGGACCAGCTATCGATAGATTATTCTTCCCTGCAGGGGTGCACTACTGTTACCCAACACGCTCGATCACCTCTGGCCGGACACACTTGCTGGGTAATGCCCGGCCTCGGGAGATCAACACGAAGCAGCGCCCTACCTAGGCTCAGCAGAGAGGTCAGCACGCCGGACTAACCTATGCACCCAGAGGTCTTGGTCCATCGCCCTGGGCACCCTGCGCATTGCGAGACTGGCCGGGGTGCAGGGGCGACACTGAACTCGTCAGTGAAGTATCCAGCCCATTCCCGACAATCAGCCCGCACGGTGAACCGTGACGTCTGAAGAGCTTTCAGGAGGAACGTACGATGTAGAGGGCCCCATAAACCATAATCCTGCGTGGTGGGAGTGCGTATAGGGCACGTCGACCCACTTAGATCAAATACCCAAATCCAATAGGATGATTTAGTAACACGCAGAGACGATCAGAGTTTCTCAAGCTCCGCCACAATATCACACTTGAGTGCCCTTCCGGCACACCCGACATCATAGATCCCCTGCGGGTACCCATCAGGGTCGACCCGCCTGTAACAGAGGTCAAAGTAACCATGTGGTCATAGCATCAAGGGGGGAAACCCGAGGAATCACCCTCGGTGGATTCCACTCGATGAAATCATCAGGGTGAACCTATGAGGCATCACCCTCGAGGTTCACACTGAGGGGTTGCACGACAGAGTCGTATCAGAAGTGGAGAAGGAGGAATCACCCTCGATGACCACGACCGAACAGCTACACTACAGAGTATTCATCAGGAGTGCGTTACGAGGTATCACCCTCGGCACTCGATAGTAACTATGCAGAGTCGTACAACTAAGGGGGTGAAGTGATGTGTCGGTCTCTGGTCGACGATCACATTGAACGAGTCATCGATGATCAAGCAGGGGCAACAAGGGTAAGGTGGTGGGGGTCACTGATGGTTCACTACCAACCTATACTAAGCAGTTTAACATAGGCAGGTAAGGTAACAATAAATAGGTTACAAAAGCAAGCTATGCATCAGAATAGGAGCAAACATTAACAGTAGTAAAATCTAATGCAAGCAGGAGAAATGGAATGGGTGGCATCTGGATGCTCAAGGGGGGGGGGGGGGGGGGGGGGGGGCTTGCCTGGTTGCTCTGGCAAGAAAGAGGGGTCATCAACGGGCTGCTCGTCTGGAGCGTAGCCGTACTCAGCTGTAACGGCGTCGGTCTCGGCGTCTATCGAGAGAGAAGGAGGGGGAGAGAAACAATAAATTCACGGCAAAAATGCCAACAATATGTATGACACGCCTAAATGATATGCAGAGGTGTTCTACTGCCTAACTAAATGATTTAGTTAAATTAGGAATTTATTTGGATTTATTTAATTAAAGTTGAGCACTATTCATTTATCGAAATCGGTCCAAAAGTTCCATGTTCAGATATCTTGGGGCATCTGACAGATGAATGGACCACGTATTTGGATTCGTCTTGAAATTCTGAGCAACTTTCATATATAAATTATTTTCATTAGAGTTACGGATTGTTTTATATGATTTTCTAAAGTTTTAATTATTTTCTGAATTTAATTATTCATTAAAATTCGAATTATCCAGAATAGTAAATGATGATGTCAGCATGACCTAGGTGTGATGTCAGCAAGTCAAACCCAGCTGACCAGAGTCAAACCTAACAGTTGGGTCCAGTGGGACCCACATGTCAGTGACAGAGCTAACTAAACAAAGTTAGTTTAATCTAATTAACCTAATTAGCAGGTGGGGCCTACTGTCAGTGAGAGATTAGTATACTAATTAACTAATTAATTAATTATTAGTTTTATTTATTTTTAATAAACGTTTAATGGGGTGGGGCCCGCATGTCAGTTGGCCATTGCGCCCAGTCAGCGTGTTGACTGGGGTCAACGAGGCCCAATGGGGCCCGTGGTCAGCGGCAGGGAGGCGGGGCCCGCGGGGCCAAGTGGCAGCCACGCCGACATCGGCCACCGGAGTGCGCCGGCGAGCCCGAGCGCGGCATCGAACTCCGGCGAGCTCGGGATTCGTCTACGGTGAACCGTTTCGGGCGTTCTTGGTCGCGTTCGAGAGCTGGCAGTGGACCGCATCGGACGGCGGTGGTGGGGTGGCCGGGGACGCAGTGTAGCAACGGCGGCAAGCACGTCGGCGGCGAAGCTGTCAGGCGTGCAACGGAATCGGCGCTATGGCGTGTTTACGGGCGAAGCAAAAGGGTAGGCGAGGCCTACGCGAGGCGGTGAAGCAAACGGGCAGCAGCACATGACCAAATGGTCGCCGAAGGGCCGCTGGCGATGAGCTCGTGCGGAGACGAGCTCGGGCATGACGGGGAGAGGGGGCTACGGTGGCGGAAACAGAGCGCAACGAGGGGGAGAAGGAAGGGGAGCTCACGGTGATCCTGCAGAGGTGCAAAGCATGCGCGGAGAAGGCTCGACGTCGCCGGAGTCGAGGAACATTGCCGGCGGATCCGAGGAAGAAGAATGGCGCGATGCGATCGTTGCGGGGCGCTGAGCTCGAGCGCGTCCTCGTAGTCGACGTGGTCGACGTAGGCGGTGCTCCTGGTGCGGTCTCAGGTGGCGGGGAGGCCGCAGAGCGTGTGGGCGACGGTGGTCATGGCGACGGCGGCGTTTGGGTGAGGTGAAAGAAGGCGAGGGGAGGGGAGTTGTGGCGCTAGTGCTCGTCCGAGGGGTCGAGGGGGTAGCTCTTATCCTCATCGCGCGCGGCGACGCGCTGTCGAGCGGCGAGCGAGGGGGGCCGGGTGCGTGTGCACGGGCGAGTGCGGGGTGTTCGACAGCGGGGCGGCATGAGCAGTGCGAGGTGGGGGAAGAGCTGCGCGGGCTGGGCCGGCGCTCTGCACTCGAGGCCCAGACACAGTGGGCCTTTTCTTTTTCCTCTTTTCTTTCCTCTGTTTTTCTTTCGTTTCTACTTTTGCAATATTGTGTGGCCTCATACACAGTTTTGTAATATAGGTTACTTGTTCCAATATATACAGCGCATTAGTTAGTACTGCTAAAAACTGGTTTGGAGGAAAATGGAGTTCACACAAATTTTGTATTAAATAAAATGTATTAAACCTTACTGTTTTGGCACTGTTAGAGTCACTTATTTAATCTATTAAATGTTGGTTACAATTTTAGCATTGTCTCTGGAATATTTGTTATATAATGAACATTTTAGCTTCTGTTTTGAATAACTTTTATTTTCCACTTTGATTTAATTTGAAGTTTGAATTAGGAGTGTGAAATGCAATATGATGATTAGGCACTATTAACCTTGCTGACATGGCATTAACTAAGGGTGATCACTGTGGCTAATTACATGGGGTGTTACACCATGGTAAAGTTAGAATACAGTAGGTATAATGCAATAATAAAATATGAATGTGTTTTCAACAGTACTTGAAGCAAAGATTGGTTTTCTTATACTAACGGGTCTCACGAAGGTTTTGTTAAGTTTTGTGTGATTGAAGTTTTCAAGTTTTGGGTGAGATCTCGATGGATGAAGGAATAAGGAGTGAAAAGAGCCTAAGCTTGGGGATTCCCATGGCACTCCAAGGTAATATTCAAGGATAACTAAGCAACTAAGCTTGGGGATGCCCCGGAAGGCAGCCCTTCTTTCTTCTAACAACCATCGGTAATTTTACTTGGTGCTATATTTTTATTCGTCATAAATCATGAGTTTTGCTTGGAGAGTCTTGTATTATATTAGTCTTTGCTTGTTTTGTTTTTTTAGTTTGTCGCAATTATCCTTGCTGGACACACCTATTTGAGAAAGCCATAATGATGCTATGATTTGTTAGAATTGCTCTATGTGCTTCACTTAAATTTTTTGAGCTATGGAATTGCTCTAGTGCTTCACTTATATCTTTTTTAGCATGGTGGTGCTTTAATTTTTGAGGAAATGCTCTCATGCTTCACTTAGATTAATTTGAGAGTTAGTAAATTTTTGAAGAAATTCTCTCATGCTTCACTTATATTATTTTGAGAGAAAGAAAAAAATTATGTTCATGTTCTTCACTTAAATTATTTGAGAGCTTGTTAAAAGCAACGGTAATATATTGAATCTAGTCCCAAAGTGATAGATATCCAAGAAGGATATAATAAAAAAATTCATGAAAGATCATTGGACAAAATAAACTTGATTCTTTGTAATAGTTTTGAGATATGATGATAGTAATATGTGAGTCATGTTGGTGAGTAATTATGCTTTAGTAAGAATATTCGTGTTAAGGTTTGTGATTCCCTATGCAAGCACAAAAGTCAATAGTTATGCAATGAAATTACATCCTACTTATGGTGCATTATTCAGAGTTAGTTATGCTTAATGCTCGTTTATGAGAATTTTCGCTTTTTGGTTGCTTGCTTCTCAATCTATTTGCTATCCTTTCCTTGCACTAAGTGGGAATACTACTTGTGCATAAAAAATCCTTAAACCAAGTTGTGCCATATGAGTCCACCATACCTACCTATATGCGGTATTTCCGTGCCGTTCCAAGTAAATTTGTATGTGCCAACTCTAATTTTCAAAATGAATTTCCTTTTTGTGTGCCCGTACTGCTCATGAAGCGGTAGGGGGTGGCCGATATTTTTCCATGCTAGATGTGTTATTCTCAAGATGAGTGTTTATTCACTTGTCATTGCACGAGAGTGTGGCGGTAATAGGGATGCCCAGTCCCTAAATGAAAAAGAAATTTACTTTATGTTGTCAAATAAAAAAATCCTTGGAAAGTGTTGGTATGGAAGGCACCCGTGGATACAGCTAGCCATGGATTGTGAAAGAATGGTGGAAAAAGGAATAAACTTTATTTTATGTTTGGGAACCGCCTATGATATATCTAGCATGGAAAGTATTGGGAATTCTCGGTCGTTTTCGTTGACAGGAAAAGCATGCCTCTCAAAATATTTTCTCTCTCAATTTAAGCTTTGAGCTCTGGGACCTATACAAATCTCTACTTCCCTCTACGACGGGCCTATCTATTTACTTTATACAATTTTTATTTTTATTTGAGTCTTCATCTTCTCTTATAAAGCACCAACTAGGGAGCACTATGATCATACTTGTGCATTGGATGTAGCTAATATTCGAGTGTGTTTCATGAATGGATCAATGATTGAGCATGATGGGCTAGGGATAGCTTTCTTTAGTGTTGATATTTTGAAAGACATGGTTGCTTGTTGATATGCTTGAGTATTGAAATCCTCATGTCAAATATAGACTATTGCTTTGAATCATCTAAAAGTCCAAATGTCCATGCTACATAAGAAAGGAATATGTGATGAACATGTTAGGCAGCATTCCACATCAAAAATTCTGTTTTTATCATTTACCTACTCGAGGACGAGCAGGAATTAAGCTTGGGGATGATGATACGTCTCCAATGTATCTATAATTTTTTATTGTTCCATGCTGTTATATTATCATTCTTGGATGTTTTATATTCATTTTATAGCAACTTTATATCTTTTTTGGGACTAACCTATTGACATAGTGCCCAGTGCCAGTTGCTGTTTTTTGCTTGTTTTTTACTTCGCAGAATATCCATATCAAATGGAGTCCAAATGCAGTGAAACTTTTTGGAGATTTTTTTCTGCCCAGAAGACAACTTGGGAGACAAGGAAGTGCACGAGGGGAGGCCCATCGGGCCCACAAGACACCACGGCACGCCAGGGGGCCCTAGCGCGCCCAGGTGGATAGTGGGGCCCATAGGTGTCTTTTCCACCACCTCTCAGCTCTATAAATACCCAAATATTCCAGAAACCCTAGGGGAGTCGACGAAACACAATTCTAGCCACCGCAAGTTCCAGAACCACGAGATCCAATCTAGAGCCCTATTCCGGCACCTTGCCGGAGGGGAACATGATCACGGAGGGGTTCATCATCCTCATTGGTGCTCCTCCGATGATGTGTGAGTAGTTTACCACAGACCTACGGGTCCGTAGGCAGTAGCTAGATGGCTTCTTCTCTCTTTTCGATTATCAATACATTGTTCTCCTCGATGTTCTTGGCGATCTATTTCATGTAATAACTTTTTGCGGTGTGTTTGTTGGGATCCGATGAATTGCAAGTTTATGATCAGTTCTATCTATGAATATTGTTTGCGTCTTCTTTGATCTCTTATATGCATGATTGTTATAGCCTCATATTTCTTCTCCGAAATGTTGGTTTGGTTTGGCCAACTAGATTGATTTTTCTTGCAATGGGAAGAGGTGGTTTGTGATGGGTTTGATCTTGTGGTGTCCTCACCCAGTGACAGAAGGGGTAGCAAGGCACGCTTGTATCATAGCTATTAAGGATAAAAATATGGGGTCTATTCCTACATGAATAGATCTTGTCTACATCATGTCATCATTCTTATTGCATTACTCCGTTTCTCCATGAACTTAATACACTAGATGCATGCTGGATAGCGGTCGATGTGTGGAGTAATAGTAGTAGAAGCAGGCAGGAGTCGGTCTACTAATCTTGGACATGATGCCTATATACATGATCATTGCCTTGGATATCATAATAATTATTTGCTTTTCTATCAATTGCCCAACAGTAATTTGTTTACCCACCGTATGTTATTTTCTCGAGAGAAGCCACTAGTGAAATCTATGGCCCCCGGGTCTATCTTTTATCATATTGTTTTTAGATCTATTATTCCAAAAACCCAAAAATACCTTGCTGTGCTTTTTCTTTATTTATTTTATTTTGTGTTTTCACTAGATCTATTTATCCAATCTCATACAATTTTATCTATCTTAATACCGGGGAGGGATTGACAACCCCTCTTACGCATTGGGTTGCAAGTATTTGTTATTTGTGTGCATGTACCGTTTACATAGTGTTGCTTGGTTCTCCTACTGGATTGATAACCTTGGTTTCATAACTGAGGGAAATACTTACTGTTGCTGTGCTGCATCATCCTCTCCTCTTCGGGGAAATACCAACACAGATACAAGCAATCATGGGTAAACAAATTACTGTTGAGTAGAAAAGTGCAAAGTTATGATGATATCTAAGGTAATGATCATGAATATAGGCATCACGTCCGTGACAAGTAGACCGACTCCTTCCTGCATCTACTACTATTACTCCACATATCGACCGCTATCCAGCATGCATCTAGTGTATTAAGTTAACAAGAACGGAGTAACGCCTTAAGCAAGATGACATGATGTAGAGGGATAGATCCAATCAATATGAAATAAGCCCCACCTTTTTATCCTTAGTGGCAACAATACAAATACATGCCTTGCTACCCCTTCTGTCACTGGGTGAGGACACCGCAAGATTGAACCCATTATAAAGCACCTCTCCCATTGCAAGAAAAATCAATCTAGTTGGCCAAACCAAAGCAATAGATCGGAGGGAAATACAAAGCTATCTTAATCATGCATAAAAGAGTTCAGAAAAGACTCAAATAATATTCATAGATAATCTGATAATAAATCCACAATTCATCAGATCTCAACAAACACACCGCAAAAGAAGATTACATCGAATAGAACTCCAAGAACATCGAGGGGAACATTGTATTGAAGATCAAAGAGAGAGAAGAAGCCATCTAGCTAATAGCTATGGACCCGTAGGTTTGTGGTAAACTACTCACACATCATCGGAAGGGCAGCAAGGTTGATGTAGAGGCCCTCTGTGATCGAATCCCCCTCCGACAGAATACCAGAATAGGTCTCTAGATGGGATCTCACGAGGACAGAAACTTGCGGCGGCGGAAAAGTATTTTTGGTGTGTCCTCTAGTATACGGAGAAAATTTGGGTATTTATGGAGCAAAGATTAGGGTTAGAGGAGCCACAGGGGGCCCACAAGCTCGGGAGGCGCCTCCCTAGGGTGCGGCCTCCGAGCTTATCGTGGCCTCGTTACTCTTTTGGCCTCCTCCGAAGCTTCCTAGGTGTCTTCTGGTCCAAGAAAAATCGTCAAAAAGATTCGTTCCGTTTGGACTCTGTTTGGTATTGATTTTCTGTAAAAGACAAAAACATGAAAAAAACCGCAACTGGCACTAGGCACTAGGTTAATAGGTTAGTCCCAAAAAATGTTATAAAATAGCATAATAATGCATATAAAACATCCAAGATGGATAATATTAGAGCATGGAATAATAAAAAATTATAGATACGTTGGAGACGTATCAGGCATCTCCAAGCTTAATTCATGCTCGTCCTCGATTAGGTAAATGATAAAAACTGAATTTTTTATGTGGAATGCTACCTAACATGTTTATCATGTAATATTTCTTTATGTGGCATGAATATTCAGATCCATATGATTCAAAACAAAAGTTTAATATTGACATAAAAACAATAATACTTCAAGCATACTAATAAAGCAATCATGTCTTCTCAAAATATTATGGCTAAAGAAAGTCTCACATTGACCAGGCTAATCAATGGGCTATGGATATGCCCATCAATTGATGTCATTGCAAGCAATAGGGATTGCCATGCAACGGATGCACTAGAGCTATAAGTGTATGAAAGCTCAAAAGAAAACGAAGTGGGTGTGCATCCAACTTGCTTGCTCACGAAGACCTAGGGCATTTGAGGAAGCCCATCATTGGAATATACAAGCCAAGTTCTATAATGAAAAATTCCCACTAGTAATAAATGAAAGTGACAAAATAGGAGACTCTCTATCATGAAAAACATGGTGCTACTTTAAAGCACAAGTGTGGAAAAGGATAGTAACATTGTCCCTTCTCTCTTTTTCTCTCTTTTTTTTATTTTGGGCTCTTTGGCCTCTTTTTTATTTAAGTCTGGAGTCTCATCTCAAATTGTGGGGGAATCATAGTCTCCATCATCCTTTCCTCACATGGGACAATGCTCTAATAATGATGATCGTCACACTTTTATTTAGTTACAACTCAATACTAGAACAAAAATATGACTCTATATGAATGCCTCCGGCGGTGTACCGGGATGTGCAATGATCTAGCATGACATGTATAGAAAATATGAATGGTGGCCAAGCCACAAATACTATGTTAACTATATGATCATGCAAAGCAATATGATAATGATGGTATGTGTCATAATAAAATGGAACGGTGGAAGTTGCATGGCAATATATCTCGGAATGGCTATGGAAATGCCATAATAGGTAGGTATGGTGGCAGTTTTGAGGAAGATATAAGGTGGCTTATGTGTGAAAGAGCGTATCATATCACGGGGTTTGGATGCACCGGTGAAGTTTGCACCAACTCTCAAGGTGAGAAAGGGCAATGCACGGTACCGAAGAGGCTAGCAATGGTGGAAGGGTGAGAGTGCGTATAATCCATGGACTCAACATTAGTCATAAAGAACTCACATACTTATTGCAAAAGTTTATTAGCCCTCGAAGCAAAGTACTACTATGCATGCTCCTAGGGGGATAGATTGGTAGGAAAATACCATCGCTCATCCCCGACCGCCACTCATAAGGAATACAATAAAAAATAAATCATGCTCCAACTTCATCGCATAACGAGAGACCATACGTGCATGCTTCGGGAATCACAAACCTTAACACAAATATTCTTACTAAACCATAATTACTCACTAGCATGACTCTAATATCACCATCTTTATATCTCAAAACAAATGCAAGGAATCAAACTTCTCATATATTCAATGATCTTCATGAAAGTTTTTATTATATCCCTCTTGAATACCCATCATATTAGGACTAAATTCATAACCTAAGAAAATTGCCATACTATTTATAAGACTCTAAAAATAATATAAGTGAAGCATGAGAGTTCATCAATTTCTTCAAAATATAACCACCGCTGTGCTAAAAAAATATATAAGTGAAGCACTAGAGCAACTACCTAGCTCAAAAGATATAAGTGAAGCACATAGAGTGTTCTAATAAATTTACAATTAATGTGTGTCCCTCTCAAAAGGTGTGTACAGCAAGGATGATTGTGGCAAAATAAAAAGCAAAGGCTCATATAATACAAGACGCTCCAAGCAAAACACATATCATGTGGTGAATAAAAATATAGCCTCAAGTAATTTACCGATAGATTGAAGACAAAAGAGGGGATGCCATCCGGGGCATCCCCAAGCTTAGTTGATTGGTTGTACTTGAATATTACCTTGGGGTGGCTTGGGCATCCCCAAGCTGAGGCTCTTGCCACTCCTTATTCCATAGTCCATCGAAACTTTACCCAAAACTTGAAAACTTCACAACACAAAACTCAACAGAAAAATCGTGAGATCCGTTAGTATAATAAAACAAATCTCCACTATTAGGTATTGTTGTAAACTCATTCCAATTTTATATTTGCATTATATCTACTGTATTCTAACTTCACCATGCCTCATACCCCCCGATACTACCCATAGATCCATCAAAATAAGCGAACAACACAACGAAAACAGAATCTGTCAAAAACAGAATAGTCTGTAAAGATCCGAATTAAAGGCATACTTCTCTAACTCCAAAAATTCTAAAAATTTAGGACAAGGTAGACAATCTGTATATCAATCTTGTGTAAACAATTTCATAATTTTCCACTTTCTAGAAATTTTTAACAATTATGCTAGTGGACGCAAAAGTTTCTGTTTTTCAGCAAAATCAAATCAACTATCATCCAAATCATCCCAAAGGTCTTACTTGGCTCAAACACTAATTAAAACATTAAAACACAATCATAACAGAAGTATAATTGCATATTTATTGAAAAACAGAAGCAAAAAAAATAAAATAAAATTGGGTTGCCTCCCAACAAGTGCTATTGTTTTATGCCCCTAGCTAGGCATATTGCATAGATCTAGGTATTGTCATCTTTGGTATTCAATCCATAAGTGGCCCTCATAATAGGATCATATGGAAACTTAATTTTATTTCTTGGAAGTGTTCCATGCCCTTCCTTAACGGAAATTGAAATCTAATGTTTCCTTCTTCATATCAATAATTGCACCAATCGTTCTAAGGAAAGGTCTACCAAGAATAATAGGGCATGTAGGATTGGAATCTATATCAAGCACAATAAAATCTACGGGCACATAATTTATATTACCAACAATAAGAACATCATTAATTCTTCCCATAGGTTTCTGAATACTAGAATCTGCTAAGTGCAAATTTAAAGAACAATCATCAAGTTTATGGAAACCTAGCACATCACATAAAGTTTTTGGAATAGTGGAAACGCTAGCACCCAAATCACACAAAGCATTGCACTCATAATCTTTAATCTTAATTTTAATACTAGGTTCCCATTCATCATAAAGCTTTCTAGGGATTGAAACTTACAACTCAAGTTTTTCTTCAAACGATTTCATCATAGCATCAATGATATGTTTAGTAAAAGCTTTATTTTGATTATAAGCATGAGGTGAATTAAGCATAGATTGAAACAAGGAAATACAATCAATCAAAGAACAATTATCATAATTAAAGTCCTTGAAATCCAAAAGAGTGGGCTCATCACTAGTTAAAATTTTGACCTCGCCAAACCCACTTTTATCAATTTTTTCATTAAGATCTTCACTCTCCAAATTATTGGGACACCTTCTAGCTAAAGTTGACTCATATCCAGGCCCTTATTTATCAAGTTTTATATTAGCAAACAAAGACTCAATAGGAGTCACACCAATCACTTTAAGATCTTCATCATGATTATCACAAAAACTAGAAGAACATACTTTTTCTAGCCATTCTCTCTTAGCGCGCATCCTAGCGGTTCTCTCCCTACTTTCATTAATAGAAATTTGAATAGCTTTCAGAGACTCATTAATATCAAGCTTGGGTGGCATAGATCTAATCCTAAAAGAATCAATCTCATGAGAAATTCTATCAATGTTCCTAGCCAAATCATCAATCTTAAGCAATTTTTCTTCCACCATAGCATTGAAAATCTTTTGGGAGTTAATAAAATCTTTAATATTATTATCAAGATCAGAGGGTGGGTATCTTATTATAATTTCCATAAGAATTGTTGTAGGAATCACCACAATTATTAGAGGAATTACTAGGAAATGACCTAGGATTAAAATTGCCTCTATACGCGTTATTACCAAAATTGCTCCTACCAACAAAATTCACATCCATAGATTCATTATTATTCTAAATCAAAGTAGACAAAGGAATATCATTAGGATCAATAGGATCACTCTTGATAGAAATCAATTTCATAAGTTTGTCCATCTTTCCACTCAAAGTATTAATTTCTTCAATAACATGCACTTTTTTACTAGTAGAAGATTTTTCGGTATGCCATTGAGAGTAATTTGCCATAATATTATCTAGGAGTTTAGTAGATTGTCCTAATGTGATTTCCTTAAAAGTACCTCTCACGACAGAATCTAAAAGATTTCTAGATGCAAAATTCAATCCAGCATAAAATTTTGTATGATCATCCATAAACTTAAACCATGAGTACAAAAATTTCTTATCATGAATTTCATCCTCTCCCATGATTGTGCAACATGTTCCTGATCAAGTTGCTTTAAATTCATCATATCATTCCTAAGGGAGATGATCTTAGCGGGAGGAAAATTCTTGGAAATAAAAGCATCCTTACACTTATTCCATGAATCAATACTATTTTTAGGCAAGGACGAAAACCAAGTTTTAGCACGATCTCATAGTGAGAACGGAAATAGCTTCAATTTAACAATATCATTATCCACATATTGTTTCTTTTGCATATCACACAATTCAATGAAAGTTGATGAGGACATCACCATTGTTACACCCACAGCCCCTGCTGCTATACATACTGTACCAATTACTAGAGCTCGCGAACACCAATTGAATTACCAGGTACTTTCGTTTCTTGTTGACAATTCTAATGTTCATGAGAATATGATGCTGCCTAAATTGGATACATTTGTGTTGATTACTAATGAAGGGCCTAGCATGGACAAGAGGGATGAACACTAGAGCAGGATCAAGCATGGAGATGAAGGTGCGCACAAAGGGATCCAGAATTGCGTTTCTAGTGAAGATTTGAGTACTTTGAAGCCTCCGTGATGACCTACAAGGACATGGACGAAATATACAAGATGCCCCTTCATAACTTTCATCCATAGCTTATTTTAGGTGTTGCGCCACCTTATTTATGGGCCACGCCCATGTAATTTCGAAATACTTAAGAATAGGCTGTTTTTAGAGTCTGGATGTGTGGTGAAACAAAGTTAGGGTTGGTTTCAGACCCCTCCTACAAGGGGCCACGAAATTCCCCCCACTCCTCCATATATACAGCCCTTAGGGCATCGTTTAGACTTTGGGTTTTGTTTAGATTAAAGTTTGCCATAGCTACAACTTCGCGTACTTCATTTGTGTTCAATGACCAGACCAAGCCATCACAGAACCCCACTTTCATCAATAAAGCTTTCCTCTTATATTAGCAATATCCAGATTGCAATCTCAGTTTCTTGCTTGTTCTTCATTTGCTCGCAGGAAATAGACCCTCGTAGTCAGGTTGATCATGCTCCGGCATGGTCAATAACCCCTCGGAAGTTGGTTTGGTAATTGCTAAGGCGCGATGTCTTCGCACGTTCGTAGTCGGATCGTCAAAGTCGACTCCCATAGAAAACGATAACTATCTCATCAAAACATCGGGACACCTTCGCCTCTATCAAAAGTGTTTAGATGGGATGCAACATCTTCATTAGGACTACCAGAAAAATGTTCTTTCATAACAAGATTCAACAAAGCGGCATTAATTTCATAAGATTCCGCACTAGTGGCGGGAGCAATAGGAGTACTAATAAAATCATTATTATTAGTGTTGGAAAAATCATACAACCCAGTATTTTCTTGAGACGTCGTGACAAAGCAAGTAATCTAGCACACAAGCAAACAAAAAGCAAACGAAAAGACGAACAAAAAGTAGGCGAATAAAAAGGAAAATATTTTTCTGTTTTTCTGAAAACATTTTAGAAGTGGGGGAGAGGAAAACGAGAGGCAAATGGAGAATAATGTAAATGCAAGAGATGAGTTTATGGTGGGTACTTGGTAGGCTTGATGTAGATCCTCCCCGGCAACGGCGCCAGAAATTCTTCCTACTACTTCTTGAGCTTGCGTTGGTTTTTCCCTTGAAGAGGAAAGGATGATGCAGCAAAGTAGAGATAAGTATTTCCCTCAGTTTGAGAACCAAGGTATCAATCCAGTAGGAGGAACACGCAAGTCACCAATGGTAGCACCTACACAAACAAACAAATACTTGCACCCAACGCGGTAAAGGGGTTGTCAATCCCTTCACGGTTACTTGCAAGGATGAGATCTGATAGAGATAGGTATAAAATATAAATAAAAGTGCAAAATAAAGTAAAGGTAAATAAATTGCAGCAAGGTATTTTTGGGTTTTTGGTTTTATAGATCTGAAAATAATATGATAAAAATAGACCCGGGGCCATAATTTTCACTAGAGGCTTCTCTCTTGAAAGAACGCATACGGTGGGTAAACAAATTACTGTTGAGCAATTGATAGAAAAGTGCAAAGTTATGACGATATCTAAGGCAATGATCATGAATATAGGCATCATGTCTGTGACAAGTAAACTGACTCCTACCTGCATCTACTACTATTACTCCACACATCGACCGCTATCCAGCATGCATCTAGTGTATTAAGTTAACAAGAACAGAGTAACGCCTTAAGCAAGATGACATGATGTAGAGGGATAGATTCAATCAATATGAAATAAACCCCACCTTTTTGTCCTTAATGGCAACAATACAAATACGTTCCTCGCTACCCCTTCTGTCACTGAGTGAGGACACCGCAAGATTGAACCCATTACAAAGCACCTCTCACATTGCAAGAAAAATCAATCTAGTTGGCCAAACCAAATCAATAGATCGGAGAGAAATATAAAGCTATCTTAATCATAATAAAAGAGTTCAGAAAAGGCTCAAATAATATTCATAGATAATCTGATCATAAATCCACAATTCATCAGATCTCAACAAACGCACCGCAAAAGAAGATTACAACGAATAGAACTCCAAGAACATCGAGGAGAACATTGTATTGAAGATCAAAGAGAGAGAATAAGCTATCTAGCTACTAGCTATGGACCCGTAGGTCTATGGTAAACTACTCACACATCATCGGAAGGGCAGCAAGGTTGATGTAGAGGCCCTCCATGATCGAATCCCCCTCCGACAGAATACCGAAACAGGTCTCTATATGGGATCTCACGAGGACAGAAACTTGCGGTCACGGAAAAGTATTTTTGGTGTGTCCTCTGGTATAAGGAGAATTTTTGGGTATTTATGGAGCAAAGATTAGGGTTAGAGGAGCCACAGGGGGCCCACAAGCTCGGGAGGTGCCCCCCTAGGGCGCAGCCTCCGAGCTTGTCGTGGCCTCGTGGCTCTTCTGGCTCCTCCCGAAGCTTCCTAGGTGTCTTATGGTCCAAGAAAAATAGTCAAAAAGTTTTGTTCCGTTTGGACTCCGTTTGGTATTGATTTTCTGTAAATGACAAAAAATGGAAAAAACAGCAACTGGCACTGGGC
Source organism: Thinopyrum elongatum (assembly GCA_011799875.1). NCBI lineage: Eukaryota > Viridiplantae > Streptophyta > Magnoliopsida > Poales > Poaceae > Thinopyrum > Thinopyrum elongatum. The sequence continues at coordinate 322,176,761 of CM022302.1, forward strand.
ACTAGGTTAATAGGTTAGTCCCAAAAAATGATATAAAATAGCATAATAATGCATATAAAACATCCAAGATGGATAATATAATAGCATGGAACAATAAAATATTATAGATAAGTTGGAGACGTATCAATGGCCTGCACTATGCTTGATGAATACAAGACACCTCGTCGATGGTGGCCTCAAGCAATTGATACTGCTTGTCACAATATCAATCGGGTATATCTTCACAAATTCCTCAAGAAGACTTCATATGAGCTCCTCACTGACAAAAAACCCAATGTAAGTTATTTCAAAGTGTTTGGTGCTAAATGTTGGATTAGAGATCCTCATCACAATTCCAAATTTGCACCGAAAGCACATGAGGGTTTTATGCTTGGTTACAGAAAGGACTCGCACGCCTACAGAGTCTTCAACACCTACCACAACAAGGTTGTTGAAACTGCGGACGTGCGGTTCGATGAAACTAATGGCTCGCAAGGAGAGTACCTGCCTCCTGTGCTAGATGAAATGCCTCCTGAGGAATCTATCAAGCTGATGGGCACTAGTGAAATAATGCCCAGTGAAGAAATAGCTGAAGAAGAAGTGATCATTCCTCATCATGAAGAAACTGTTGTTCCTAAAGAAAATGACTCTGAGGAAAATGCTCAACCTCAACAAGACCCTTGTCCAGCTCATCCACGAGTGGCGAATGAAGTGCAGATTGAGAAGATCCTCGACAACATTAATGCACCTGGTCCCCTCACTCGCTCAAGGGCTTCACATCTAGCTAACTTTTGTGGGCATTATGCATTTGTCTCTATTACAGAGCCCACCAAAGTTGATGAAGCATTTCTGGAGCCTGAGTGGATTCAAGCCATGCAAGAAGAATTGCAACAATTCGAGCTCAACAATGTGCGGGAGGTTGTCAATCGACCTGATCCATGCAAGCACAATATCATCGGCACTAAGTGGATTTACCACAACAAGCTAGACGAAAATGGCCAAGTGCTAAGGAATAAGGCCTGTCTTGTAGCACAAGGCTACACACAAGTTGAGGGTATTGATTTTGGTGAAACTTTTGCACCTGTTGCTAGGATTGAAGCTATTCCTGTATTGCTTGCATATGCTAACCATCACAATATTCTCTTATATCAAATGGATGTGAAAAGTGCATTCCTCAATGGTAAGCTTGAGGATGAAGTCTATGTTGCTCAACCACCAGGTTTTGAGGATCCAAAGCATTCGGACAAAGTCTTCAGACTGAACAAGGCTCTCTACAGCCTCAAGCAAAGCTCCACGGGCTTGGTATGATACACTAAAGGAATTCCTTAAGAAAAAGGGTTTCAAACCCAGTTCAGTTGACCCTACTCTTTTCACTAAATCTTATGATGGTGAACTGTTCATATGAGGCATATATATGTTGATGATATTATGTTTGGTTGCACTAACAATGTTTCAGTGACGAATTTGCATACATGATGGGTGAATAATATCAGATGTCTATGATGGGAGAATTGAAATTCTTCCTTGGTCTTTAAATTCGTCAACGACCTAATGGCATCTTCATTTCTCAAGAAAAATATCTCAAAGATTGCCTGAAGAAATTTGGCATGCAAGACTGCAAAGGCCTCAAAATTCCAATGCCTACTAATGGTCAACTCGGCACTGACGAAAATGGTAAAGATTTCGATCAGAAGGTATATTGCTCCATCATTGGTTCGCTTCTTTACCTATGTGCATCTAGACTAGATATTATGCTTAGCATTTGCATGTGTGCCCGATTTCAAGTGACACCGAAGGAATCACACCACCAGGCTGTGAAACAAATTTTTTGATATTTAGCTCACACACCAATGCTTGGATTATGGTATCCCAAGGGCTCATCTTTTTGATCTAGCTGGATTTTCTGATTTTGATTATGCTGGAGATTGTGTGGATCGCAAATCTACCTCAGGCACATGCCATTTCCTCGGATGATCTCTTGTCTATTGGTCCTCAAAGAAGCAGACTAGCGTGGCTCTATCCACAACTGAGGCTGAATACATTGCCGCTGGTGCCTGCTGCTCATAGTTGCTATGGATGAAGCAAACCCTCAAGGAGTATGGCGTCAACATGAAGAAAGTCCCGCTCTTCTTTGACAACGAGACTACGAGAGTGCTATCAAGATCGCCCACAACCCAGTGCAACATTGCAAGACGAAGCATATTCAGATTCGTCACCATTTTCTTCGTGATCATGTGCTGAAGGGAGACATTGTCATCGACCACATGAAGACCGAAGACCAGCTTGCCGATATCTTCACTAAGACCTTGGATGAAAAGAGGTTCTGCAAGTTGCGGTGTGAGCTAAACATCCTAGAATCTTTGAATGTCCTATGAAGTGGACACACATCCTAACGTTTTTCTTCAATCAATGAAGACTAACCCTCCAAGTGTGAAGAAATTAATGAAGAACTTGACTCTTAGAACCCTACGACAATTGTACGCCATGTCTGAAGTCATCAAAGTTCTTATACGGTGGGTAATGCCACCACCTCTCTATGACATACTTCAAATTTGAGTTTTTCGTCATTTGCAATTTTTTCAAACTTTTCAAATTCATCATTTGAGGTTATTCTTCACTGATATATATATATATATATATATGTTTATTCGAGCTTTTCATGTCCTCAACAGCATCCACATATTGCTAATTCTTCTTTGATTTCTTCATCTATGTGGATGTGATCGGACCCGCTCCCCTCTATGGTAAGCTCAAACCACTCTGCTCACAAATTCTTCATATGCGCTCTACTTGACACTGTTCAAAGTCTTCATTGTGTCCTTGACAGCTGAAGATATTGCGGACACACTTTAAAAAAATCTCAAAGATTTTTTCTGGCGGTTGCCATAGTAACTCCTCCCGCGCTTGGATAAGTGTGAAAATGCATGCGTGACATGTGTCACCAAGATGCGGATGGTTAGGGGCTTATCTTTCCAAAATTTTCAGACCCTTCAGTTTTCACTGCGGCTATAAATAGCCTTGACCCTGTCAATGTTAGTTCACTCCGTCCCTTCGCTCCCTTCACTCTCAGTCCTCAATCCCTAGCGCCGCTGCTGGATCTCATCGCCATCGGAGAAGAAGAGCTTCACTGCCTCGACTTCTTCGTCGACGTACTCATGCCGAACGCGGGTTTCCTCACCTCCGCCGCCGCCGTAGATGTCTTTCGTCGCCAAGTTAGGGCACGGAAGATCTGAGCTGACGATTTCCTTCGCCTCGTCATCCAATTCATCGAGTTCATCACTGGGGTAATTAAATGCTTATTTACTGCCCCTCTTTGGTCTTCACTCTACTCAAAAATCTTCAAGTGTTGTTTTTACCACTCTTTCAAATTCTTCAGCACTTCAATTTGGCCAGTCTTGTGTATTTCATCATTGATATGCTTAACTAATAGATTCGTCAATTGTGCAAATTGGTCAATCTGTACAACTCCGGAACCTAAGTCAAGAACATTTGATGAAATTCTTCAAGACGATAAGGGTCAATTTCCTCAACTGGTTTATTTTGAAAATATCTGAGAACGCATGTGACTCTTCCCTATTTCCTCCAAACTATACTCTGTTCACAGGTACAATGTCTGCCGATGAATCTCTAGGTTCTCATCAACTTAATTCATTTGCAACACAGCTTGAGGAAAAACTTCAAACTTCATCAGAGTCCTCACAGGTTCAAAATCCTCAGTTGAAGAAAATGGCTGATGGAAAGAAACCACAGAAAGGTGGCAAGAGAAAGGAATAACACACAACATTTGAGATCCCTGGTGACTTAGGGTACATCACTCATGATGAAAATGTTCAGGGCAAGGAAACAAAAGAGCAGCGCAAAACTCACATGCAGAAAATCAAGAGATACTGGATGTATTAGTGGAGGGATTACAAATATGTCACTCCAAAAAATATGAAGGATTTTGCTGTGAAGCCTCCTTGCAATTGGTCACCACTTGCTGAAGGTCAAGTTCCTGATCCCACCAATGTCAGAAGGGGTGAAGAATTCCCCAAGGAATATGAAAGCCATCAAGCCAAGTTAGCCAAACAAGCAAAGAAGGCCATTGAAGAATTCAATCATGCCTCAAGGGCTTTAGCTGAAGCCTGTGGCAGTGCAAGCGCCCCAAAGAAGGCTATGCAAAAGAAGCCTGCACACAAGCCAAGGCTAACTGTTCCAATGCCCTTAGTGGCTCAGCAGAAAACTGCAAAGGCTTCAATACCAAAGGTTACAAAATCTTCAGTGATTCATTAATGCCTCAACCAAGGTAGTTGAAGACCACAACATGCGTGAAGCCACCAAGTTTGGCACAGCACCAACATCTAGTTCATCAGCTCCACCTCCAACCACACAGGCTAGTGTCACTGCGCCTTCATCTTCTGAAGAGACTGCCAGGGCAACTAAAGAAGTTGCGCCTAAAGAAACTGAAAGGGCAACGGATAATGTTGCGCCTGAAGACATTCCTAGGGTGACTGGAAGTGTCATGCCTAAAGAACCTGCCACGGTGACTGCATCAGTCACGCCTGATGAAACTGCTCCAACTAGTTCCTCAGCAGCAGCTCCATCAATGACTTCATCTTTGAAGCTTATCACCCTTCCTTCTACATCAAAAGCAAAGAAGACAAAGGCCGCTGAGTGTGAAGCTAAGAAGAGAAAGGCATCAGCTCCACCTATGCATGAATCATTGAAGAAATTGAAAGACGGCAACATTGTCTTCAATTGTCATTCCTATTGACGCAATTCCAATCTCATCAGTGCCCCCTGCTCGTAATCTTGAAAATCTTCAAATGGTTCCATATGGGGTGGATTATGAAATCCCTCAGGTTGATGAAGAAGAAGAGGATACCCATTCTGCTGCTACCACAGAGCAAATGAATGAAGAAATTGAGGTTGATATTGATGTATCAATGCCTCAAGATGTTACCCAAAGCCCTCAGTGCACTCTATTGATTGAAGAAAATGAGGAGGAAGTGGATATTGATGGCGAGACTACTCCTCCACTCCATGACGAATATTGGGAAGCAACTCACCCAAATTCGCCCCTCACCACTCCCCTCACAATAGAGCCTCAGTCGCCTTAGCGCACTGAAGAAATTCCAAATGGCTCTGAAGAACAACAACCAATGCTCCACAGCATACTTGAAGAAGTTCCAGCTGCAGGAGCTGATGAAATTGCTCATGATGACCCTGATGTCGATCTCATCAATGCATCTCCTCCTCGAGCTGATTCAATTCCGTCTGCAGATACTAACATAGTTCCAACCGCTACGGCTGAGGAAGTTGCATGTGCTCTTGCCATCACGGATCCCAATGACTCAACTGGGTCTCCACGACCAGTTCTTGATGTCAGAAAGAAAAGGCAAAATCTTCAACCTGTGCCGGTGATGCCCAAGATTGGCAAAGGCCTCAAGCATCGAAAGTTTGATAGCACCAAATTCTTCGAAGAGAAGAATTTCTTCATTGGCGAGTCACCATATGACTCGCCAAACTCACGCATTTGAGGTTCTGGACAAGAACTCAAATGAACTTCTATGCCTCACTAATGTTTGACAAGAAGAAGGTATTCCAGCAATTTCATATTCCTCACGTGGACATGGAATCAATTCCCTACTTCCGGCCAGTTTTGGCTGTTCTTCATGATGCTGGTCTGCTGAATTTCTGCACTGATGTCTGCAACTGGAATGAAGAACTGATTCTTCAATTTTATGCAACTGTGCACTTCTCTGGCAATGCTGATGACACTGCAACTTGGGCTCTGGATTGGATGAGTGAAGACACTCACTACAAAGCACCGATTGATGAATTGCTTCGTGCTCTTCTAGTTGATCCACCCCAAGAAGGAGCTAAGAAAATTTATGAACCTGAGCTGCCTAATCACCTGATGCAAGTGCTGATGAAGCCTATGGCTGAAGGAAATGCTCCAAGGACAACCTTCCTAGTGAAGGATTTTTTATCTGTGCCGAAGATTGTATATCGCATTCTGACAAAGACCCGCACTCCGATCAAAGGCCACAATTCCAACACTGAAGAAGTTGTGGGGGTCATGAAGAACTTGTTGTTCCACATCATACATGGCACTCCCATAAACATTCATGACTTCTTTCTGAGGACTTTGGTCATTGTTGCTCAGTCTCCATTTGAATTGAAGCTGTACGCACCATGGATTATGAGATTCATCATATCCCGGTCTTCAATCCACTATAAGGCTGATCGTGAGAACCACCTGAGCTATATGCCTGAAGTTGAAATTCTTCGAAGCCCACTGTCCACAGTTCATGGCAAAGGCAAGAGTGTTATCGATGAAGGAATTTTTCCCCTTGATGGACAATTTTGTCAACCTGTCTCCAGCTCCATAGGTGATGAATCTGCCAGACAAGACACTGCAGCAAAAGCCTCAAGGCCATCTTCTTCACCAGAAGCGCCATGTGTCATGATTGACCATGAGCTACTTATAAGTCTTCATCAGAAACTTGATAAGCATCATCGATGGGTTAAGAGTCAATTCACTGTAGTACAAGCAAATATGACAGTGACGCATAACACCGTCCACAAGAACAGATACTATCTCCATGAGAAATTTGATCGCAGTTGGGCCACACTTTCACATCTCAAATCAGCTGAGGAACTTGTTGCTGACGACTTTTAGATGAACTTTGACTGGGCTGAACTGCCAAGGAAGAAGTTCAAGAAAACTCCAATTCCTCCTTTGATGCCAAGCTCCAAGTCTTCATCATGCTCTGCCGACAAAAATGAAGTCGTCGAAGACATTGCTGCTGGTCCCTCTACACCGCGCGACCCCAACAATGCAGGTGCTCCCTCGTCCTCTCCATGATGATTTTCTTCAGAGGCACTAGTTCTCAAATTCCTCACCTTTTGGTCATTTGATGACAAAGGGGGAGAAGTTTGAGTTAGTCTTCAAACGGGTCGTTATATGGGCTATTTTTGCTTAAGTTGCAACTCTTGAACTTTTCTGGCTGTGCTCTTGATGAGTTGTAACTTAATAATTGTTGGTTGTCTGACTCATGCTTCATTTGACGCGCATGCTTTATTCTAAAATATATCTACTCATGCATGCACAATTTCTTCAGACACCAATTTTCATCATGCATTCATATTCTTCAAATATCTTATGATCATGCATGATTGGTTTCCAAGATATAGGGGGAGATCTCCACAAATTCAACCTGCCATGTGCATTTGCAACCTAAAGTAAATTTTTCATATGCACATCTTCAGGGGGAGTTCCTCAATATCTTTTAAACCATTTTCTTCAAACTCTGTACTTACACTTCTATTATTGTTACTCTCGTTAAAACCTAACCAATTTGTCATCAATCACCAAAAAAGGGGGAGATTATAAGTGCATCAAGTGCCCCCTTGGTGGTTTTGGAGTATTGATGACAAATAGGTTGAGGAACTAATGTATTTGTGAGTATACACAGGAGACAGGGTCCCAGAAGATTTGGTTTAACACATGGAAGACTACCCCTAAAAATGTATTTCTTCAAGTGAAGAAATTGGTGATGAAATTGGTACGACCTTTGAAGAAATGGAAGTGAAGACTTTGAAGCTTGAAGACTTGTTTTCATAGTTTCTTTTCTTCTTCTTTGAGTCATAGGAAAAACCATAATGTTAAAGGGGGTCTAGGTGAATCATATTTCACATTTCCAAAGTGATGCTCAAACCTATTCAAACCTATACACAAAATCCGCTTCGAGTGAAGTCTTTGGAAATCTCCAGTACACCTGACGCACTTGCTAGCGACAGTGACAAAGTTCATCTGGTCGCTGACGAATTTGGTCACGCTGAGGAGTTAGGAGTCCGCCAGTGCGTTCTGCCTAAAAGTGAGGAAATTGAGTGCCCCGACAAATTTGAGAGTTCAAATTCCGACTATTGCTGCGCCGCGTGCCAGCTGCCGACTGGATCCTTATTCTGACAACGGTCGAATTAGAGAAGGGCATTTATGACAATTCCTGTCGGGTTGCCCCTGTTTACAAATAGCCACCCCCACAACCACTTGTCGGTTGGCTGCTCCGAGAGAACTTGATACTTGTCATAAGAGAGCAACCCATCCTCTGACGACTTTGAGAGAATCCTAAGTGAGGAAAAACCTAGAGCCGAAGTGATTGAGCATCACTGAAGAGATTGATCTGTGTGATCCGATGCCTGTTACCTTTGAAGACTGTCATTCTTCCAGATGGTTAGGCGTCAAGTTCTAAGTATACCAAGAGTCATTGTGGTGTGCCGATGAACAAGTATGTGAAGGTTTTGGAAGTCTGCCTTGAGGACTTACCACGAGTGATTGAGCGAGGATTAAGTGACCTTAGCTCAAGAGGAATATGGTGAGGACTGTGTCCTCTGATGTGACGCCCTCGGCTCAATCATGCACTAATCATACACGCAAATGCACACGATCAAGCCTAAGGACTCACGGGAAGATATCACAACACAACTCTAAAACATAAATAAAGTCATACAAGCTTTATATTACAAGCCAGGGCCTCGAGGGCTCGAATACGTAGCTCGATGGCATACAAGCGTCAGCGGAAGCATCAGATATCTGAGTACAGATATTAAAAGAGAAACAGAAAGGCCTTTAGAAAGCCGGGGCAAAAGAAAACACTATGATCGAAAGGCGTAGGCCTCCTGCCTGGGACCCTCCGATCCTACTCCTGGTCGTCGGCCAACTCGTAGCAGAATCCACCCTCGGGGTCGTAGTAGCGATCGTCGGCGGGGGCAGCTGTCTCAGGGGCTCCGTCATCTGGTTGCATCTAAAGGATATGGGGGAAAAAAAATAAAGCAAAGCAACCGTGAGTACTCATCCGAAGTACTTAGCAAGCAAGGATCTACACTACATATGCAACATTATCAAAGGAAGGCTGTATATGTGGACTGGGCTGCAGAAATGCCAGAATAGAGAAGAGCCCTAGTCCTATCGAAGACTACCATCTTCAGCGGTCTTGCAGCAATAGAAGAGAGTGGATTAGCACAGTATAAATGTAGTAGTAATGTTATCATCCTCACCCAGAGATCCTTTCTTGACACCCTGCGAGAAAGCAATCCCAGAGCCATACAGTCATTAACCTCGTCCTGAGATCCCTCCTCGACTCCCTACGAGAAGCAATCCCAGAGCCATACAGTCATCAACCTCGCCCTGAGATCCCTTCTCAACTCCCTGCGAGAAGCAATCCCAGAGCCTCATATCCAGGTCTCATCTCAAGTTCTAGCTGTATCGATCGGGATACAACTCTGAGTGTCCGTTACCGAGGATCCGGCTATGCATAGATTAGTTCTTCCCTGCAGGGGTGCACGAACTTACCCACCATGCTCGCTTAACTCTGGCCGGACACACTTTTCTGGGTCATGCCCGGCCTCCGCCAAACGACACACCGCAGCCCTACCTAGAGCTCAGCAGAGAGGTCCCCGCCGGTCTACATCCTAAGCACTCAGGGGTCTTGGGCCATCGCCTTGTGCACTCCGGGTCGTTGCGAGCAGGGTGGATACCAGCGCCAACGGCACGATCCGACCCGGCCGCAATGCTGAACTGGACGTCTGACAAAGCTTTTGGCTGATACCACGATGCAGAGTACCCATATTTATTCCCGCGTGATGGTTAGTGCTATCGGGCTAGAGGCCCACTCAAATCAAATATCCAAACCGTTAGTACCTTGGGCTTGCGGTAACGAGCAGAGACTCACGAAAGATATGACCCCGTCGCCCCGTCTCGAGGACTTGCGGCAAGGGCCAAGAATGCCCGGCCACGCCTCGTATTCTCACTCGGGGACCATCCAGGTCAACCCGTCTCACAAAAGACTGTCGGGAACTCAGGTCCACCTCTACTGGGCGGTACCGCCTGTCCCTCCAGTCCTGCAGTTAAAGTAATTCCCTCGGGTCTTCCTTGGGGCCAACCCGTTTCTAACAGGGTGCAGCGGTAAAGTCACAGTAGCCGTGTGTCCATAACATCAAGGGAAGCCGAGGTATCACCCTCGATGGATACCCACTCGATGTAACTGTCAAGGTGAACGTAGGAGGATTCACCCTCGATGGGTTCACACTTGATGTGTTGCATGACCGCATCGTTATCGGAAGTGGTGAAGGAGGAATCACCCTCGATGACCACGACCAAATAGCTACTCTACAGGGTTAACATCTGAAGTGCTACACGAGGTATCACCCTCGGCACTCGATAGTAACGCTGCAGTGTCGTTACAACTAAGGAGGTGAAGTGCGGTGCCGGCGCCTGGTCTTCAATCCCGTTGATCGGGTCTTCTGATAATCCAGCAGGGCAGTCGGGACTAGTGGGGTCACTGATAGGCCTCTACCCAGCATATACTAAGCAGTCTAGGTTATGCAGGTAATTATCAACAGCAGGTTACAATAAACAGGCTATGCATCAGAATAGGTAAAGCAGCAGCAGCAGCAATTCTAATGCAAGCATGAAAAAATAGAATGGGCGATATCGGTATGCTCAAGGGGGGCTTGCCTGGTTGCTCGGCGGCAAGGGCAAGGTTGTCAATGGTGTCTTCGGTCTCCGGAGCTGCGGCGGTACCGAGAACTGCATCGGGGTCTAACGAGAGAGAAGAGGGTGAGGAAACAGTATAAATACACAGCAAACATGAGCAACACAATGTACGACATGATAATATGCAGTGCCGAGTGTGTCCTAACGTATGGTTGCACGACACCGAGGAAGGGGGAATCCATCCGGGAATGTTTTCCCAGTTCCGGACATATGTCAGACAGATGACCGGAGGGGAACGGTTCCATGTTTGGATAGTTAGGGACGTGTGGCGGACGAACGGATCGCGTATTCGGATTCGTCTCGAAATTCTGAGCAACTTTCATGTACAAAGTTTTTCGATCCGAGCTACGGTTATTTTTATATGATTTTCTAAAGATTTAATCAATTTTAGAATTAACAGATTTAACTTAAATAAAAACAGGTTTACTGCATCAGCATGACATCAGCATGATGTCATCAGTCAACAGTGCAGTTGACTGGGTCAACTGACGTGTGGGTCCCGTTTGTCATTGATACATTTTAACTAATCAGGGTTAATTAGCTTAATTAGGTGATTATGTTAATTAAACAGTGTTAATTAAATTAATTAATTAATTGATTATTTTTATTATTCATTCTTTTTTTTAAGTTCTGGGGCGTGGGGCCCCCTAGTCAGTGGCCCAGAGGGGCGGGGCCCAGCAGTCATTGGCCCATACGGCCATAGCGGGCGCCGGGAGCCAGCGGCGCGGCTGCGGTCGCATCCGTGCGGGGCCGAGCCCGCGGGGGGGGGGGGGGGGGTTGTGCTGCGGAGCGGCTGGCCGGCGCCGGCGCGTAGCGAGGCAACGGCGGGCAGGGGGCTGAGGGTGGTACAGGGCGACGCAGCGGGGAGCCGGGCTGCATGCGGGCGTCGGAGCAAGGCGGCTGCGGCGAGCGACAGTGGGGCGCGGCGTGGCGCATACGCGCACGGCGAGGCGGAGGCGAGGCCAAGAGGGCGCGGGCCGGCGCGGGGGCGCGCGAGAGCGCGGCCAAGGCGCGGCCACAGGGGGGTGGCCGGGCGCACGGGCGCGGTGACGCGGTGAGCGCGCGTGCATGCGCGGTGACTACGGGAGAGGAGGCCGGGGTGGGGGACGGGTGTTCTCACCCACGAGCATGGTAACAACGGCGAGGCATGATGGAGCTCGTTGGGGAAGAGGCGGGGCTGCTTTCCGGCGAGGGTGGGGCACTCCGGGCGGCGGCGGCGCGGCGGTTGGCGAGGGGCGCCGGGATCGATCCCTCGATCCAGATCGGATGGAGTGGGGGAGAGCGACATGGGAGAGAGGGGGGTGTGGGGGCGATGGGGTTAGGGTTTCCCCCTGGTGGGGATATGGAGGAGGGGAGTGGGGCGATAGCTGGGCCGGCCTGGCTAGCCCAGTGGCCAGCTGGGCCGAGGCCCAGCAAGGGGGGGGGGGTTCCTTTTATTTTCTTTTAGCTTTTCTGTTTTCTCTTTTTCTTCTCTGTCTTTTGCAAAATTATGTTGCCTCAATTATAGTTTTGTAAAATATATGACCTGGTCCATAAATCACAGTGCAACATACCCTATCACCAAAAATTAGTTTGGGCAAAACATAATTTCATATTTAATTTAGATTAAATAAAAGGTTAATAAATATTGTCTTTAGTCACTATTTGAGGATGTTTGAGTCACTTACCCAATTCCAATAATGTTGGTTTCAATTTTAGAATTGTCTCTGATTTACTTGCTATTTAATGAACAATTTAGTTTCTGATTTGAGCAACTTTTATTTTCCACTTTTATTTAATTTGAATATTTGAGTTAGGAGTTGAAATGCAAGATGATGCAAATAATAATTTGGCACTGTTAATCATGCTAACTTGGCATTATCAAAATGGGATTACTGTGGCTAACCACTGGGGGTGTTACAAATCTCCTCCACTAACAAGAATTCTTGTCCCGAGAATTAAGAGGTAGAAGGAAAAAGATCGGGGTATTCAGCACGGAGGTTATCCTCGCGTTCCCAAGTGGCTTCATCTTCAGTATGATTTGACCACTGCACTTTGAGGAACTTGGTAACCTTCTGACGGGTTCGACGTTCAGCTTCATCGAGGATGCAGATCGGATGCTCCTTATAAGATAGGTCATCTTGCAATTCGAGCATCTCGTGATCCATTGCTCGGTGTGGAGATTCTTTGAAGCATTTACGAAGTTGCGACACATGGAAGACGTCGTGGATATGAGAGAATTGCGGCGGCAATTCCAATTTATACGCCACCTGACCACGTCTTGCAACAATGCGGAAAGGACCAATGTAGCGTGCAGCTAACTTGCCCTTGATTCCAAAATGGTGAGTGCCCTTCATAGGAGTGACACGAAGATAAGCATGATCACCAGGTTGATAAGTCAAACCCCATCGTTTGCGATCGTAGTTGCTCTTCTGGCGGTCTTGAGCCGCCTTGAGATTTTCTCGAACGATACGGACTTGTTCTTCGGCGTGTTGAATAATATCTCGACCCACGAGCGGTCGTTCCCCAGTTTCTTACCAATTCAGAGGGGTTCGACACTTACGTCCATACAGTACTTCAAAGGGGGCCATTTTCAAGCTGGCTTGATAGCTGTTGTTATAAGAGAACTCGGCATACGGGAGAGATTCTTCCCACTTCTTGCTGAAAGAAATAACACAAGCCCGAAGCATATCTTCAAGCACTTGATTTACTCGCTAGACTTGGCCTTGGGATTGGGGATGATAAGCTGAACTCCAGGTAATATGAGTTCCCATAGCTTCTTGGAAACTTTCCCAGTACTTTGAGGTGAAAAGACCGCCACGGTCCGAACTGATCTCCTTCAGAATACCGTGGAGTGATACAATTCTGGAGATATATAATTCTGCTAACTGGCTAGCAGTGATCGTCTCCTTGACAGGCAGAAAGTGTGCAACTTTAGAAAGTTGGTCGATGACGACAAGAATAGCATCGTGACCCTTCTGTGACCTAGGAAGTCCTGTAATGAAATCCATCTGAAACTTATCCCATTTCCATAAAGGAATAGGAAGGGGTTGCAGAATTCCAGCAGGCTTCTGATGTTCTGCTTTAACGCGACGACACACATCACATTCAGCTACATATCGAGCAACGTCCTGCTTCATTCTAGACCACCAGTACCTTTGACGGAGATCACGATACATCTTCGTGCTACCCGGATGAATAGACAACAGTGTATCATGTGCCTCCTTCATGACCTTATCAGTCATAAGCTCGAAACGAGGTACCATAATGCGGTTTCTGAAATACAAGGTTCCATCTTCAGACAGCGAGAAATCCCTATACTTTTCAAGGTGAAGATCTTTCTTCATCAGATCAACTTCAGCATCTTTAGCTTGCGCACTTATAACAGCTTTCTCAAGATCTGGTTGTATCACAAGGTTATTAAGAGAACCCTGTGGAACAATACGCAGATTCAGCTTGCACAGTTCTTCAAAAAGACGAGGTTGAGTTCGCCTAAACATGAGGTTGTCGCAATAGGACTTGCGGCTTAAGGCATCAGCCATTACGTTAGCCTTGCTAGGGGTATAGGAAATACCCAAATCATAGTCCGCAATGGCCTCCATCCATCTTTGCTGACGGAGGTTTAGAGATGGTTGAGTGAACAAGTACTTCAGACTTTTATGATCCGTGTAGATCTCGCAACGATTACCGAGAAGGTAATGTCGCCACAACTGCAGTGCATAGATGACAGCAGCTAGTTCTAGATCATGTACTGGATAGTTCTCTTCATGCGGACGCAACTGTCGAGAGCCATAAGCAATCACTTTACGCTCTTGCATTAGGACACAGCCTAATCCTTCATGGGATGCGTCACAATAGATCACAAAATCTTTGCGAGAATCTGGTGGAGCAAGTACTGGGGCAGATGTTAGCTTGTCTTTGAGTGTTTGAAAACTTTCCTGACATTTTTCTGTCCATTCAAATTTAACGCCCTTGTGAAGTAGATCAGTCAGGGGCTTAGCAATCTTAGAAAAGTTCTCGACAAATCGATGGCAATAGCTTGCAAGGCCTGGAAAACTTCTCACTTGCTTGACGTTCTTCGGAGGAGTCCAGTCAAGAATAGCCTGAACTCGTTCCAGGTTAACAGCAATTCCATCCTTGGAAATCACATGACCAAGGTAAGTTACTTCAGAAAGCCAGAATTCACATTTGGAGTATTTGGCATACAACTGGTGTTCTTGGAGCCTTTCCAGTACCAGACGGAGGTATTCAGCATGTTCTTCTTTATTCTTTGAATAGACCAGAATATCATCAAGATAAACCACGACGAACTTGTCGAGGTAATCCATGAAGATATAATTCATCAGGCGGGAAAACGTAGCTGGAGCATTTGTTAAGCCAAATGACATGACAGTGTACTCATAAGAGCCATAGCGAGTAACAAATGCAGTCTTTGGAATATCCTCTTTGCGAACTCGGATCTGGTGGTAACCCAACCTCAAATCAAGTTTAGAGAATACCGATGATCCAGCAAGCTGATCATATAAATCATTGATCCGAGGAAGTGGATATTTATTCTGAATTGTTGCTAGGTTAATGGGCCGATAATCCTGAACCAATCGGTTAGTTCCATCCTTCTTCTTAACGAAGAGTGAAGGTGCTCCCCAAGCAGAGGAACTGGGGCGGATGAAACCTTTCTTAGGTGATGTGTCGATTTCTTCCTTAAGCTCGAGAAGATGATGCGGAGGCATCTTATAAGGACGCTTCGCAATAGGAGTTGTGCCTGGCTTTAGGTCGATGACAAACTCGACAGCTCTAGATGTAGCTCATGCCGCTGAGCAAATTGTTGAGACACAAAGGAATGTGATGCTCCTGAGTCGAAAAGGACAGAAGCTGCAACTGAATTAATCGGGAGGGTACCCATCACAATGGTTGGTTCTTTCTGAGCCTCTTCTGTATTGACATGGTTAGCATGGCCCAGTATAACAGTAGAAGGTCTGGCATTGGGATTCCTGGGCTGACGAGCTCGGGCATCTCGATTTTGGTTCGGACGGCAATTGGTAGCACGGTGCCCTGGTTGACCACACTTGAAGCAATTCCGATCATTATGGGGATGTAACGCCCCAAAAATATTTTTCTGAATATTTGAAATCTTTCCCTTAAAAATAAAAGTTTTGAAAATCATTTTTTTTCATATCACCTTTCTTCAATTTGAAAACCTTTTCAAATTTTATTTGGGTTCCAATCTTCTCTAAATATTCTGGTTGAAGAGTTTAAAATTATAAGGATAATTATTTTGGGGTTTTCAAACACTTTAGTTTTAGCAAGAAAAGTTTTGAGGATAATAAATTTTCATAGGAGACAACCTCTTCACCTCCCTTTTAGCCCTACTAAACCCATCCAACAATTTTCTTCCATTCCAAATTTATCCACAAGTCACTCACTTCATCTAGGACATAATCCAACTCTCTCCTACCCCACAGAAATATTTTTCACAATCCAAATAAATTCCAAAGTTGGAATTCATATTATCCATCATTTCTTTGGTTTACAAAGGAACCACAATTTCCACAAGGTTTATACCTCCACCAAAATTATCCCAACAAATATATGGTACCCACAACCCATTTCTCCAAAGACATGGGGTACCACAGTTCAAAATTTTCAAATTCCACTCAATTCAAATTTGGACCAGATTCAATATTTCTGATCCAAACATATTTTTAAATACTCCAAAAAATCCCAAACTTTGCCAGACCCTCTCATATGTATCAACACATCACCACAAAAATTGCCACAAATTCTAAAAATCTCTAGCACTCTCTGTCATAGGATTATATGAGTATCAGTGCACTGTTCATAATTGAAACAAATTCAGTTAACTGAATTCGGATTCAGACGACAGAGGCGACCGGTGCCGTGCACTTCTTCCTTTCCCCTTGCCCGCACGGTATCGCCTCCCCTGGCCATCAATGCATCTCCATGAGTTCTCCCTCGTCAGTACTCCTCAGTTAACTGGCCGGTGGCAGGCCGGTGCACCTGTCACCGTGCTCATCCACGGCGGGCCGAGCTGATCCACACGGCGCCCGCCATCTTCACTTCTCTCGCTGACCTCCCCCACCTAATCTCCCTCCACGCGGCACCCTCTCTGCACCTTCTCTACGCCGACCACGCCGCCCAGGCCCACTACCAATCGCCAGAGCTGCGCGGCATCCGCCATGGCCGCACGGCGGCCACAACATGGATAAGGCACTAGAAGTTGAGCTCATCTGCGCTGGCGTTTCGGTCAGCTCTCACCATTCTCACTGACACTCATCGACCACAGCCACCGCCCAAACCTACCTCGCCAACCACCGTAACTCCGGCGTGATCCGAACCTCGCCGGACCGCCTCGGATCGCCTATAAAAGGCTCTCCCGAGCTCCGTTCTCCTCACCCATCGCCTCCACCACCTCCTAATCGCCCCTATGCCACTTCCCTGACCTGGAGGAGGTCTCCTCCCTCCTCTCCGGTCACCGCTCCGCCGCCTCTGTCCCCGTTCGGTTCGACGCCGTTACGCCACCACCACAACTCAAACTTCATCAGTAGCCATCTCATCCACCAACTCATCAATCCCGCGCTCCAATTTCATTGCCCGAGCCCTCTCCGGCGAGTCCCAAAACCACCCGAGCCCCGTCCGCCGCCGTCGACCCCGCCGGCGTTCATGTGCTCTCCGGCGACCACCACCACCTCCCTCTGACGCGGCACTCCGCCCTGGTCACGTTCCGACCATCGCCGCCCTACAAAACCCCGGCGATCACCGCCGGCGACCGCCGTCACCTCTCTGTCTCGCGCGCGATCGGGTTCAAATTTGAACCTGACGGTGGGCCCCCACCCCGCGCGGTCTTTTTTCTTTTTCCTGGTTGAAAACGAAGACGTACTCTGCCTTTTATGCCTTCTCCACTGAGAAGCGTATTTCGGCCGAAACATTTTCTGTTTAAACTGTGCAGGGACTGCTGTTTTACAGAAAAGCCCCTAGTTTTGAAAGTTTAATAACTTTTAAACCACAACTCCGTTTGAGTTGAACTTTTTTTTGAAATTCTTATTTTTCTCTCTAGTTTTTTTAGTATTTATTTAAAAATGTTTTGGGACAACTTTTTGAACTGTTGCCAAAATTTTTAATTTGAGTTGATTTTGAATTTTCAGAAAAAGAAGAGGGAAACTTTGCCGAGAATTTTGAAGGGTTTTCACCTGACTACTTTGGACAAGGCAAGCATTATTGAACTTGGGATATGGTGATTGCATTTGCTTTTGCATGTTGCATCGGTTGATATTGCACCGTATGTGTAGTATGTCACTAGCACTTGCATGCATGGTCATATCTCTTTTGCTCATAACTTGCACATCACTCAAGCAAGAGATTCTTCTGACACGGTAAAGTTGTGGAAATACGGGAGAGTGTCTCCTGCTTTGGACGTGCCGGTGGGCACGGGCCATTCTTGGTTTGACACGGTGGTGTCATGTGACTTAAGTGGATTATTCCGGTGATGTTAATTAACACCTCCTGAGTCGGCCTAGATCGAGTCTTGTTCCGCTACACCTAGCTGGATACCGTGCTGCCACGAGTCTTTCCGCAAGGAAGGTACGGCTGAGTAAGTTGTTAACCCCTGTCTAGGTACACACCGTACAGAGGGCCACGATGAGGGTTTCCAAAGGCCTTGGACTAAATCCTGTCATCGGGTCAGGGGGCATGGGTGTTACCAGTTGTGACTGAGAGGGGGGCACCCCTTGTAATCCGCGCGTATTAATAGTGATCCCATGTAGGACGTTGGTCTCTCTGTCTCAGAGTTCTTCTTGAATGATGCTTTGGGTGATTCCTGGCATCCGGAGAGTTATTCTGGTGTGTACTGGTCAGGTGTGTTTTCAACCCAAAGACCGTAATTTTAATTAGTCAGTGTCATGGTACTGACTAAAGAAATTCTTTACTTGTGGGCAAAGAGTACACCCTCTGCAGAGTTAAAACTATTCGAATAGCCGTGTCCTCGGTCAAAGGGCGTAGCTGGGTGGGTCAAGTGTCGGTCCCGGTATCGGTCTCCGGAGGAAATAATTAAAAAAAAATGTCTGACTCATTTTTGCAGTATAATTGTTGATACCCTGTTGCTACCCTGATTTTTTTATGCTTAATAAATATTATTATGGCTATATTGAGGACTAACCCATTTCTCTTAATTTATTTCCTTCCTGAGTGTCTCAGGGGCTGGCTAGACTACCCCGGGCACTCAACTATTATTTTCAAGACCTCTCGTGGCGTCTCTCGAGTTAACAGGCGGTTCATCTCGCCACTACTCTTGTGGACACCCGATTGGCATTTCTCTTCAAGTCCAACCGTGGCGTCACTTGACGCCCAACAGGCATTTCTTTTCAAGACCTCTCGTGGCGTCTCTCGAGTTAACAGGCGGTTTATCTCGCCACTACTCTTGTAGACACCTGACCGGCATTTCTCTTATTTTATTTTCTGAATGTCACTTGGGCTGGCTAGACTACCCGTGGCATTCGCTTGCTTTTACTTTTTTCTTAGCAGACTAGTTATGGCTAACATGTTTTATTTACTCCCGCATTATTTTATAATTATGTCATGACCAGGATTTTAGTCAGCATGAGCATGTCATTATGTTCCTACATGAGCATGTGCATCCATTATATCTTCTGTTCAAAATGTTTGCGAGTACATTCCAATGTACTCACTGGCTTGTCCCTGGCTATTTACTTGGCCAGACTTGGAGGAGGACGAGCTTGTGGAGAAGGATTGCGCTAGCGAGCCCGACGCTTAGAGGAGTCCCAGTCAGTCACTTGTGAGATAGGAGTCTACCACATGTATCATCCGCTGAGCTTCTGCTACACCAATAAAATAGTCAAGCCTCACTCTGACACTTGGCTTTACGTTATTGTATCAGAGATGTATCACCACCACACCATTGTCATATTCCGCCACTGCCATATATTTGGCGAGTTTGTAATAATTTTGTTGAGCCTTCAGACTCAACCCAGTGTAATATTATTTGTACTAGTTATTTGTATCAAGGAAGTCCACCAGTTGTGTTGATCTTGGGGCTGGTGTGACTTAGGACCTTTTCTGAGATTTAATCCCAGAAAGGGGCTCGACAGGACTTGGTACCAGAGCCAGGCTGACTGTAGGAAACCCTAGGCACGATCGCTAGCACTCGAGTCAATACTAACATTTTTTTAGCATGCATTTCATGCATCGTAACAAATTTTCCTTAGTCATCATATTTTTATGATATGACTGTTTGGATTTTTGTCTACTGATGTAGATGTCTGGCGGCAGCTGCCCATGCCAGATTTTCGCCAACGAGCCTGCGGGATTTTCCCGTCTTCTTACCATCATCGCTAGAGATGCGATGAGATCTCCGAGCCGTCCAGAGTACACCGTTTTTCCTGACAGGATCACAGACACTCTGACTATGTACCAGGCTTCGGTATATATTCGGGGTGGAAGTAACCTGTCCTTCCGCAACTACCGTTTCATGGGGAGAGTCATGCCCTCTGAGAGGCATGCTATCCAGATGGCCGCACGTGAGGCTATTGCACGTCTTAGGGACATCCTACCCATTATGCAGACTCGTCCTTATCACTACCTTCCGTGTCATGTTCCTTATACCAACCATTATGCTTTTTCCTGCACCGTGGGAGAAAGGGAGGGGGCGATTGAGCCCCTTGTTCAGTACATCATGGCACTCGAGTTGATTTTTACTGCACTGGTGGACGACCACCTTGCTGCACGAATGGACCTGGCTCGTGCGAGGATCACTCGCAGGAGTGAGTTCCGTTCACCTTCACCACGTACCCCTCGTATTCCGACTCCACCACACTACTCTCCTACTCAGCCCACGGTTCAGCACTCATCCCCGAGTGATGAGGCTAGTCGCTTGGCTGCTCCTGTTCCGACCAGAGCCCCACTTTCGACGCACACGGTGCCACCTCAAACAGGCATGGCATCAACCGCTACATGACTAGAGACCATCCCAGAGGAGGAGGAGGAGGTTGAGTCTCGAGAGCCACAGCTGGGACTCACCCTCAGCGGTGCTTACAGTGTCTCAGACACTCCATGAGGACTAATCGAGCGTCAGCACCGTAGTAGTCTTTTTATGATGACATGGTTGTAAGATATTTATTTTTTGTTTCTTCTTCTTTTCCTTCTTTGTAAGATGGCGAGTAACAGACTCAGACCACAGCATGTTGAGAGGACGAAGTAGTACGCTAGTTGAACAAGTGGTCGTGTAGTATACGGTTTCTGCAAGCATCTTGTATAATTAAGTCTTGCTTGTATAATTAAATACTGCGTGTATGATATAACCTGTTGTACTTGCATCCTGGGGGGAGATTTATTACCAGTCTCTTAAAAAAAATTATTGCTGCTTTTATAATTTCTTTTCTCATCGGTGTTACACAAATACCCCCAGAAAGAAAATGCATCGCCCCTGGACCCGTTCTATGCCAAATCCGCCAGAGAACAACCATGGACAGATGGGAAATAATTTTACATAAGGACAGAGTAGTCAACAGGACAGTGACACAACATTTTCACAAGTGTGCCGTCTGTACGAGCAAAGCCAGCAACAGCACCAAGAAATGATGCGACATTTAATCAATATGGGAAACCACCAAGGACAAAATCAGAATAGGTCAAAATTATCTGAGCTCCAGAAGACCAATCCTACTGTGTTTTCTCACACCGACAAATCATTGGAGGCAGATGATTGGCTACGTGATATTGAAAGAAAATTGGTTATTGCCCAGTGTACGGACCGAGAAAAAGTACTTTATACCCCGTACTATTTTTCTGGTACAGCAGCATCATGGTGGGAAAACTTATGCCACACTCATCCCAACGGAGCCAATATGACATGGGAACAATTCAAGGAAAAATTTTGGGGAGCACATATCCCCAACAGTATCATGAAACTGAAAAAGAGGGAGTTTGAGGATCTCAAGCAGCGAGGCACCATGGTGACACAGTACCTGGATCAGTTCACTCAGCTGGCCCGGTATGCCAACAATGAATATATGACAGAAGACAAAAAGATGGAAAAGTTTCTCGATGGACTTATTCCGTCTTTAAAATGCCAACTGGTGGTCCACACCTTTCCTGATTTCAAGACACTGGTGGACAAGGCAATTATACTGGAGAATGAGCATCGTAACATGAACGAGATACGCAAGCGTCGTATGAACCAGTCATCTCAGGTTCGCAACAATAAACCCAAGAATGAATTTCAGAAGCCCATAACACACCGACCAGCAACACTACTACCTCGACCACCACAGCAGAACCGCAGTGCTTTCAACAACAGAACCAGAGATACAACATACTATCCGGGCATCACCTGCTATGCCTGCGGAGGAGAAGGACATTACTCCAGGCAATGCCCAAAGCAGGGAAATAATACTACTAAGCCCAACAACAATGGACGTGGTACTAACACAGCCCCCAAGCACCACAACATCAACCACAATAACAACCAAAGGAAGGGACAAGTCAACCACGTGACCTTTGAGGAAGCACAAAATGCACCGGATATTGTGTTCGGTACGTTTCCTATCAACTCAATTAATGCTACAGTTTTATTTGATTTTGGAGCTTCGCATTCGTGCATCTCTAAAAAGTTTGCCGCAAAGAATCAATTTTCTTTTTCGCCTTTGCAAAATTCCATGGTTATTCAGTCCCCGGGATCGAAGCAAAGCACACAATGGTACTGCAAGGATGTAAATATCGGGATCAAGGGAATGGTATTTCTAGCCAACCTTATTGTTTGGAAGCAGTCGAACTGGATGTTATTCTGGGAATGGATTGGTTGACCAAAAATAAAGGTTTCATAGACTGCTACAACTGCACGGTGACTCTTACAAGCTGCCAAGGAGAAACAATAAAATTTGGCACAAGGAGGATTTCCGCATCACAAGGAAAATTAAATCAAGTGGATGCGACAGAATTAAGTAAGGTCCTTGTAGTCTGTGAATACCCCGATGTATTTCCAGAAGAGCTACCAGGCATGCCACCTGATCGGGAAATTGAGTTCGTTATTGAATTAGCACCTGGAACGGCTCCCATTTATAAGAAGCCGTATCGTATGGCTCCAACCGAATTGGCTGAACTAAATAAACAAATTAAGGAATTAATGGAAAAAGGGTACTTCAAACCCAGCTCGTCACCTTGGGGATCGCCAGTTTTATTTGCTAAGAAAAAGGATGGTACCCTCAGACTATGTATTGATTATAGGGCTCTCAATATGGTTACCATCAAAAATAAATACCCGCTGCCCAGGATAAATGACTTGTTCGAACAGCTAGCAGAAGCCAAGGTATTCTCAAAAATAGATTTGAGGTTAGGCTACCACCAATTAAAAATCCGATCGTTAGATATACCCAAGACTGCATTTACTACCTGATATGGATTGTACGAATTTACAGTGATGCCATTTGGCTTAACCAACGCTCCCACTTATTTTTTTCATCTCATGAACAAGGTTTTCTTGAAATATTTGGACAAGTTCGTGGTCGTATTTATTGATGACATACTTATCTACTCCAAGACACCCGAAGAACACGAACAACACCTACGAATAGTCCTGGAAGAATTGAGGAAAAACCAACTTTATGCCAAATTCAGTAAATGTGAATTTTGGTTACAAGAAGTTGGCTTCCTAGGACACGTTCTGACACAGGATGGGATAGCAGTAGACCCAAGCAAGGTAAAAGCTGTCCAAGAATGGAAACAACCCACCAACGTGACTGAGGTCAGGAGTTTTCTTGGTCTGGCAGGATATTACCGAAGATTTATCGAAGGATTTTCCACCATAGCTAAACCCATGACCCAATTGCTTAAGAAGGATAAGAAGTTTGAATGGACTGAAGCTTGTGAGAAAAGTTTCCAAGAACTGAAGAAAAGATTAACAACGGCACCCATTCTGGTCATACCCAATGTGCACAAAAAGTTTGAGATATACTGTGACGCGTCCAGGAAAGGCCTTGGATGTGTATTAATGCAAGAAGGAAAAGTCGTGGCTTATGCCTCAAGACAGCTACAACGACACGAGGAGAATTATCCTACACATGATCTGGAGCTAGCTGCGGTAATACACACACTCAAAGAATGGCAACACTTTCTTCTCGGTGAGCGATGTGAAATATACACGGACCACAAAAGTCTTAAGTATATTTTCACCCAGCCGGAATTAAACTTGAGACAGCATCGCTGGCTTGAGTTAATAAAGGACTACGATATCGGAATTCATTATCATCCGGGTAAAGCAAATGTTGTGGCAGATGCTCTCAGCCGAAATCCCTGCACCAACAATAATAGTGCGCAATTCTTACAGCATGAGTTTAATGAGGAATTTGCCAAACTCAATATGGTCCTAGTCACAGAAGGAACCGTTGCCCAACTGGAAATAGAACCTACATTAGAGGATCAGATCAAAGAAGCCCAAGAAGGACACCCAAGTATTGAGGGGATTAAGAGGAAAATGAAACTGGGCAAGGCACCCGAGTTTACCGTTGATGGTCAGGGAATTTTATGGTTCGGGAAAAGATTATGTGTGCCTAATAAGGAAGAATTAAAGCAACAAATTTTGGCAGAAGCCCATACCACTCCATATTCTATCCATCCAGGAGGAACAAAAATGTACAAGGATTTACAAGAAAATTATTGGTGGCACGGGATGAAAAGAGATATAGCCGTATATGTCGCACGTTGTGATTCATGCCAGCGTATAAAAGTAGAACACCAGAGGCCAGCGGGATTATTGCAGCCACTCAGAGTACCTGAATGGAAATGGGACGTAATAGGAATGGATTTTATTGTCGGACTGCCAAGGTCACGACATGGAAATGATGCTATCTGGGTTATAACAAATTATTTGACCAAGGTGGCACACTTCATTCCGGTAAAAACCACATACACCACACAGCGACTCGCCAGATTATATCTCTCCCGAATTGTTTGCCTACACGGAGTACCCAAGACCATAGTCTCTGACAGAGGCACCCAATTTGTCTCTAGATTTTGGGAGCACCTACAGCAAGCCCTAGGGACTCAACTGATGTTCAGCACAGCATACCACCCGCAAACCGGAGGACAAACTGAGCGGGTAAATCAAATATTGGAAAACATGCTAAGAGCATGTGTGCTCACCCACAGAGTTAGCTGGGAAGACAGTTTACCATACGCGGAATTCTCATATAACAACAGTTATCAAGCCAGTTTAAATATGTCACCTTTTGAAGCCCTGTACGGACGAAGGTGCCGTACCCCACTCAATTGGTCGGAGACCGGAGACAGTCGAATTTTTGGTCCCGAAGTTCTTAAAGAAGCAGAAACAAAAGTGAAGCTTATTCAAGGCAGACTGAAAGCAGCTCAGAGCCGTCAAAAGGGCTACTACGATCAAAAGCACCGCCAAATCAGTTTTGAGCCCGATGAATACGTGTATCTCAGAGTATCTCCAACTAGAGGACTACAGAGATTTAAAGTCAAAGGAAAATTGGCACCAAGATTTATTGGACCATTCCGTATAATTGCAAGAAGAGGCAAGGTTGCTTATCAACTAGAGCTACCGGCAGAATTATCAGATGTTCACGATGTGTTTCACGTATCACAACTAAGGAAATGTGTTAATAACCCAGACAAGCAAGTGCAACACCAAGACTTGGACCTTCATCCAGACCTCACATATAGGGAGCATCCTATAAAGATTTTAGAGGAATCTGAACGGAGGACCCGGCAGAATGTAATAAAATTTTACAAGGTTCAATGGAGTAATCACACCGAGGAAGAAGCAACATGGGAAAGAGAGGATCATCTGAGGACTGAATACCCGTACCTGTTTAAGGGACAGCTGAAATCTCGGGGACGAGATTTTTCTTAGGGGGTAGGTGTTGTAACGCCCCAAAAATATTTTTCTGAATATTTGAAATCTTTCCCTTAAAAATAAAAGTTTTGAAAATCATTTTTTTATATCACCTTTCTTCAATTTGAAAACCTTTTCAAATTTTATTTGGGTTCCAATCTTCTCTAAATATTCTGGTTGAAGAGTTTAAAATTATAAGGATAATTATTTTGGGGTTTTCAAACACTTTAGTTTTAGCAAGAAAAGTTTTGAGGATAATAAATTTTCATAGGAGACAACCTCTTCACCTCCCTTTTAGCCCTACTAAACCCATCCAACAATTTTCTTCCATTCCAACTTTATCCCACAAGTCACTCACTTCATCTAGTACATAATCCAACTCTCTCCTACCCCACAGAAATATTTTTCACAATCCAAATAAATTCCAAAGTTGGAATTCATATTATCCATCATTTCTTTGGTTTACAAAGGAACCACAATTTCCACAAGGTTTATACCTCCACCAAAATTATCCCAACATATATATGGTACCCACAACCCATTTCTCCAAAGACATGGGGTACCACAGTTCAAAATTTTCAAATTCCACTCAATTCAAATTTGGACCAGATTCAATATTTCTGATCCAAACATATTTTTAAATACTCCAAAAAATCCCAAACTTTGCCAGACCCTCTCATATGTATCAACACATCACCACAAAAATTGCCACAAATTCTAAAAATCTCTAGCACTCTCTGTCATAGGATTATATGAGTATCAGTGCACTGTTCATAACTGAAACAAATTCAGTTAACTGAATTCGGATTCAGACGACAGAGGCGACCGGTGCCGTGCACTTCTTCCTTTCCCCTTGCCCGCACGGTATCGCCTCCCCTGGCCATCAATGCATCTCCAGGAGTTCTCCCTCGTCAGTACTCCTCAGTCAACTGGCTGGTGGCAGGCCGGTGCACCTGTCACCGTGCTCATCCACGGCGGGCCGAGCTGATCCACACGGCGCCCGCCATCTTCACTTCTCTCGCTGACCTCCCCCACCTAATCTCCCTCCACGCGGCACCCTCTCCCCACCTTCTCTACGCCGACCACGCCGCCCAGGCCCACTGCCAATCGCCAGAGCTGCGCGGCATCCGCCATGGCCGCACGGCGGCCACAGCATGGATAAGGCACTAGAAGTCGAGCTCATCTCCGCTGGCGTTTCGGTCAGCTCTCACCATTCTCACTGACACTCACCGACCATGGCCACCGCCCAAACCTACCTCGCCAACCACCGTAACTCCGGCGTGATCCGAACCTCGCCGGACCGCCTCGTATCGCCTATAAAAGGCCCTCCCGAGCTCCGTTCTCCTCACCCATCGCCTCCACCACCTCCTAATCGCCCCTATGCCACTTCCCTGACCTGGAGGAGGTCTCCTCCCTCCTCTCCGGTCACCGCTCCGCCGCCTCTGTCCCCGTTCGGTTCGACGCCGTTATGCCACCACCACAGCTCAAACTTCATCAGTAGCCATCTCATCCACCAACTCATCAATCCCGCGCTCCAATTTCATTGCCCGAGCCCTCTCCGGCGAGTCCCAAAACCACCCGAGCCCCGTCCGCCGCCGTCGACCCCGCCGGCGTTCATGTGCTCTCCGGCGACCACCACCACCTCCCTCCGACGCGGCACTCCGCCCTGGTCACGTTCCGACCATCGCCGCCCTACAAAACCCCAGCGATCACTGCCGGCGACCGCCGTCGCCTCTCTGTCTCGCGCGCGATCGGGTTCAAATTTGAACCTGACGGTGGGCCCCCACCCCGCGTGGTCTTTTTTCTTTTTCCTTGTTTAAAACGAAGACGTACTCTGCTTTTTACGCCTTCTCCGCTGAGAAGCGTATTTCGGCCGAAACGTTTTCTGTTTAAACTGTGCAGGGACTGCTGTTTTACAGAAAAGCCCCTAGTTTTGAAAGTTTAATAACTTTTAAACCACAACTCCGTTTGAGTTGAACTTTTTTTGAAATTCTTATTTTTCTCTCTAGTTTTTTTTAGTATTTATTTAAAAATGTTTTGGGACACCTTTTTTACTGTTGCCAAATTTTTTAATTTGAGTTGATTTTGAATTTTCAGAAAAAGAAGAGGGAAACTTTGCCGAGAATTTTGAAGGGTTTTCACCTGACTACTTTGGACAAGGCAAGCATTATTGAACTTGGGATATGGTGATTGCATTTGCTTTTGCATGTTGCATCGGTTGATATTGCACCGTATGTGTAGTATGTCACTAGCACTTGCATGCATGGTCATATCTCTTTTGCTCATAACTTGCACATCACTCAAGCAAGAGATTCTTCTGACACGGTAAAGTTGTGGAAATACGGGAGAGTGTCTCCTGCTTTGGACGTGCCGGTGGGCACGGGCCATTCTTGGTTTGACACGGTGGTGTCATGTGACTTAAGTGGATTATTTCGGTGATGTTAATTAACACCTCCTGAGTCGGCCTAGATCGAGTCTTGTTCCGCTACACCTAGCTGGATACCGTGCTGCCACGAGTCTTTCCGCAAGGAAGGTACGGCTGAGTAAGTTGTTAACCCCTGTCTAGGTACACACCGTACAGAGGGCCACGATGAGGGTTTCCAAAGGCCTTGGACTAAATCCTGTCATCAGGTCAGGGGGCATGGGTATTACCGGTTGTGACTGAGAGGGGGGCAACCCTTGTAATCCGCGCGTATTAATAGTGATCCCATGCAGGACGTTGGTCTCTCCGTCTTAGAGTTTTTCTTGAACGATGCTTTGGGTGATTCTTGGCATCCAGAGAGTTATTCTGGTGTGTACTGGTTAGGTGTGTTTTCAACCCAAAGACCGTAATGGGAATTAGTCAGTGTCACGGTACTGACTAAAGAAATCCTTTACTTGTGGGTAAAGAGTACACCCTCTGTAGAGTTAAAACTATTCGAATAGCCGTGTCCTTGGTCAAAGGGCGTAGCTGGGTGGGTCAAGTGTCGGTCCCGGTATCAGTCTCCGGAGGAAATAATTAAAAAAAATGTCTGACTCATTTTTGCAGTATAATTGTTGATACCCTGTTGCTACCCTGATTTTTTTATGCTTAATAAATATTATTATGGCTATATTGAGGACTAACCCGTTTCTCTTAATTTATTTCCTTCCTGAGTGTCTCAGGGGCTGGCTAGACTACCCCGGGCACTCAACTATTATTTTCAAGACCTCTCGTGGCGTCTCTCGAGTTAACAGGCAGTTCATCTCGCCACTACTCTTGTGGACACCCGATTGGCATTTCTCTTCAAGTCCAACCGTGGCGTCACTTGACGCCCAACAGGCATTTCTTTTCAAGACCTCTCGTGGCATCTCTCGAGTTAACAGACAGTTTATCTCGCCACTACTCTTGTAGACACCCGACCGGCATTTCTCTTTTTTTTTCTTCTGAATGTCACTTGGGCTGGCTAGAC
Source organism: Thinopyrum elongatum (assembly GCA_011799875.1). Taxonomy (NCBI): domain Eukaryota; kingdom Viridiplantae; phylum Streptophyta; class Magnoliopsida; order Poales; family Poaceae; genus Thinopyrum; species Thinopyrum elongatum. The sequence goes on from CM022302.1 coordinate 322,205,571, forward strand.
TACCCGTGGCATTCGGTTGCTTTTACTTTTTTCTTAGCAGACTAGTTATGGCTAACATGTTTTATTTACTCCCGCATTATTTTATAATTATGTCATGACCAGGATTTTAGTCAGCATGAGCATGTCATTATGTTCCTACATGAGCATGTGCATCCATTATATCTTCTGTTCAAAATGTTTGCGAGTACATTCCAACATACTCACTGGCTTGTCCCTGGCTATTTACTTGGCCAGACTTGGAGGAGGACGAGCTTGTGGAGAAGGATTGCGCTAGCGAGCCCGACGCTTAGAGGAGTCCCAGTCAATCACTTGTGAGATAGGAGTCTACCACATGTATCATCCGCTGAGCTTCCGCTACACCAATAAAATAGTCAAGCCTCACTCTGAGACTTGGCTTTACGTTATTGTATCAGAGATGTATCACCACCACACCATTGTCATATTCCGCTACTGCCATATATTTGGCGAGTTTGTAATAATTTCGTTGAGCCTTCAGACTCAACCCAGTGTAATATTATTTGTACTGGTTATCTGTATAAAGGAAGTCCACCAGTTGTGTTGATCTTGGGGCTGGTGTGACTTTGGGCCTTTTCTGAGATTTAATCCCAGAAAGGGGCTCGACAAGGGAGGAGCTACAACATTGGACTGTCCACCCTGAGTCACTAGCTGTCTCGGCGGCGGAGGCAGACGAGGTGCAACATAAGACGGCCTTGGTGTTGGAGCAGGTCGGTGATGAACATTGTGTGGGATCCAGACTCGATGTTTCTGAGCAGACTGACTCGAAGATGGACCAACATCTCGGGCACGCTTGAGCGACTCCTGGCATTTAGTCAGAGCTGTTTCAACTTGGAAAGATTTGCTGACAAGTGTTGCGAAGTCTGTGCAATCATGGACAGCAAGTGCAAGGTTTATATCAGTACGCAGTCCTTCACGGAATTTCTCCTGCTTGCGTGCATCAGTGCAGACGTCATCTTCAGCATAGCGGGATAATTCAAGAAATTTCCTATGATATTCATCCACAGTCATTGAGACCTGTGTAAGTTTGCGGAACTCCTGCTTCTTCTGGTCGATCATACCTTGAGGAATGTATCATGCACGAAAAGTTGACTGAAATTCCTGCCAAGTGGTTACAGTCTCTGCAGGCAACATACACTTTTGGCTTTCCCACCATTGAGCAGCTGGACCCTTTAAGTGGAATGTCACAAAGGTGACGTAACTGTCAGGGGCAACATTAGCTGACTCCATTTCAAACAGGATGTCACGAAGCCAATCATCAGCATCCACAGGATTGGTGGAGTTGCGGAAAACGGATGGATTGAAGCGCACAAATTCTGGCAGAGTTATTGGAGCATTCTATCGCTGAGCATTCTGAGTTGGGAATTGAGCCAATACTCCGATCATAAACTGACGGTTGAGCTCAAACTGCTGACGGTTGAGTTCAAACTGTTGCATCATTGCGGCAATATAGGGTGGAGGTGGAGGATCGTCAGCCATCCTGCCAAATCAACAGGGGCAGTTTAGCAAGAAAAACTGCAAGTGAATGGAGTTATTCATGATGTAACACGGGAAATGAACAGGTAGGGAATTAGATATATGATAGTAGTCGTTAAAGACATATCCATCCATACACAGAGTTAGATTCAAACAGGTAGTACGCGCTCGGGAACGCTCGCAGCTAGACAAACTAGGCGGCGCGCAGGCACGCAGTAAGGAAGCACACAACGAGACATAGCAAAGGCTACATCAACATCAGAGAAAACTATTGGGGCGAGGAATCTACAAGTGAAACACAGGGTGCCCTCGATAAGAGGATCCTACAAGCAGAACCTGGCCCGCAATCTTGAAGGAAGGGGGGGGGGAATTTTCAAAACACCGGGTGGATGTGATCACGAGAACCTAATGTTGGAGTTAGTAAAATTTTAACCCGAATAGAAGAGAGATCAGAGTCCTAGAGTAAAGGTCGAGGAGTAAAAGATCCTAATACCACCCAATTGGCGACGTGGGCCCGTAAGCCACACAGCCAAGTTAGTAAAACAGTTTTCGAGTACTAGACTCAACTTTGACCAAGGAGTTGGAAAGGGGGGTTCCTACAGTCAGTCGGCTCTGATACCAACTTGTGACGCCCCCGGCTCAATCGTGCAATAATCATACACACAAATGCAGACGATCAAGCCTAAGGACTCACGGGAAGATATCACAACACAACTCTAAAACATAAATAAAGTCATACAAGCTTTATATTACAAGCCAGGGTCTCGAGGGCTCGAATACATAGCTCGATGGCATACAAGCATCAGCGGAAGCATCAGATATCTGAGTACAGATATTAAAAGAGAAACAGAAAGGCCTTTAGAAAGGCGGGGCAAAAGAAAACACTACGATCGAAAGGCGTAGGCCTCCTGCCTGGGACCCTTCGATCCTACTCCTGGTCGTCGGCCAACTCGTAGCAGAATCCACCCTCGGGGTCGTAGTAGCGATCATCGGCAGGGGCAGCTGTGTCAGGGGCTCCGTCATCTGGTTGCATCAAAAGGATATGGGGAAAAAAAAGAAAGCAAAGCAACCGTGAGTACTCATCCAAAGTACTCAGCAAGCAAGGATCTACACTACATATGCAACATTATCAAAGGAAGGCTGTATTTGTGGACTGGGCTGCAGAAATGCCAGAATAGAGAGGAGTCCTAGTCCTATCAAAGACTAGCATCTTCAGCGGTCTTGCAGCAATAGAAGAGAGTGGATCAGCACAGTATAAATGTAGTAGTAATGTTATCATCCTCACCCAGAGATCCTTTCTCGACTCCCTGCGAGAAAGCAATCCCAGAGGCATACAGTCATCAACCTCGTCCTGAGATCCCTTCTCGACTCCCTGTGAGAAGCAATCCCTGAGCCATACAGTCATCAACCTCGTCTTGAGATCCCTTCTCGACTCCCTGCGAGAAGCAGTCCCAGAGCCTCATATGCAGGTCTCATCTCAAGTTCTAGCTGTATCGATCGGGATACAACTCCGAGTGTCTGCTACCGAGGATCCGGCTATGCATAGATTAGTTCTTCCCTGCAGGGGTGCACCAACTTACCCACCACGTTCGCTTAACTCTGGCCGGACACACTTTTCCGGGTCATGTCCGGCCTCGGCCAAACGACACACCGCAGCCCTACCTAGAGCTCAGCAGAGAGGTCCCCGCCGGTCTACATCCTAAGCACTTAGGGGTCTTGGGCCATCGCCCTGTGCACTCCGGGTCATTGCGAGCAGGGTGGATACCAGCACCAATAGCACGATCCGACCCGGCCGCATTGCTGAACTGGACGTCTGACAAAGCTTTCAGCTGATACCATGATGCAGAGTACCCATATTTATTCCCGCGTGATGGTTAGTGCTATCGGGCCAGAGGCCCACTCGAATCAAATATCCAAACCGTTAGTACCTTGGGCTTGTGGTAACGAGCAGAGACTCACGAAAGATGTGACCCCGTCGCCCCGTCTCGAGGACTTGCGGCAAGGGCCAAGAATGCCCGGCCACACCTCGTATTCTCACTCGGGCACCATCCAGGTCAACCCGTCTCACAAAAGACTGTCGGGAACTCAGGTCCACCTCTACTGGGCGGTACCGCCTGTCCCTCCAGTCCTGTAGTTAAAGTAACTCCCTCGGGTCGCCCTCGGGGCCGACCCATTTCTAACAGGGTGCAGGGGTAAAGTCACTGTAGCCGTGTGTCCATAACATCAAGGGAATCCGAGGTATCACCCTCGATGGATACCCACTCGATGTAACTGTCAAGGTGAACGTAGGAGGATTCACCCTCGATGGGTTCACACTTGATGTGTTGCACGACCGCGTCGTTATCGGAAGTGGTGAAGGAGGAATCACCCTCGATGACCACGACCAAATAGCTACTCTACAGGGTTAACATCTGAAGTGCTACACGAGGTATCACCCTCGGCACTCGATAGTAACGCTGCAGTGTCGTTACAACTAAGGGGGTGAAGTGCGGTGCCGGGGCCTGGTCTTCAATCCCGTTGATCAGGTCTTCTGATAATCCAGCAGGGCAGTCGGGACTAGTGGGGTCACTGATAGGCCTCTACCCAGCATATACTAAGCAGTCTAGGTTATGCAGGTAATTATCAACAGCAGGTTACAATAAACAGGCTATGCATCAGAATAGGTAAAGTAGCAGCAGCAGCAATTCTAATGCAAGCATGAGAAAATAGAATGGGCAATATCGGTATGCTCAAGGGGGGGGCTTGCCTGGTTGCTCGACGGCAAGGGCAAGGTTGTCAATGGTGTCTTCGGTCTCCTGAGCTGCGGCGGTACCGGGAACTGCGTCAGGATCTAACGAGAGAGAAGAGGGGGAGGAAACAGTATAAATACACAGCAAACATGAGCAACACAATGTACGACATGACAATATGCAGTGCCGAGTGTGTCCTAACGTATGGTTGCACGACACCGATGAAGGGGAATCCATCCGGGAATGTTTTCCCGGTTCCTGACATATGTCAGACAGATGACCGGAGGGGAACGGTTCCATGTTCGGATAGATAGGGACGTGTGGTGGATGAATGGATCGCGTATTCGGATTCGTCTCGAAATTCTGAGCAACTTTCATGTACAAAGTTTTTCGATCCGAGCTACGGTTATTTTTATATGATTTTCTAAAGATTTAATCAATTTTAGAATTAACAAATTTAACTTAAATAAAAACAGGTTTACTGCATCAGCATGACATCAGCATGATGTCATCAGTCAACAGTGCAGTTGACTGGGTCAACTGACGTGTGGGTCCTGGTTGTCGTTGACACAATTTAACTAATCAGGGTTAGTTAGCTTAATTAGGTGATTATGTTAATTAAATAGTGTTAATTAAATTAATTAATTGATTATTTTTATTATTCATTCTTTTTTTTAAGTTCTGGGGCGTGGGGCCCCCTAGTCAGTGGCCCAGAGGGGCGGGGCCCAGCAGTCATTCGCCCATACGGCCATAGCGGGCGCCGGGCGCCAGCGGCGCGGCTGCGGGCGCATCCGTGCGGGGCTGAGCCAGCGGGGGGGGGAGGGGGTGTGCTGCGGAGCGGCTGGCCGGCGCCGGCGCGTAGCGAGGCGACGGCGTGTAGGGGGCTGGGGGCGGTACAGGGCGACGCAGCGGGGAGCCGGGCGGCGTGTGGGAGGCGGAGCAAGGCGGCTGCAGCGAGCGACAGTGGGGCGCGGCGTGGCACGTACGCGCATGGCGAGGCGGAGGCGAGACCAAGAAAGCGCGGGCCGGCGCGGGGGCGCGCAAGAGCGCGGCCATGGTGCGGCCACAGGGGGATGGCCGGGCGCACGGGCGCGGTGACGCGGTGAGCACGCATGCATGCGCGGTGACTACGGGAGACGAGGCCGGGGTGGGGGATGGGTGTTCTCACCCACGAGCAGGGTAACAACGGCGAGGCGCGATGGAGTTCGTCTGGGAAGAGGCGGGGCTGCGTTCCGGCGAGGGGGGGCACTCCGGGCGGCGGCGTCGCGGTGGTTGGCGAGGGGCGCCGGGATCGATCCCTCGATCCAAATCGGATCGAGTGGGGGGAGCGACGTGGGAGAGGGGGGGTGTGGGGGCGATGGGGTTAGGGTTTCCCGCTGGTGGGGATATGGAGGAGGGGAGTGGGGCGCCGGCTGGGCAGGCCTGGCTAGCCCAGTGGCCAGCTGGGCTGAGGCCCAGCAAGGGGGGGGGTTCCTTTTATTTTCTTTTAGCTTTTCTGTTTTCTCTTTTTCTTCTCTGTCTTTTGCAAAATTATGTGGCCTCAATTATAGTTTTGTAAAATATATGACCTGGTCCATAAATCACAATGCAACATACCCTATCACCAAAAATTAGTTTGGGAAAACATAATTTCATATTTAATTTAGATTAAATAAAAGGTTAATAAATATTGTCTTTAGTCACTATTTGAGGATGTTTGAGTCACTTACCCAATTCCAATAATGTTGGTTTCAATTTTAGAATTGTCTCTGATTTACTTGCTATTTAATGAACAATTTAGTTTCTGATTTGAGCAACTTTTATTTTCCACTTTTATTTAATTTGAATATTTGAGTTAGGAGTTGAAATGCAAGATGATGCAAATAATAATTTGGCACTGTTAATCATGCTGACTTGGCATTATAAAAATGGGATTACTGTGGCTAACCACTGGGGGTGTTACATCTGAGTTGCGACTCAGCCGCCTCAACCAGACGTATAGTTGATGCAGCAACTGGAACTGCTCTACCAAACTCTACTGTCTTCACCGAGCCAACCTAGTTTCAAATTCCTCAACCCTCTCTTACTTTATTCTGCTGCTGAAGAATTTGTGACCTGTGCTCGGACGAATTTGAACTGAAGAATTTCATCATGTTATATTTCATTTCCTTAGTTCATTTTATTCATGTGTGTATGAAAGTATGATTGCATGTTCTTCACTGTTACGTATCCTGATTGCATGTACTTTGATTCTATGATGACTTAGTTTCGCCTGAGTTCTATTTCTTCACTCTTATCTTCGTCAAATTCTTCAGAGTTTGACAAATTTCTAAAAATCTCCCATTCAGCCCCCTTTGGGAGTAAACCTGCGCGTTCACATCTTCTAAAGCTTCTCCTCTGGTTTTCTAGTAATGGCCATCTAATAGTAACTCCATTCGCCCCTGTCACTGAGGATGTAATGTTTGGGAAGCCATTCTACAAGAGGAGTGAAGGAATTCAAGAAAGAAGTATCTTTGCGCGACTCAAGAAGGACTAACTTTTAGGTTACTAGGTAGATGATCTTTGAGATCAGTTCAGGCTAGAAGGATGAAGATTTAGACCACCACTACTAAGTTAAGTTCGATAAATGATTCATGCATAGTATGATGAGATCATATCTCTCGTGGATATGACCTTACCTTTGTGTGACTTCTGTGTTTTTTATTGATTAATGGTGTGTGTGATGTGATTGGTATTTCTTTTATGCATAGAATAAGTTTTTGTTGTTTAGACCCCTATCTATTTAGTATGCTTCAAGATTCAAGAAGAGCAAGGTACGAGAAGACTTGGTGTTATGAATATTTCTTCGTTGATGCAAGGGAGAAGCCGCAAACATTGAAGACTTTTAAGATGCAAGATTTCTATATATGTATAGCGTTAGACGCGTTTTGTGAGTTGTCATTGTGTCTGTTTTACTGACAGCGCACATCAAAACTTATTTTGAAAACTATTTTGATGTTTATATGGGCATATCTATCCCCCCTGCATTCTATCCTCCCTCCTAAACCTAAGACCTGCACCAAAGGAGTTACTACATTGCTTGCAAATCCCGAGAATGGAGTGAAGATGGATGCAACCTAGGTATGAGTTCAAGCTTAACCATGAGCACCGGGATTGCCAAGAAGCAAGCACAATCTTGCTGAAGGAAGAACCCTGGAGGAAGCTACAATTCATTAGTAGACGTCTTGTAGTAGTTGATGCAAACCCAAGAGTTGAAAGGAACGGTAGATGTTTTTTTGGCATGCAGAACCAATGGATTATCTGAACTACTTCGTGAACGAGATTTTTTTTTGCAATGCTTGTGAGGATGTCCCAGTGTTAGAATGCGAGATTTGCTAAACCATATACAAGGTAATGATTTGGGTGCGGAATGGATTGATCACCATGCTGACTTACTCTTTATTATTCGCTCTTGATATGTGGGATGGTAAATCTAGAGTGACCTACCTATAGTAGAGAGACGACGATTTTAAGCTTGGACCATAGAATGGTATGACGTTTGACCTTTGGAGTAGGAAGTCGCTGCCAATAGTAGGTTGTAACGGTGAGGATGAACCTAGACCGTTTTCTGCAGGAACCCCGTAGAAGTATTCTTGATGACCACCACGAGAGCATCGATATATGTTTAGTACTGGTGCAAGACCTATCAACCGTGAAGGCAATGGAAGACCACTCTTTTGATATGGAATTGATCATCTCAATGGAGTGAAGTGCATACACTGAAGGATATTGTCGAAGGAGTAAGATTCTTGAAGACCCAGTGACTCTAATTCTAAGGGTGCTAGCACCCTGGACTCTCGGATGGACAATGGATATACAACAAGCACCCCACACCTAACCTTTTCTTTCTAGCCTCTTCGAATCTTGAGGACGAGACTCATTTTAAGGGTGGTAGATTTGTAACATCCCAAAATTCTATATTTTGGAATGTCAATTATTTAAATAGGAATAATTAAAAAAATTCTTGTGTTGATTGATCTTAGATAAATTTGACTAGGATTTGAAGCTTTTGGAATTTTAAACAAATATTAAACAAGAGGGAATAAAAGGACTTTCCCAATTATTCATTTGGATCTTATTTTGGGTTCGAGAATATTTCCAATTCGAATATGAGAGCGGATGACATGACTTCCTCAAAAATTAAATTAGAAATTAATCAAATATTATTTCTATTGGATTTTATTGTTTGAAACAAAACCAACTCGAAAATTAAGTTAAGTGAGAGAAGGTAATATGACACCCTCATTATAAAAGAGTTGGGAGTTGTTTCAGTTTAAATTTTTGATATTTGTTGGAGTTCAAAAATATTTTATGGAACACTTTATAAGTGTCCAAGTAAAGTTTATGAAAATATTATATGTATTTCATGTAAGTATTTTGGACTGGAAAATGTTCACTAAGTTATATATAACTATATTAGCTTTTTTGGATGTTTTGGTGCTTTTATAAAATGACTTTTATCATTTATGGAGCCAAAGTCATTTATGTAATTTTATAAATAAGAAAACATATCCCTAACCTATTCTAACCAAACAGCTGACCGGCCCATTTACTATCTAACTCCAACACGCACTGCGCTGCGCAGCAGCAGCTGAGTCCGACGGCCCAAGGCCCAGAATAGCAGGCCACAAGCCGCTCCACCTCTCTTCTGTTTTTTTCTCTCTTTTTCCTTGTTCCACCGACAGCTCGACCCCACGTGTTATCCCCTTTCTCCGTTCGGTTCCTAACTCCACCCGACAACGCCACCGTGACCGAACCAACTTCACTTGATTCGCTCCCTCCCTAAACCTTCAATCCAATCTGTGGGCATTTTTTTAATATCAGTACAGACGCAAACGCTCATACATACGTGCATACACTCACCCCTATGAACACACACACGCACACCTTATCCCTATGAGCACCTCCGAGAGACTGAGCCGGCATGTCATCATGAAATTTACGAAGTCACCGTAGGCGCCTCGTCGTCGACGGGAACATCTCCTCCCACTGAAAGCGCATCGCCAAAAATCCTGAAATAAATCCAGGAATAATGCGAGCACCAGGACTTGAGCCTTGGTGGGCTGGTGATACCACTGTCCCTCTAACCATCCAACCACAGGTTGGTTCGCAATCTGTGGGCATTGAGAGATTCCCCTAGATCCCCTCGTCCGATTCTCGTAATTTTCGCTCGTGTTCACCCTTGAAATCAACCGCACGGACCTCGGAAAGCTCCGCCTCCTGAGCTCAATTTTCTGGTCAATATCATCCAGTGTAAGCCGCCCCCTGCCCCCTATATTCATTCGCACAATCTCCTGGATGCGCCTCTTTTCCCTGACGATCTTTCCCCTTCATAGACACTCGGATTCGAGCTCGCCAAGATCGCCCGATCTCGCCAGAGCTCACATCGCCAGCAGCCGCTCTATCCACACCTCGCGTTGGCTTGGGGACCAAATCGACGTTGAAGATGACTACCGTGTGTTCTCTGTTGTCATACACACCCCTTCTACTACTTTTCATCGTGGGAGAGCCACCGGAGCCACCCCGACCACGTCCGAGAGCCACCATCGTCGTTCTCCTTCGCCATGGTGAGCTCTCCACCACGCGTGAAGACTAGCCAGCCTGGCTCCATCCCGGCCGTCGATCACAACTTAGTCTAACGATCCATAGAGACTCTAGCCACAAAGGGGTATCAACCAATCAAATTCTACCACATGTCCTTATTTTTAGAATTAATTCATTTTCAGCTGAATTGTCTATGTAACTTTTGCAGCAACACCCCTATGCTTCATAATATCATATATTTTCAGTCGGAACTCCGTTTTCAATGAAAGCAATTGTGTTGGTTTCATACCGAAGCCTTCTTTCCAACTAATTTATAAGTTTCAATGTTTGAATATGTCAAATTTGAACAATTCAAATTTGAATTTTAAACTTCATTTGATCATATAGGGTGAACAGTGACACCTTTCCAATTGATTCTTTTTGCCTATGAAAACTTGCATTAAATACTTGTTGATCACATACTATATACTCAATATTCAAATAATTATTGACCTGTTTCGAATTCAAATTCAATGCACACTTCATTTCGCTATAACTTGAGTTGTAGTGATCCTATTCAATTCATTCTTTTTGCAAATGAACACCTATGTCATATGCTTTCTGTTCAACAACATGTATGTTTTTTCCTTATAATTTTGAGCCTATTCCATAGTATCTAAAATATAATCCTATATAACAATCTTTGTATATCAATTAACTATTTCGAGTTCATTCCTTCACCCTGTCACATTATAGCACATAAAGACCCTATATTATATGTTAAGCCTATCTATGTTGTCCTTGCTTTACGTTGCCATATTTGTTTTGTTATTCTTTTGGTTCTTCTTCATGTCATGGTTATTGATTTGAATTCTTTTGTTAACGTAGATTGCTCAGAGCGCGACGAGTAGAATTATCAGGAATTGTGAGTGCGAAGAGCTTCATCAAATGTACTAGGCAAGTTACACCTTGGTCATCCTTCATCCTATTTTTTTATGCATGTAGTCATTTATCACCATATGATATTATGCATGTGTAGGAGTATTATGGTATTATGTTATTGCTATTTAGATTCAGTTGAGTATAGCCTTTTGTAGATCGGGGTAGTGGTATCCTTGCTATGCTATGTAGACGGGGATTGGTTCGTGTATGCATCGAGATTATGTGAGGACTATATATAATATAACTTGAGTGAAAACTTAATATATAATTCACCCCTGGATGGACAGGGTTGCATCATGGAGTTTGTTGTTCCTTTTCTAATGTACCCGAACAGTATTGCTAGGTGGTTTCAAGAACATCATGGTTTCTACCCTCTGAATGTAAGTGGGTGCCGTCCAGGCTCAAAAAGGTCAGACAGACTTAGTGACTAGTAGCTTTCATGTACAACCACTGGCTATATGGGCTTTGGCTTAGTTGATTAGTTGTGGAAACCTTACCCGGATGTGCCAGCAGATGTGGTTATGATAGTTGGGATGGGCCTCCTGTGGGACTAGGCGAGTGCTTCTGAAAGACTTCGTCTCAATCTTCGGGTTGGGTCCAGTGGGTAAAGCGTACTAAACTCTGCAGAGTGTAGAAACTAATCATGATTAACCGTGTCCCCGGTTATGGACAAACTTGAGTAGCTAGACCATTACAGTTGTTGGATGATCTTGACAGATGTTACACTTAATAGAATTTGATGGGAAACTTAATAATGCATATAGGTTGGAATTGGAGCGCCCAATTCAACCATATGTATTAATTGTAGCAAGAAAAATTAAAATTTGACTATTATATATATTCTGTAGTTATCAAGGAATATTTAGCTTTTCTGAAAACAACCACTACACTATCCTCTTGATATACCTTGCATGTAGATGTAGGTTTGTTATATCATTCCTGTGTGACTTGCCAGTACATTCAACGTACTGACCCTTGTGGCTGCAACTTATCATGTTGCAGATTTTATACGACGAGTGAGTGATACGATGTAGGGTTACGATGTGTATACTCGACATTTGCTTGTGGTATTGATGGATTCCATGAAGATTTTATTTTCTTTTCCGCTATATTTTGTTTGTATGCTAGCCTTGAGCCACAGAGGTATGTAATATTTTAATTCTGTATCTACGTTGTAATATTATGACATGTGGTTTATTTTGATATTACATCATGTACTGTGTGTGCTAGCTAATGATCCAGGGACTAGCATAGTGAGCACAGAGACTCGAATCTTACCAGGTTCGGTCGTTACACCCTGCTACTGTGATTGCGTCATTCCACACGAATGTGCGCAATCGCAGGATGCGGGGTGAGTTGAACATCGCACAGTTGAGCACCGTAAACAAGCTATACACTTTGGCGGATTAGTGTGCACGTGCTGAGGAGGGGAGGAGACTTCCCGGGTAGGACGCCGGAGCCGAAGGTGATTCTGAGGAGGATGACGCATCCAACCCAAAGAAGACAGGCTAGAAACGCAACCGCAAGCGCAAAGGCAAGGTCGTGATGGCAGTCGAGAGCTCCAGGCAACTCAGATGCCGCCAAGAAGCCCAAGACTGACAGCCCCAGCAATGACCTTGCCGGATGTGCTGATTGTCGGGAGGCTGCGGTAGGCGAGAAGCTGGATGGCTCCGGTAAGACCAAGGGGCCATAGTGCAAGATCCATCGCCCCAAGGGCCACGACCTCAATGATTGCCGGTAGGTAAAGCAGCTTGCTGAGAAGCAGAAACAGGAGTACAAGAAGCGTGACCAATAGAAAGGCCAAGATGGCACTGGTGGGTCTGGCAACAAGAACCATGGTGGCTGTGTGGGCCATCGCGCTAAGGCTCGGCAGCAAAAGGAGAAGCATGTTCATGGTCGTGATAAGAAGGAGGGCGAGGATGATGATGAGGAATCTGAGGGACAGGAGTTCCAAAAGGTTGCGGAGGCCATGTGTGTTGACGGAGGTGCATCTTTGCAGTCCTCTCACCGCCAGCTCAAGCAGTGGGCGCGTGAGCTCAAAGCGGCCGAACCAGCAGTAGAGGCGCAGAGGCCGCTCAAGTGGTCCGACACGCCCATTGCTTTCAACACCAAGGACCACCCTGACCGCATTACTGTGGTCGGGTGTTTGCCTTTGTTTGTTTCACCAAGAATTCGCAACCTCAAGGTGACAAAAATGCTGGTTGACAGTGGGGCTGGCTTGAACCTGATCTCCCCCAATGTGATCAGGAGGTTGCAAATCCCTGATGGAGATCTCCAAGAAATGAGAACATTTCAAGGGATCAATATAGGGAGGAGCCAGCTCACCGGCAAGGTCACCTTGTTGGTCACTATTGGAACTGAACTGAACTACAGGACCTAGAAGGTCGGTTTTGACGTCATCAAGATACCATTGCTCTACAATGGGATTCTTGGTCGTCTAGCTTCGGCAAAGTTTATGGCGGGGTCCCATTACGCCTATAATACTTTGAAGATGCGGGGCCCGATGAGCATCTCACCATCCACTCCTACAAGAAGGATGCAATTATCTGCACTGACAAGCTCTACCGGGAGGCAGTCGTAGCATCTGCCATCAAGGCACCTGCTCTTGTCGGAAAAGCTCCCGAGACAGGGAAGAAGCAAAAGACCGGAAGACCGGCAAGACCTCTGACAAGGACTCCGAGAAGCGCACCTCTTCGGAGTGTAGTGCACCCATCGAGGACATACCAGAGAGCTCTGTCGGCAAGAGCAAGAAGACCAAGGCCTTGCCACCTGCTACGAAGCAAGTCTCTGCAAGGGAGGATGGCACCGGTGGTACTTTTACCGTGAGTGCCACCCTTGATAGCAAATAGGAAAGCGCGCTCATTGCCTTCCTGCGGGGGAATATTGATGTGTTTGCATGGCAACCATCAGATATCCCTGGCGTTCCCAGGGAGGTGATTGAGCACCACCTTGTTGTCTGCCCTAATGCGAGACCCATCAAGTAGAAGGTCAGGAAGCAGGCTTTGGAGTGGCAAGAGTTCATCGCCCAAGAAATCCAAAAACTAGATGCAGCAGGCTTGGTCAGAGGAGTGCTACACCCAACTTGGTTAGCAAACCTAGTGGTTGTTCGCAAGGCAAATTGGAAGTGGGGGCTTTGAATTAACTTTACTAACATAAACAAAGCATGCCCGAAGGACCCCTTCCTTCTGCCATGGATTGATCAGATCCTGGACTCCACCGCCGGCTGTGACCTGCTCTCCTTTCTTGATGCCTACTCTGGTTATCATCAGATCTTCATGGCCAAGGAGGATGAGGAGAAGATGGCATTCATTACTCCATGTGGTACGTACTACTTTGTACGCATGCCTTTCAGCTAAACAGTGCCGGAGCAACATTTTCAAGGGTTGTGCAAATTGGGTTTGGCTCCCAGCTACACAAAAATGTGGAAGCTTACATGGATGATATAGTGGTCAAAACTAGGCACAACGATTCCCTGATCCAAGATCTAGAAGAGACATTTGCCAATTTGCGCAAGATCAACTTGAAGCTCAACCCTAAGAAGTGTGTGTTTGGCGTCCCGTCCGGCAAGGTTCTCGGGTTCTTTGTATCTCAACGTGGAGTTGAAGCCAACCCCGACAAGATCAAAGCAATTGAGCAGTTAGAGGCACCAAAGCACGTCAAGGACGTGAGGCGTCTTGCTCGTTGTGTTGCAGTTCTAAGCAGGTTCATCTCCAAGTCAGCTGAGTGTGCCTTGCCATATTTCAAAATCTTGAAAAAGGCAGGTCCGATGTAATGGACCTGTGAGGCAGATGCTGCGCTCCAAGACTTGAAGGAGTACCTCTGCTCTTCGCCAGTACTAGTTGCGCCAATTCCACGAGAGTCATTGCTGTTGTACTTAGCGGCAACCAATCAATTGGTTAGCGCTGCACTAGTGCCCGAGAGGGAAGCAGAAGAAAGAGATAGCAACCACAGAGCCTCAAGCCGACAAATCAGAATCATTTTCGGCAAGGCCAGATGCCGAAAACCCAAGTTCAGTGCAGGCAAATGGGACAGAGCAACAAGTTGTGAAGAAGAAGATGGTGCAACACCTAGTCTACTTTGTCAGTTTGCTTCTCCAGGGGGCAAGATCAAGGTACTCTGGTGTGGAGAAGTTGCTCTTTGGCATCCTCATGTCCTAAAGGAAGTTGTGCCATTACTTCCAAGCACATCACATCACCGTCGTCACTCACTTTCCGCTGCAGCGCATCTTGAGAAATCCAGAAGCCACTGGGAGGATAGTGGAGTGGGCGTTGGAGCTATCAATCTTTTATTTGAAGTTTGAAAGTACATCAGCAATCCAAATTATAGTCTTTGCAGAGTTCATTGCAGAATGGACACCAACTCCAGATGACGGAATACCAGAGACCTCACTTCCCGGCAAGGAAGCGCCCCAACACTGGATCATGTACTTTGATGGTGCCTTCTCGCTCTAGGGCTCCGGTGCCGGAGTGCTGCTTGTCGCACCACCGGAGAGCATCTCAAGTACGTGGTTCAAATGAAGTTTCCCCGGGAGCAGTCCACCAACAGTACTGCTGAGTACGAAGGGTTCCTTGCCGGACTTCACATCGCAATTGACCTTGGTATCAGAAAGTTGATCATCAGGGGCGACTCATAGTTAGTGGTGAAGCAAGTGAACAAGGATTACCAGAGCCCATTGATGGAGGCATATGTGGATAAATTGAGGAAGTTGTAGGCGCACTTTGAAGGTCTGCAGGCAGAGCATGTTCCTCGTGCTGAGAACAGCATTGCCGACGACCTGTCAAAGCTTGCCGCCAAGAAATTACCTGTGGAACCAGGTACATTTGTGCTCCTTCTAAATCGACCTTCAGTTGCACCATTGATGAGGCCAGACAAAATGTGAAAGTTGAATTCTGGCGAGTACTTTTTGGCTGAGCTTCCAACAGCCGCCGGGAAGGATCTTGCCAAAAACAACCCGATGCTTTCCAGTGAGCAGCAGACTCCGGCAGGGCCCCAGGTCCTTGCCATCGAGACAAGCGCTCCCGCAGCAGAAGAGATGCCCTTAGTCCTCATCGTCGAGCCACAGGCTCTTGCATGGGCACAACAGATAGTCCATTACCTGCAAACAGCTCAACTTCCTGATGAACAAGAAGAAGCTAAAAAAGTAGCCCGCCAATCATGTATGTATCAGTTTGTTGATAGCATTCTATACAGAAAGAGGCCAAATGGGGTGAAATTGAAGTGCATCTGCCGGGAAGATGGACAAAAGCTGGTGGCAGAGATACATGAAGGGGTGTGTGGTTCCCATTTCGGGTACCGCGTGCTTGTCGGCAAGGTTTTCCATCAAGATTTCTATTAGCCGATGGCCCTTCAAGACACAGTGTTTGTGGTAACAAGATGTGAAGCATGTCAGTTCCATGCCAAGAACATTCATCAGCCAGCCCAAGCTCTTCGGACGATTCCTCTCTCCTGGCCCTTCTTGGTCTGGGGGCTCGACATTCTCGGTCCTTTCCCCCGCGCTATCGGGGGCTTTGAGTTCTTGTACGTAGCAATCGACAAGTTCACAAAGTGGCCTGGGG
This sequence comes from Thinopyrum elongatum, assembly GCA_011799875.1. NCBI lineage: Eukaryota > Viridiplantae > Streptophyta > Magnoliopsida > Poales > Poaceae > Thinopyrum > Thinopyrum elongatum. Next base: position 322,221,829 of record CM022302.1, read on the forward strand.
TTGAGCCAGTGAGGAAGTTAACAACACAGCCAGCCGCAAAGTTCTTCAAAGGACTAGTTTGCCATTTTGGTGTGCCCAGCCGGGTGATCACCGACAATGGCATGCAGTTCATGAGTCACGCCTTCATGCAATGCTGTTGAGACCTTGGTAGCAAAATATGTTTTGCATCAGTTGCTCACCCGAGAAGCAACTGCCAGGTCGAGAGGGTAAACACAAAAATGCTGTGAGGACACAAGACAAGGACATTTGATAGGTTTCACAAGTGTGGAAGAGGCTGGATCAACGAGCTTTCGGCGGTTCTTTGGTCACTCAGAACCACACCAAATCGAGCCACTGGCGAAACACCCTTCTCCCTAGTTTATGGTGCAGAAGTGGAGCTCCCCACGGAGCTCACATACGGGTCACCTCGAGTGCATGCTTTTAACAAAACTGAGCAAGAGCAAATGCGGCGTGACGATGCCGTGCTCCTCGAGGAATATCATCTCTTGGCTGCCTTGCATGCTGCATGCTACCAGCAAGCTTTGTGCCGCTACCATTGCTACAAGGTGCGCCCGAAGTCTTGAGGAAGGTGACCTTGTTCTTCGTCGGATTCAGTTCACGAAGGGATCGAACAAGTTGACATCAAAGTGGGAAGGCCCTTATCGAGTAGCACAAGTCACCAGACCTGGCGCAGTCCGTCTGGAGACCGAAGATGGCACTCAAGTGCGTAACTCATGGAATATTGAGCATCTTCGCAAGTTCTACCCGTGAGGCGCGGTTTCCGGGCCTCCCAGCAACCTCTTTTGTACAAGTTTGCTGGAAGGGCATGTAATCCTTTGTACAAAGCCAGGCGCAGACCCTGTGCATAGTGAAATAAAGCTAAGTGTTTCGCAACTCTTTGTCAAAGTACATATTTATTTGTGTCTGCTAGATGTAGAGTTATGTTACATTTTGCCTTACGTGAGATGCTTAACAAACCTTCAAGGTTTCCAGCCTCCTCTTTTCTCTTCTTTCTTTTTCTCAAAAGGACAGAAGGGTTCCTCGTGTACAAATTTCCCGGGGGGACTGACGGTATAGATACCACAAGTGACGTTCAAGGTATCATTCATGACAAGAAGTACAGCAAAGAAAGAGCTAAGTTGAAAAACTTTGAAATAAATTATTTGTTGTAGTTGCATTTCTCCCTTGAACGATTTGTATGAAAAACCTGCACGCTAAGGAACCTTGTCATATTCAGTTGCGCTCTTACTTTGTTTCGAGTCCGCTCGGCAACTTAAGTAGCTGCGTTGTGACTGTCAAGTGTGACCTTGCTGGCAGCGGCACTTCCGGCAGGCTGTTAAGGACATGTTCCTCAAGCGCTCGCGACAAGAGAGTGCGCACCAGCAAGTTTCCGGCAAGAGTAGGGTACAAAAACCATGTAAAGACAAAATAAGACAATGAAGATAGCACACAACCATTCATCAGATAGCAAATTATAATACATTACAAGCCAAATGCAGTTCTAACTTAAGATTGATTGGTCTTTTACATGAACTGCACTTGCAGCCAAATAATACAAGCAAAGAGCTAGTTCCTATGTCGACCCTCGATCCTGGGGATTTTGCTGACCTTGTTGGCAAATGGCGTGACAAGCTCTTCGGCGGCATTGGTGTCCGCTCCCTGCGGCAGGCTTTTGAAGGCCTTGGAGATGTCGATGCTAGGATTCAAATGCACTACTTTGACAAGTACCTTAAAGAGGATGTCCCGGCAAAGCCTGCAGGACTCGGTGGCGAGATGTGCAGCCCGAGCTTCCTATTGCTTTTCCAACGCCTCGGCAGGACTTTCGAAAAATAGGCTGAGCCTAACGCTGGTGGCGTCCCATTCATGGGTGGAGAAGCGAAATTCCGGCAAGCCGGGAGTGGATAACTGTGCTGTGAGGTTCTTCGCGGTCACCATGAGGCGGTCAGTCCAAAGTTTGTAGCCGCCCTTGAGCTCATTGAAGGAGTCGGCGGCGCACTTGAGCGAGGCACTCTCCTTCTGGAGATCCTCTGTCAGGGCCTTCTCACGCTCTTTGGCACCCTCAAGAGATTTCTCCAAGTCGGCCAACCTCAGCTTCTAGTCATCGATGACGCAGTTGGCCTTAGAGAGCTATTGGTTCTTGGCGGATATTGAGGTTTGTAGCTCCGCCAAGGCGTGAGCTATCTTTTCTCTGTCCACTTTTAGTGTTAGGATCTGCTTGTTAATGGCGGCAAGATCTCCCTCCAGCTTCTTCACCTTGTTCTCCAGCTTATTCTTTGATGCCTCTACGGCTTCGGCAGGATCGATGGCTTCTTTGATCTTGCTAGCTTGGTCTGCAGCTCGGGCCTTGATTGCCTCTTTGTGCTTCCGCTCGAGCTCCTTGGATTGCTGCACAAGGAGGGCTTCGACCTCTTCATCCTTGCCGCGGAGTTTGGCGGCAAGCACCTTCTCATGAGCAGCAAGCTCTTCCTCATAAGCGTCGAGATTAATCTTGCGCTCCTTTAGCTTGACATCCTCTCCTGCTATCCTTTGTGCAGCTTCCTCATGTGCCTTGTAGGCCTCAGCCTTCTCAAGGATAAGCTTGTTCCACTCAATGGCGAGCTGCTTTTAGCGGTCCGTCGGGTCTTGGAGGCTTTCGGCAAACCAGATTTGTGTCTCTTCCAAGCGCTTCTAGAACTCTCCTTCTACCTTGCCGATAACGGCTGTCCTGGAGTCCAAGCTCTACGTACGGCTGCCGTACTATGCTTGTAGCTTCTGGAGGTTCTCGCTCATAGCCCTGAGTAGTTGCTGCTGGTGCACGGCTCATTACCGAACGCATGGCACCTCCGCGTTCTGCACACGTTCAGCTCAGTGACGTCCCTCGCCTTCTTGATCCAGCACGACGTCGAGGTAGTAGATGAGTTCCTTCAGCACGATGGCGTGGTGACAGTGATGTGAAGTGATCTCCGCAGGGCTTCGCCTAAGCACTACGAAAATATGACCGGGGGTGTAAACGGTGGAGGGGGGCGCCGCACACAGCTAACAATTGTCTGGGGTGTGCTAGGCGCCCCCCTCCCACATATATATAGGAGGGAGGGGGAGGGGAGGCATCCTGGCGCACCACATAGGTGGCCGGACGGCCCTAGGGCTCCTGCCCTGGCCGCGCCCCCCTGCCATGTATTCCCAAGGGGGAAGGAAGTGGGAATCCTAATCCACACTTTCCTTTCCCTTCCCCCTTTCCTTCTCCTCCTTAGGCCGGCCTGCTATGGGGGCGCACCAGCCCCTTGTGGCTGGTGCATTTCCTCTCTTGGCCCATATCTTTTGCCGGGGGTGCCCGGAACCCCTTCCGGTGACCCGATAAGTACCCGATACCCCCCGAAACACTTCCGGTGTCCGAATACTATCATCCTATATATCAATCTTTACCTCTCGACCATTTCGAGACTCCTCGTCATGTCTATGATCTCATCTAGGACTCTGAACAAAATTCGGTCACTAAATCACATAACTCATATAATACTATAGCGTCATCGAACGTTAAGCGTGCGGACCCTACGGGTTCGAGAACTATGTAGACATGACCAAGACACCTCTATGGTCAATAACCAATAGTGGAACCTAGATGCCCATATTGGCTCCTACATATTCTACGAAGATCTTTATCGGTCGAACCGTTATGACAACATACGTAATTCCCTTTGTCCATCGGTATGTTACTTGCCCGAGATTCGATCGTCGGTATCTTCATATCTAGTTCAATCTCGTTACTGGCAAGTCTCTTTACTCGTTCCGTAATACATCACCTCGTGACTAACTCCTTAGTCGTTTGCTTTCAAGCTTATGATGTGTATTATTGAGAGGGCCCAGAGACACCTCTCCGATACTTGGGGTGACAAATCCTAATCTCGATCTATGCCAACTCAACAAACACCTTCGGAGATACCTGTAGAGCATCTTTATAATCACCCAGTTACGTTGTGATGTTTGATAGCACACAAGGCATTCCTCCGATATCCTGGAGTTGCATAATCTCATAGTCGAAGAAATATGTATTTGACATGAAGAAAGCAATAGCAATAAAATTGAACGATCATTATGCTAAGCTAACGGATGGGTCTTTTCCATCACATCATTCTCCTAATGATGTGATCCCGTTATCAAATGACAACTCATGTCCATGGTTAGAAACCTTAACCATCTTTGATCAATGAGATAGTCAAGTAGAGGCTCACTAGGGACATGGTGTTTGTTTATGTATTCACACATGTATTTAGGTTTCCGATCAATACAATTCTAGCATGAATAATAAACCTTTATCATGAATAAGGAAATATAAAATAACAACTTTATTATTGCCTCTAGGGCATATTTCCTTCAGTCTCCCACTTGCACTAGAGTCAGTAATCTAGATTACATTGTAATGAATCTAACACCCATGGAGTCTTGGTGCTGATCATGTTTTGCTTGTGGAAGAGGCTTAGTCAATGGGTTTGCTACATTCAGATCCGTATGTATCTTGCAAATTTCTATGTATCCATCCTTGACTTGTTCACGAATGGAGTTGAAGCGTCTCTTGATATGTTTGGTTCTCTTGTGAAACCTGGATTCCTTCTCCAAGGCAATTGCTCCAGTGTTGTCACAAAAGATTTTCATTGGACCCGATGCACTAGGTATTACACCTAGATCGGATATGAACTCCTTCATCCAGACTCCTTCATTTGCTGCTTCCGAAGCAGCTATGTACTCCGCTTCACACGTAGATCCCATCACGACGCTCTGCTTGGAACTGCACCAACTGACAGCTCCACCATTCAATATAAATACGTATCCGGTTTGTGACTTAGAGTCATCCAGATCAGTGTCAAAGCTAGCATCGACATAACCATCTACGACGAGCTCTTTGTCACCTCCATAAACGAGAAACATATCCTTGGTCCTTTTCAGGTACTTCAGGATGTTCTTGACCGCTATCCAGTGATCACTCCTGGATTACTTTGGTACCTTTCCTGCCAGACTTATGGCAAGACACACTTCAGGTCTCGTACACAGCATAGCATACATGATAGAACCTATGGCTGAGGCATAGGGAATGACTTTCATTTTCTCTCCCTCTCTCTTCTGTAGTGGTCGGGCTTTGAGTCTGACTCAACTTCACACCTTGTAACATAGGCAAGAACCCTTTCTTTGACTGATCCATTTTGAACTTCTTCAAAACTTTGTCAAGGTATGTGCTTTGTGAAAGTCCTATTAAGCGTCTTGATCTATCTCTATAGATCTTGATGCCCAATATATAAGCAGCTTCACCGAGGTCTTTCATTGAAAAACTTTTATTCAAGTATCCTTTTATGCTATCCAGAAATTCTATATCATTTCCAATCAACAATATGACATCTACATATAATATTAGAAATGCTGCAGAGCTCCCACTCCCTTTCTTGTAAATACAGGCTTCACCGAAAGTCTGTATAAAACCATATGCTTTGATCACCTCATCAAAGCGTATATTCCAACTCCGAGATGCTTGCACCAGTCCATAGATGGATCGCTAGAGCTTGCACACTATGTTAGAACCTTTAGGATCGACAAAACCTTCTGGTTGCATCATATACAACTCTTCTTTAAGAAATCTATTAAGGAATGCAGTTTTGACGTCCATTTGCCAGATTTCATAATCATAAAATGCGGCAATTCCTAACATGATTCGGACAGACTTAAGCATCGCTACGGGTGAGAAAGTTTCATCGTAGTCAACCCCTTGAACTTGTCGAAAACCTTTTGCGACAAGTCGAGCTTTGTAGACAGTAACATTACTATCAGCGTCAGTCTTCTTCTTGAAGATCCATTTATTCTCTATGGCTTGCCGATCATCGGGCAAGTCCACCAAAGTCCACACTTTGTTCTCATACATGTATCCTATCTCAAATTTCATGGCCTCAAGCCATCTGTTGGAATCTGGGCTCATCATAGCTTCTTTATAGTTCGTAGGTTCGCCTTGGTCTAATAACATGACTTCCAGAACAGGATTACCATACCACTCTGGTGCGGATCGTGCTTTGGTTGACCTACGAGGTTCAGTAGCAACTTGATCTGAAGTTTCATGATCATTATCATTTGCTTCCTCTCTAGTTGGTGTAGGCATCACGGGAACGGATTTCTCTGATGTGCTACTTTCCAATTCGAGAGAAGGTACGATTACCTCATCAAGTTCTACTTTCCACCCACTCACTTTTTTCGAAAGAAACACCTTCTCTAGAAATGTTCCATTCTTGGCAACAAAGATCTTGCCTTCGGATCTGTGGTAGAAGGTGTACCCAATTGTTTCCTTAGGGTATCCTATGAAGACGCACTTCTCCAATTTGGGTTCGAGCTTATCAGGCTGAAGCCTTTTGACATAAGTGTCGCAACCCCAAACTTTAAGAAACGACAACTTAGGTTTCTTGCCAAACCATAGTTCATACGGTGTCGTCTCAACGGATTTAGATGGTGCCCTATTTAACGTGAATGCAGCTATCTCTAATGCATAACCCCAAAACGATAGTGATAAATTGGTACGAGACATCATAGAACGCACCATTTCCAATAAAGTACGGTTACGACATTTTGACACACCATTACGCTGTGGTGTTCCAAGTGGCGTGAGTTGTGAAACTATTCCACATTGTTTTAAATGAAGGCCAAACTCGTAACTCAAATATTCGCCTCCGCGATCAGATCGTAGAAACTTTATTTTCTTGTTACAATGATTCTCCACTTCACTCTGAAATTCTTTGAACTTTCAAATGTTTCAGACTTGTGTTTCATTAAGTAGACATACCCATATCTACTCAAATCATCTGTGAAGGTCAGAAAATAACGATACCCGCCTCGTGCCTCAACACTCATCGGACCGCATACATCGGTATGTATTATTTCCAATAAGTCATTGGCTCGCTCCATTGTTCCGGAGAACGGAGTTTTAGTCATCTTGCCCATGAGACATGGTTCGCAAGTATCAAATGATTCATAATAAAGTGATTCCAAAAGCCCATCTGCATGGAGTTTCTTCATGCGCTTTACACCAATATGACCTAAACGGCAGTGCCACAAATATGTTGCACTATCATTATCAACTTTGCATCTTTTGGCATCAATATTATGAATATGTGTATCACTACAATCGAGATCCAACAAAAATAGACCACTCTTCAAGGGTGCATGACCATAAAAGATATTACTCATATAAATAGAACAACCATTATTCTCTGATTTAAATGAATAACCGCCTCGCACTAAACAAGATCAGATATAATGTTCATGCTCAACGCTGGCACCAAATAACAATTATTCAGGTCTAAAACTAATCCCGAAGGTAGATGTAGAGGTAGCGTGCCGACGGCGATCACATCGACCTTGGAACCATTCCCGACGCGCATCATCACCTCGTCCTTAGCCAATCTTTGTTTAATCCATAGCTCCTGTTTCGAGTTACAAATATGAGCAACCGAACCAGTATCAAATACCTAGGTGCTACTACGAGCATTAGTAAGGTACACATTAATAACATGTATATCAAATATACCTTTGTTCACTTTGCCATCATTCTTATCTGCCAAATACTTGGGGCAGTTCCGCTTCCAGTGACCAGTCCCTTTGCAGTAGAAGCACTTAGTTTCAGGCTTGGGTCCAGCTTTGGGCTTCTTCCCGGGAGTGACAACTTGCTTGCCATTCTTCTTGAAGTTCCTTTTCTTTCCCTTGCCCTTTTCCTTGAAACTAGTGGTTTTTTTAACCATCAACACTTGATGCTCTTTCTTGATTTCTACCTCCGCGGCCTTAAGCATTGCGAAGAGCTCGGGAATTGTTTTGTTCATCCCTTGCATATTATAGTTCATCACGAAGCCTTTGTAGCTTGGTGGCAGTGTTTGAAGAACTCTGTCAATGACACAATCAACTGGAAGATCAACTCCCAGCTGAGTCAAGTGATTATAATACCTAGACATTTTGAGTATTTGTTCACTGACAGAACTGTTCTCCTCCATCTTGCAGCTATAGAACTTGTTGGAGACTTCATATCTCTCAACCCGGGAATTTGCTTGAAATATTAACTTCAACTCTTGGAACATCTCATATGCTCCATGACGTTCGAAACATCTTTGAATTCCCGGTTCTAAGCCGTAAAGCATGGCACACTGAACTATCGAGTAGTCATCAGATCGAGCTTGATAGACATTCAAAACATCAGCTTCTGCTCCTGCAGCAAGCCTTTCACCTAGCGGTGCATCAAGGACATAATTCTTCTGTGCAGCAATGAGGATAATCCTCAAGTTACGGACCCAGTCCGTCTAGTTATTACCATCATCTTTCAACTTAGCTTTCTCTAGGAACGCATTAAAATTCAGGGGAATGCTAGCACGGGCCATTGATCTACAACATAGATATGAAAATACTATCAGGACTAAGTTCATGATAAATTAAGTTCAATTAATCAAATTACTTAAGAACTCCCACTTAAATAGACATCCATCAAGTCATCTAAGCGATACGTGATCCAGATCAACTAACCCATGTCCGATCATCACGTGAGATGGGGTAGTCATCAATGGTGAACATCTCTTTGTTGATCATATCTACTATATGATTCACGTTCGATCTTTCGATCTCCAGTGTTCCGAGGCCATGTCTGTACATGCTAGGCTCGTCAAGTTTAACCCAAGTATTCTGCATGTGCAAAACTGTCTTACACCCGTTGTATGTGAACGTAGAGTCTATCACACCCGATCATCACGTGGTGTCTCAACACGATGAACTATAGCAACGGTGCATACTCAGGGAGAACACTTTTACCTTGAAATTTAGTGAAGAGATCATCTTATAATGCTACCATCGTACTCAGCAAAATAAGATGCATAAAATATAAACATCACATGCAATCAAAATATGTGACATGATATGGTCATCATCATCTCGTGCTTTTGATCTCCATCTCCAAAGCATCATCATGATCTCCATCATCACCGGCTCGACACCTTGATCTCCATCGTTGCGTCGTGGTCGTCTCACCAACTATTGCTTCTACAACTATTGCTAACGCATAGCGATAAAGTAAAGCAATTACATGGCGTTTTGCATTTCATACAATAAAGAGACAACCATAAGACTCCTGCCGGTTGCCGATAACTTACAAAACATGATCATCTCATACAATAACGTATATCACATCATGTCTTGACCATATCACATCACAACATGCCCTGCAAAAACAAGTTAGACGTCCTCTACTTTGTTGTTACAAGTTTTACGTGGCTGCTACGGGCTTCTAGCAAGAACCATTCTTACCTACGGCAAAAACCACAATGGTGATTCGTCAAGTTTGCTGTTTTATCCTTCTTCAAGGACCGGCCATAGTCAAAATTGATTCAACTAAAGTAGGAGAAACAGACAACTGCCAGCCACCTTTATGCAAAACTAGTTGCATGTCTGTTGGTGGAACCGGTCTCATGTGCGTGGACATGTAAGGTTGGTCCGGGACACTTCATCCCATAATACCGCCGAATCAAAATAAGACGTTGGTGGTAAGCAGTATGACTATCACCGCCCACAACTCTTTGTGTTCTACTCGTGCATATCATCTACGCATAGATCTGGCTCATGATGCCACTGTTGGGAATCGTTGAATGGAAAACAAAAAAAAATCTACGCACACGCAATGATCTATCCATGGAGATGCATAGCAACGAGGGGGAGAGTGTGTCTACATACCCTCGTAGACCGTAAGTGGAAGCATTTCACAACGCAGTTGATGTAGTCGAACTTCTTCGCGCTTCAACCGATCAAGTACCAAACGCACGGCACCTCCGCGTTCTGCACACGTTCAGCTCGGTGACGTCCCTCGCCTTCTTGATCCCGCAAGACGTCGAGGTAGTAGATGAGATCCGTCAGCACGACAGCATGGTGATTGTGATGGTGAAGTGTTCTCCGAAGGGCTTCGCCTAAGCACTACGAAAATATGACCGGGGCTGTAAACGGTGGAGGGGGGCACCGCACATGGCTAACAATTGTCTGGGGTGTGCTAGGCGCCCCCTCCCACATATATATGGGTGGGAGGGGGAGGGAGGCAGCCTGGCGCACCACATAGGTGGCCGGCCGGCCCTAGGGCTCCTGCCCTGGCCGCGCCCCCCCCCCCCCCCCCCCTTGTATTCCCAAGGGGGAAGGAAAGAGGGGGGGAGAGGGAAGGAAGTGGGAATCCTAATCCACACTTTCCTTTCCCTTACCCTTTCCTTCTTCTCCTTACGCCGGCCTGCTAAAGGGGGCGCACCAGCCCCTTGTGGCTGGTGCGTTTCCTCTCTTGGCCCATAAGGCCCATATCTTTTGCCGGGGGTGCCCGGAACCCCTTCCGGTGACCCGATAAGTACCTGATACCCCACGAAACACTTCGGATGTCCGAATACTATCGTCCTATGTATCAATCTTTACCTCTCGACCATTTTGAGACTCCTCGTCATATCCGTGATCTCATCCGGGACTCCGAGCAACATTCGGTCACTAAATCACATAACTCATATAATACTATATCGTCATCGAACGTTAAGCGTGCGGACCATACGGGTTCGAGAACTATGTAGACATGACCGAGACACCTCTCCGGTCAAGAACCAATAGCGGAACCTGGATGCCCATATTGGCTCCTACATATTCTATGAAGATCTTTATCGGTCGAACCGTTATGACAACATACGTAATTCCCTTTGTCCATCGGTATGTTACTTGCCCGAGATTCGATCGTCGGTATCTTCATACCTAGTTCAATCTCATTACCGGCAAGTCTCTTTACTCATTTCATAATACATCACCCCGTGACTAACTCCTTAGTCGTTTGCTTGAAAGCTTATGATGTGTATTACCGAGAGGGCCCAGAGAGACCTCTCCGATACTCGGAGTGACAAATCCTAATCTCGATCTATGCCAACTCAACAAACACCTTCGGAGATACCTGTAGAGCATCTTTATAATCACCCAGTTATGTTGTGACATTTGATAGCACACAAGGCATTCCTCCGGTATCCGAGAGTTGCATAATCTCATAGTCGAAGTAATATGTATTTGACATGAAGAAAGCAATAGCAATAAAACTAAACGATCATTATGCTAAGCTAACGGATGGGTCTTGTCCATCACAACAGTCTCCTAATGATGTGATCCTGTTATCAAATGACAACTCATGTCCATGGTTAGGAAACCTTAACCATCTTTGATCAACTAGCTAGTCAAGTAGAGGCTCACTAGGGACACGTTGTTTGTTTATGTATTCACACATGTATTTAGGTTTCCGATCAATACAATTCTAGCATGAATAATAAACCTTTATCATGAATAAGGAAATATAAAATAACAACTTTATTATTGCCTCTAGGGCATATTTCCTTCATGGAACCCCTTGACGGAACCGGATTACCAAACTGAGTCTTTTGAGGAGGAGGAACTTCCCCTCCGACAACCTCGGTTTTCGTCGCCTGGTTTCCGGCAGATCCACTTACCGGGATGTCATCAGTGCGGACAGGCTCATAAGTGGAGGTCCATGCCGGAGAGGCTGGTTTTTCGACGGTGGTCGATGAAGGCGTCACATCAAGATTCGCCTCAGGGCGATCTTCCTCTTTGTGGCGCTCTTCTCCTGCTTCCTTGATGATGTCAGCAATGACAGCCTCAACTCCAATACTTGCCAAAGGAAAGGTGGTCGTGGCCTCACGGTGGGGGCTGATGATCAACACATCCATGTCCGGCGGCAAGCTCATCATCAGCTCACCCCCGTTGCGGTGCTCGCCCTCTTTGCCAACCTTTGCACCAAGGTTTGCCCATCGCTGTTGATTCTGGTCAAAACAGGGCAAATCAGATTAGCGAAGACAATATATCAAGGGTTGATAGAAGTAGTGGGCATGTACTCTTTGCCCTCCTGCTCATCACTAAGGACAGAGAGGTCATATTCGCCCCTAGATCCAGTACCAGAGGCAGGAGGCAGGACGAGAGTCCTGGCTCGCTTGGTTGCCAGAGGTGCGGGAGGCTGGGATGACCCAGCTACTCCGATAGCTGATGCGGTTGGCTGCCCCAAAGGGGCGCCCCGCATGTGCTATTGTTAAGGGGCTTGGCATCGAGATCCTTGCCACCCGGTAGTCTTGGTGGCCGCGTCTTTGTCAGCCACATCGTCACTTGAAGACGACGGGCGGACCGGCTCCCCGAAAGTAGCTCTCTGGATGGTGCGAATTCTCCTTGCCGGAGCAGGAGGAACAGGGGGCTCCCTGCGCATCTGGTCCTCAGTAGTTTCTTCACCTTTTCCCCCGGCAAGACTTTTCGGTGACTCACCAATTGGTTCATTTGGAACCTCTTCATCCATGTTCACTGCCGTGAAGTCGAGCACACCGGCGCCTCCGGCCATCCTTGCTTCCGCCGTCCTCCTGGCAATATGTGCCAGTTCCTCCTCGGTGGTCTCACGGATGAGGTCCTTCTCCTCCCTAATGGCCTTCTCCACCAGGGTGTCGAACCATGTGCTCACCACCTCTTCGGGCGGTGCTTGCCAAGATCCCTCAACACCTTGGGCAGTGCAGGCCGACATCATTGCAATAATGGCTTCCTTGGCAGAGTTGTTGCATAGAGGAACTACCCCTGTCGGCAGCTTGAAGTAGCCGGTGGAGCGAAAGAGCTGGTCGCAGAGGACCCTCTGTTGCATCACTGCCCGGTTGGCGCTGAGCCCAGTGCTCACACGCATAATGGCAGCCGTGTTCCTATAGTCCCAGGCCATTCTTCCCTTTTCCTGAAGGGGGGTAATGTGGCGGTGGAGGAAGTATGCTGCTATCATCTCAATGGTGAGGCCAGCAGCCCTGAGGCGAAGAATGCGAGTGATGGCGATTGTGAGCTTCTTGTCGTTTGTGTCAAGAGCGCCCCAATCCCCACTATGCTCCACCTTCTTCATCCTCGGTCGGCAGAAGTCTGGGAAGTCAGCATCCTTTATCCAACACCATTCTGCTCGCCATTCGTTCCACACCGGGTGCAGTTGGCCATCAAGATAGGCCCCGTTGGTGTAGGCCCTGTGGAGCCAAGTAATGCCACCAGAAGGAGCGTCTGCTTTGATTTGTGGAATGAAGTAGTGGCAGAAGAGAGCAACATTGGGTGCTACTCCAACGAAATTTTCTCACATATGTGCAAATATAGACAAGCAAGTCATGGCATTCGTGGTGAAGTCAAGAAGATGGAACCCGTATGTGTACATGATCTCAGAAAAGTAGTCGGAGAAAGGGGGGACAAGCCTGCGGTAAAAGTATGTGGTGAAGAAAGGGTACTTTTCTCCACTGGGTTTGGCAGAGCTAGGGAAGACTTGTGGCGCGGGATGGGTCGCCGTGTCCCTTCCCCACATGAGTGCGTACCGCGCTACCAGATCCTCCTGCTTTAGCACCGGCACAAGGATGACATTCCTCTTCCGCAGCGCTGCCATCTCCTCCTTCCTCTCCTCTGCTTCCGAATTGGCTGGCTTTTTAGCCTTGCCCTGGCCTCTTTTGGGGGCCATGGTGGGTGCCAAAAAAAGTAAACCGGGTTGAGGATTGAGGAATGGCGCGGTGGAGCAGTGGCGGAAAGGGGCAGCATGCTCTGTTCTTCCATGAGGAAGAAGATGAAGGAGGTGGTTGCTAGATTGGAAAGTAAGGGGGTAAATGAGCAGCGTCTCTCGTGGTTTCCTTTTTATGGGGAAGGCATGGAGGCTGGCTCTTTTCCGTCCTATGTGGTTGCACTTTTCAGGCGCACTACCCCTGGCAGCCGTTTCATTCCACCTCTCCCACGTCTCGCATTTAATGCACATCATGGGGGCATGGTAAAAGAGAAGATTACAATAGTTATTCCCTGCCACGTATGCATGTGCATTGTTTGGGCCTAGCCCAACGATGCCTCGCATGCGTGTACAACCCTGGCCATCGGGGGCTCCTATCAGTGTACTAAATTAGGGGTCCCTTAGCACCCCCAGACTTGTGCACAGGTAGTTGCAGCCCTCTGGACAGCAAGGCCTTGCCGAAGGATAACTCGACCCAAGCCTCAACTCTTGGACACCAAGACCGTGAAGAAGACCTCCAGGCAGGTCATCGAGAAGTACTAAGTTAGTACTGAAGATCAAGACTCTCGTTGACAGCAAACCTCGCACCGGCAAGCGAGGACCCAACAAGCAAGGACTCGGCAAGCTCCTTGCCGAAGATTTCTCCTTCTCGCCCTTCGGCCGCTCCACCTCATCGACCAGCTGATGGCTTGTCAAGATTAGGTGTCGAGCAGGCAGACGGCCTGAGGGGAGCCAACAGGATGCGTGTCGGCACGTCGTGCGCAGATCAACTTTATTGACACCCGTCTAGGAGATGTGTCAAGAAGATAGGCTCATCCATGTCAATGGCATAGAAGGTGAGACACCTTTTGCCAAAGGGTGGCCACCAGCTCACGGTGCATTAAATACCCTTGTCCTACTCCAGCAGGATTAGGTTGGATAGCATAGAGATCACTATTCACATACATATAATGACCATCTGGCCACTGGGGTAACCCCTTTTTGTCTATAAAATGAGGCCCATGGCTACCTTGGCATGGGTCAACACTTTGCACTCGCTTACACAGTAGTTGCACCTCCTCACATGTTTCTAGCAAGATGCGCTTGTAACTTGTGCTCCAAAGCTAAACCACCCACAGAACAGGAGTAGGGTTTTATGCCCCCACGGTGGCCCGAGCCTGAGAAACCCCCGCGTGTGTACTGCTGGATTCGCTCTCTATGCTTGTCGATAACCCCAGCCGAACTGCAAAGGGATCCTCACCGGTCCCATAGATCATCATACTCCGACACTTTTGGTGTTGCCTTTTCTTTTGAAACTTTCTATCTTGTTTATCAACAACTTTTGATGACTCTGCAAACCAACTTCATGGTTCTTGAGCATTGCTTCATAAATCAAAGATAACATCAAATCATTCTCTGGTGTTTTGGGAATATCTACTCCCATTGCAGTTAAACTATCATAATAGTTTGCAAACCTGCCACCTTGCTTAATTATCTTGCATTCATTTATTGCCTCAGCCATCTCATGATCTTAAGCTGGGTCTTTGTGAAAAAGAAATTCCAGTGCCTCGACATTCTCGATGGGATTGAGTTCTTGATAATGTTTCTGTAACACTTGATCCATGCATGATAGCATAATACTTTTGACGATATTGAAATCATTCTTGCAAGATATAAACACATTGATGACATCTTGAGATGCTCCAAGCGCCGGTAGTCACCAATTAGTTGATCTAGCACATATTCTTTTCTTAGCACTCTTGAGAACAGATCTCAGAGTGTGGATCCAATCCTCATAGTTTCCACCATTAGCAGTCAACTTTTCATTCTCAAAAGAGGTGCTAAATTTAAACTATTGCAAGCCATTGATCTACAACAATAAACACAATTTTCAACTTAGACATTTTCATAATTAAGTTTGCACTAGTGACTAAACATATTTAATATAAACTGCACTCCCACTCAAATAAATATCTCTCATAATTGATAGTGAGTGATTCAAGATCCAAATCAAGTTTCTCAGTCATTGATGTGGACATCAGTGATGACGAGAATTTTGACCGGTGGGCAAGCAATTGCCGATTGTATCACCATATGACTCTTGTTCATCTTCCGACGCTTTGTGCTCTGAGCTGAGAATGATTCTGCCAGAATTTCAAGATAACCGAGTGCTATCTGCATACATGGTCTAACCATATACGTCTTACACCTTTCATCCCATTTGTACTCATGTGGACATGACATACTCCGTGATGCTAGAATGTCGTAGATGGTTGCAACACTGGGAAGAGCACCTTTTTAACCTGATATTTACTATGAGAGATCACCCTAATAATTGACTACTGTGCAATCAAAGGTTGCAAACAACAAAGGGATAAACATCTCAGGTGGTACATAAAACCATGATATGGTATAGCTCTGGGCGTCGGGAATCTTCCGTGATCATCTTCAATGTTCTATTGAAGCATCATGACGGCCAATATTTCGTTGTTGTGGCATCCGTTTCAAAAACTTTGTCATGGTAGCAATTTTAGAAAACATTGTTGTGGCGACCATTTCATAAACGTTGTCGTGGCACCAAATTCAGGAATATCGCCATGGTACAAAACTATAGCTCCTTGTCCCGCGCCAATTACACCTTGTCCACGTCGGGGTCCTCCGTGTATGTTTTTGTAGGATCGAAAGTATGTCTAGAGGGGGGTGATTAGACTACTTGACCAAATAAAACTAGTCCTTTTCCTAATTTTAGTTGTAGGCATGTTTTAGCAATACTAGCAAGTCAAGTACACCCTACACATGCAAGTCTAAGAGTTAAGCAGCTGAAAGTAAAGACTTTGCATATGAATGTAAAGGAGGGATCAGAGATTTCAAATGAAATCAAGACACGATGATTTTTGGCATGGTTCTGATAGGTGGTGCTATCGTACGTCCATGTTGATGGAGACTTCAACCCATGGAGGGTAACGGTTGTGCGAGTCCACGGAGGGCTCCACCCATGAAGGGTCCACAAAGAAGCAACATTGTTTATTCCATCATGGCATACGCCCACGAAGGACCAGCCTCACTCAGGTAGATCTTCACAAAGTAGGCGATCTCCTTGCCCTTACAAACTCCTTGGTTCAACTCCACAGTCTCTTGGATGCTCCCAAGTGACACCTAACCAATCTAGGAGACACCACTCTCCAAAAGGTGACGGTGTTGTTGATAATGAACTCCTTGTTCTTGTGCTTCAAATGATAGTATCCCCAACACTCAAACACTCTCTAACAGATTTGGCTTTGGTGGAAGAGAGGATTGAATGGAAAGGAACTTGGGAAAGGCTAGAAATCAAGGTTCAAATGGTTGGATTGGAATCTATTGATCTCAACACATGAGTCGGTGGTTCTCTTCTCAGAAAATAAGTAGTGGAAGTTGTGGTTCATTCTGTTGGATCTCTTAGAGAGTAGGTGGTGGTGGAGGGGTATAAATAGGCAGCACCAAAAAACCAACGGTTATATGTCTTTAACCCAACTCAGTGACACCGACATAAAAGTCTCGCTAAGGTCGACTAGTGTAAAAGACTTGACAGTTAGGCTTTTTGGTGAGACTGAATAGAACATCTCAGTGAGACCGAAGTGCAATGGCTAGGGCAAGACCTCGTTTCAGTAGTTCTGATCGTTTCAACTTGGTAATTCCGAAATGAAGCAACTTCATTACAGAAACTTGGTCAGGCCATCTCGGTGAGACCAAGATTCATTTTGGTTGTACCGAAGTGTTAGGATTTGGCATGTGGCAGTGTATGGGTCATCTCGGTGGTGCGGATGGGAACTTTTTGGTGGGACCGAGATGGACTTTTAGGGTTTTGGATAGGATTGAAGTGGAGAAGTGGTTGAGGATTTTGGAGCAATATTAATACCACTAAGCACTTGAGCAACTGAGTCATGATCAAAACCTCATCCCCTTTTAATAGTATTTGCTTTCCTATGGACTCAATGTGATATTGGATCAGTGATACGTCTCCAACGTATCTATAATTTTTTATTGTTCCATGTTGTTATATTATCAATCTTGGATGTTTGATATTCATTTACTAGCAACTTTATATCATTTTTTGGGACTAACCTATTGACATAGTTCCCAGTGCCAGTTGTTGTTTTTTGCTAGATTTTTACTTTGTAGAATATCAATACCAAACGAAGTCCAAATGCCACGAAAATTTTTGGAGATTTTTTTCTGTGGGGCCCACTAGGCACGAGGGTGCGCTAGAGGCCCCTAGCACGCCCTGGTGGGTAGTGGAGCCCACAGGCACCCCCTCCACTGCCTATCAACTCTATAAATACTCTAAAATCCCAAAAACCCTAGGGGAGTCGAGAGAAAACAGTTTCCGCCGCCGCAAGTTCCAGAACCATGAGATCTAATCTAGGGGCCTTTTCCGGCACTCTGCCGGAGGGGTCAATAATAACGGAGGGGTTCTTCACCAACACCCTTGCCCCTTCGATGATGCGTGAGTAGTTTACTACAGACCTACGGGTCCGTAGGTAGTAGCTAGATGGCTTCTTCTCTCTTCTTGATCTTCAATACAATGTTCTCCTCGATGTTCTTGGAGACCTATTTGATGTAATGACTTTTTGCGGTGTGTTTGTTGGGATCCGGTGAATTGTGAGTTTATGATCAGTTTTATCCATGAATATTATTTGAGTCTTCTCTGAACTCTTTTATGCATGATTGTTATAGCCTCATATTTCTTCTATGAAACTTTGGTTTGGTTTGGCCAACTAGATTGTTTTTTCCTTCCATGGAAGAGGTGCTTTGTGATGGGTTTGATCTTGCGGTGCTCAATCTCAGTGGTAGAAGGATACATGGCACGCATGTATCATTGCCATTAAGGATAAAAGGATGGGGTCTATTCCTACATGAATAGATCTTGTGTACATCATGTCATCATTCTTATTGCATTACTCCGTTTCTTCATGAACTTAATACACTAGATGCATGCTAGATAGCGATCAATGTGCGGAGTAATAGTAGTAGATGCAGGCAGGAGTCGGTCTACTAATCTTGGACGTGATGCCTATATACATGATCATTGCCTTGGATATCGTCATAATGATTTGCTCTTCTGTCAATTGCCCAACAGTAATTTTTTTACCCACCGTATGCTATTTTCTCGAGAGAAGCCTCTAGTGAAATCTACGGCCCCCGGGTCTATTTTCCTATCATATTAAACCAAAAATACCTTCCTGTAATTTTTCTTTATTTATTTTATTTTGTAGTTTTTAGATCGATTTATCAAATCTCATACAATTTAATCTATCTCAATACCGAGGAGGGATTGACAACCCCTCTTAAGCGTTGGGTTGCAAGTATTTGTTATTTGTGTGCATGTGTTGTTTACATAGTGTGGGTGGATCCTCCTACTGGATTGATAACCTTGGTTTCATAACTTAGGGAAATACTTGCCATTGCTGTGCTGCATCATCCTCTCCTCTTCGGGAAAATACCAACGCAGATACAAGCAATCAATCACTTAACTAAAAATGTAGAGTCTTGGAGCTTTGCCAATCTTTGTCCTTAGCATTTTGAGGGGTACACATTCACTAGTCCTTGCCATGCCAATTATTGATCTTCTCTGAAAACTATTATCAATGTGCATTAGATCAATGACTTATATGTTGTTATTGATTACCAAAACCACCTGGGGATTAGTTGCACTTTCAATCTCCCCCTTTTTGGCAATTGATGACAACATATAGATCAAAGCTTCGACAAATGATATAATCAATAAATACATCTCGTTGCTTTGAGAAGTATGTGATAAGCAAGAGCTCCCCCTAAATTGGTGCATCATTAAATATTTGCATTTGAATGATATAATCAATGAAATACATCTCATCGCTTTGAGAAGTATGTGATAAGCAAGAGCTTCCACTAAATTTGTGCATCATTAAATATTTGCATTTGAATGTAAATGCACAATCGATTAGGATCATGGGTTACTCTTCCATGTCACATACATCTTGGTGGAGCGCACAAAATGATATGATTGCAATATAATAAGCAATCATCACCAATCAAATAAGTGATTTATAGTACAAAAAGCATGTGAATAGATAATCAAGCAAGCATAGCATCAAGATACAGTATGATCAAGCACACAATGTAACGTAGTCTCATACAAGCATCAACCAAAAGTATCTCAAAGTAGCACAAAATCAAAGAAAACCAAATGAGAAAAGGAAAAGGCACTTGCTCTCGAAGCCTAATGATCTATACTAATTCTCCCCCTTTGGCAACAAGTACCAAAAAGTTCCAAGAAGTATAGAGCTAATCGTCGCTCTAGGCCTGATCTCCGGCAGCTCTTGGTGGTGAAGTCCTCTGACTTGCAGCGCTGGTGTGTATAGACATCGGAGGGGAGAGAAGAGTGTCTACAAAGATCTTTGTGGAGGTCTGCTGAGCTGGAGGAGTGGAGACAGTTGGAGGAACTATAGGAGCAACCATAGATGCAGCAGCTGGAGCTGAGACTGTAGCTCTGGAAGTGACTGGTACTGCAGCTGATCTGGGCATCATCTGGAATCGAGTGGCTGTCTGAAGACCTATGCCCTGGTGCTCTTCATCATCACTAGAAGATGGTGCCTTGGCTTCATCCACCTCCCTCTTCAGGCTGTCAACTATGGTCTGCATCTCGGTAACCTTGACATCAAGATCATAGAACTTTGTCTCGATGATCCTCTCAAGACTCTTCTGGTTCTGCGCGAGGTCAGCAACGCTCCGCTTGATCCTTCGAGTAACTTGAAGGAGATAGTTCATTTGATCTGTCTTGGTTTTAAGCAATGGAGTAGTAGGAGCACTTAGCTCTGCAGTCCTGGCAGCATCTGCCTGTGTTGCAGCCGAGGTGGGATGGGATGGATCCATCGTCATAGTGTTGTCCTCGAACTCTGGCTGTAGCGGCAGATGCTCATGATCCAGCAGAAATGACTTGTGTGCACCCTTAGAGTTGATAAGCATCTGAATATGCGGTGCAAAGCCACATGATCTCTTTTGGTCAGCAGCAGTCCTCTTGACGGCTTCCACTTTGAGACCCATTACTTTGAACTTCTGGTGTTGGTCAATGTCATGTGGCATGTTGGTTGAGTGACCTCAGATCATCTTCTCATCGCCTAACTTGGGTATCAAATTATGCCTCATGATAGTATTAGAGGTAGCAAGACCTGTCAATAAGTGATAAACTGAGCCAAGCTTGTGAGGTTCCTTGTACTTTCTTAGGGATCTCAGTGTACATATAAGCCATGGAATTGTGGTCCATCTTTGGCTTGGCATATACAGCTATGTCATCCTCATCAGCCTCAGGCACACCCAACAAAGTGGCCCACTAAAGCACACTGGACTGGTGCCTAACTCCTTTAGTAATCCATACTATCCATCCATTGGGATAGAAGTGAGATGTCGAATAAAATTGCATGATCATTTCATTGTTCCATGCTGTTAGCTTCCTCTAGATGAACTCATCAACACCAACTGCCCCGAAGTCCTCATGAACGTGGGGGAAGTGATCCTCATGCTTGTCAATGTACTTCTAGTCCACCCACCTCATGTCACTCACTACAGGCTTCTTGTCAAGAAGCAGTGTGTCATAGAAGTTTTGCTGCTCCTTGGTGTAGAAGTGGTAGTCCACAGCAGTCCTCCTCCTGATGGAATATCGGTCAGACTCTCTCCATTTCCTCAGTCCTTTGACTTTCCTTTCCTTCATGTTTTCTGCCACAGGATGTGTGTCATCATGTTCTGGCAGTCTGGCTCTCAGTTTTCTCAGCACTGCGGCATCATCATCTTCCTCTATCTTATCAAGTGGGTCCTTGTCCTTTTGTGTAGTAGAGGTGTTTCTGGTAGTCCTCCCCTTGGGCTTGGGGGCAGTAGTAGACTTGGATGTTGTTACAGCCTACTTTAGCATTGCATCAGCCATAAGCTTTTGCTGCATGGTTGGGTGCTCATCAGCAGCTGGAGCATCATCTCTCCTCATGGAAGTAGGTTTATATGTCACTTGAATAGATTGCTTTCTCACCCTCTTCTTTCCTGCAACCTTAGCCATAGACTTGCTTGCAGCTGGCCTTGTGCTAGCAGCTGTGCCATACTCCTTGGCTAGCACACCCTTTCTTCTTCTTGGAGGTGACCTCTTCCACAAGGAAGTCCTCATCATCAGAATCTGAGTTCTTCTTCTTCCTTGTTCTAGTGGCTGCCTTTGGCAAGCTTGGAGAACTCTCTCCCTCATGATAGCTTTCCTCTGCACTAGTGCCTACATCAAGGTCCACACTGACCTCTCGGCAAACATTCTGACTGTCACTGGCCTCAAACATATTGGCAACTGACCCTGTGAATAGGTTAGATAAGACAAAGAAGATGAGTATCACAAAATGTAGCTTGTTTTTAAAAAAGTTTGAATTCAAACATCAGTTTTAGGTTTTTACAGAGAGCATTTTGGAGAGACCGATTTGAAATTCTCTGTAGCACCGAGGCAGCAACTCGAACTAGGGTTTGCAATTTTGGTGTGACTGAAGCAGTTCCTGGTTCCACCGAAGCGCACATGATGCTACAAAGGACCAACTCGGTGACACTGACCAAGTACTGCTCGGTTTCACCGAAATGTACTGTGTGCAATTGCCGAGGCCGAATCGGTGATGCCGGGTTGCCTCAATTTGGTCCATCCAAGATCAAAACTGTAAAACTCTAAACCTAAAATCCTAAATCGAGCTATCGCTAGGAATTTCAGTGGATACAGAAGTGCAATCCGTGGCAAGATCTAGGCAAACCATCCATGCATAGAATCAGAATTTGGAGCACAGAGGGGGTCAAATCTCACCCTAACTTGGTGGAGATCCTCTACGGCGACAACGGCGGAGACGATTCCCGTTGACGGTGGCGGAATCCAACAATGAGGGCGCGCTGGAGACGAAGGCAGTGATCCAAAGACCAGGGGTGACAGCAGCAATGGGGTGCGGCGACAGAACGTTTGAAGAAATTTTCAACGTATGGTCCGCGGACATATATGCCTGTGTGCTGTCGATAGAACCGACCAAAACAAATCTGTCGCACCGAGATGCATAACTACCAGAAACAGTGAGCTTCGGGGAAGTCGAGTTCTTCATATCGGTCGTACCGAGGTGAAAATATAGATCAGTCTAAATGCTATCGGTGGAACTGAATCTGAATGAATCGGTCTAACCGAAAAACACTTAGAGGGTTTTGGAAGTCAGCCCTAATCAGATCGCTGGCTCCAAGTGCTCCTCACCCGGAGGGTCCAAAAATGAGCTTGTTCAAATTTTGTGATATAGCATGAATAGAATTTGAGACAAGATGAGATAGAAATCTAGAGAATGTACTTTGGCATTCTTGTACATCCAATTGGCCAAATCAAATCAATCAAACTACAATTGGATGTCCTCGAATGAGAGATATGCATAGCAACATGTTGACACAATAAGATAGCAAATAGAATATGTGACAAACATGCACAACCAACACTAGCAACTATCAAGCAATGGGTGATGACATAGTCATCTATATATGAGTATATTGACTTAGGAGCCAAATGAGAACATTTGATCATATAGGTCATACTCATCGTTTAAGCACAAGTGGGATTGCCATTTTTACATAAAGCATTAATGTGTTCACACCACTAGAGTTGCATTAACTCAATTTTTTGAGTAAAGCTCCCCCTAGATGTGATATCCCCTCAGATAGGGATGAACTAACCTTGGGTTTTGTCAATGATGACTGCATGTAGACGTTGTGAATGTAGATGCTCAATGTTGATGTAGACCATCAAGAGTTGGGAGCAATCCTTGGAGTTGTGCACTTTCAATACCTACATGGGTTAGTCCCACAAGGAACAAACGAGGATATCCATAGACATAGAGTGGTGTAACACCCTGATAATCATGCTACAGTAATTCCAACCTAATAATGCCAGGTCGCCATGTTTGCTAAGCCAAATTGCCATTCGATAAAAATAAAATTCAAATTCAAATTGTAAGTCAAATTATTAATTCTTCAAACTGTAAAACTAAATTGTTGGCATTATTATATAAATTCCCTTGATCATTTGTCATGTTCAAACCAACATCATTTGACTCACCAATTAATCCCTGGTAAATTATAAAGGGTTTCCAGCAGCAATTTGAGTGGCCATTTAAAAATAAACAAATACTTTAACATTTCAAAATGTAATGAAACTTTGTGTGCTAATTCAAAAGGTAGCCTAGTATTTATGTGACAAGTTCTGTAATCAACAAAATTCATTTGGTATTAAATTAAATGAAAAAGAGAGACAGAAAATAGAAAGCAGAAAAGAATAGAAAAAGACAGAGACAACACTATGCACTTATAGCCCATAGCTACAGTGCACATGACCCAGCCCACTCCCAGCCTTTCCCCTGCCTCACGTACAGGAGAGGAGACAGAGACATGACGTGGCTGCCATCCATGGCGCCATGGCCACCGATGCTGCCATGTCGGTCATCCAACGGACCCCTGAGGTGTATAAAGCCCTCCCGACGCAGTGGACAAACCCTAGACCCCCAGTTCTCTCGTTCTCTCCTCGCACTCAATTTGAAAGAAGATCTGAAGCTATCGTCATCGCGCCATCGTCGCCATCGCGCGGGAGGACATCCAGGAGGTCCGCCGCGGTCAGTTGTGTCTGTCCCGGGGGCCAGCTCAAGCCGGGATGCCCTCGAACCGTTGCCATCAAGCACCTTCCCTGTTCGCGGCCGTCGGTCATTCGCTGTCGATTCGCTCGACCCTGACCTCCCCAGGCCTTGCCGTCTGCTCACCCGGCTCCGCGGTGAACTCCTCTTTCGGATCCCCCTTTCCCCACCTCGATCTATCGCCTTTGGGGCCTGCCCCACACTCGGCCACCATGGCCGGCGCCCGCGCACCCTCGTGCCCAAGGCCACCCCAGGCTGCGCCCTGGTCGCACGCCCCGCGCTCCAAGCCGCGCCCTCCCGCGCACATGTCCTCCAGGGCCGCGCCCCTACTCCTATTGCACTGCTCTTGTGCTGCTACTGCTCTGTTGTTTGTTGCTGGTGCTGCTAGCTACTACTGCTCTTGCGCCGCTGCTCCTTTGCTGTTGTTACTTTGCTATCCGCTGCTGCTTGCTACGTTGCGGCCTGCTACTACTGCCGCTTGCCACTGCTTGCCATTGTTGTCGCTGCGTGCTGTCACCACTGATGCCGCACCTGGCCGCACTTGCCACTACTTGTTGGCCCACGACCTTCTGCGCGTGCTCGTCGTGTTGTGCTTTGACCATGGCTGGACAGGCATGCGTGCACACGAGCAACCGGCGCTCCTGCACAAGCATCGCGTGCTCCTGTGTACAGTCAACCAACACTTTTTGGTTAGTGCTAGGATTTGTTTAGTGTTAGGTAAACTTAGTTGGCCCAATGACATGTGGCCCCCTCTAGTTTAATTTAGTCAAGCTACTCTTATTAGCACATGTGACACTTACATCTGGGTCCCCTTGACCTTGTTGACCAGTCAATGTTGACTGGTCAACTGGTGTTGACCCTGCATACTGGACAACCCCTGGGCCCACTGTCATACACACAGGATAGGTTGCACTAGGTGAAAAAGTATATTATGTTTTTAATTCGAATTACTAATAATTCCAAAAAATCCAGAAATTCAATTAAACTTTGGAAAATCATATAAAATAGACCGTAACTCGGATGAAAATAATTTATATATGAATATTGATCAAAAAAATATAATGAATCCGATTATACCATCCACATACCTACAACACCCCTCTAACATAGTGAACATCGACATTTTGCCCCTGGATTGATATACCGAAAAACACATGAAGCTGGGAAATTATTACCAGATAATTTCCCTCTTCTTTTAAAATACTTAGTGGTGCATTAAGGCATATCACCATCAGATTTTGAGATGTCATGCATTGTGTTGCATTTGATTGCTCCATTATTTATCTGTTTCCCACTATCCTCTATTCTTTCGGTAGACCCCGAGACTGCCGGTGACACCCAGAACGACTACGTTGATGACGACCCGTCCTTCTCGACAGAGCTTCCAGGCAAGCAAAACCCCCTTGATCATCCAGATATCACTGATTCTTTCTCTATTATTCTTGCATTAGGTTTTGCTAGTGTTGTTGTTCTGATAGCTCCTATTCTGATGCACACCATGCTTTTGTAACCATCTGTTGATACATTACCTGTTATCCTAGCATGCCTAGATTAGTTATGTTAGTGTCCCTGGCCCTACACCCTTGTCTGTGCTGCCATGCTATACTATCTGGGTTATTCGAGATGATGGAACATTGTACCAAGACCAGAACACCCCTAAAGGCCCTTACAATTGTACGACTCTACCGAGCCGTATCAAGTGTGATCTATCAAGGGTGATTCCTTGTATTTCACTCTCGATGATGACTCGGTAGTGTAGCGTATCTAGTGTGATCTACTGAGGGTGATTCCTCGTATTTCACTCTAGGTGATGACTCTGCCGTGCAGTATATCAAGGTAAACCTATCGAGGGTGATTCCTCCGGTTTCACCTTGATGGTATGGACCTGAACCCCGACTGTTACATTTATTAAAGAGGGTCGGCCCCAAGGGTACCCGCAAAAGAATGTGGTAGAATTACAGGGCAGGTGGAAACCACCTAGGAGAGAGGTGGGCATGGGCCTTGGTCGCTGTTCGTGGTTACTTCTTAATAAAACGCTTAACGAGTTCGGTGTATTTGATATGAGACTGCCACTGGCATCTATGCCCTAATCATCGCATGGGATAATGGTTTATGGGGACCTCGGCATCGTACGATTTCTCCCGAAAGCTCTACAGACGTCACAGTTGAGCGGCACGCGCCCGGGTGATCCGTAACTGCCTACTTTGTATAAAGAGGTATACTAGGATTGAGCCCGACCATCCTCGCAACGCGCAAGAGTGCTTAGGGACAATTGGCCCATGACCCCTTCATACTTAGGATGTAGATCAGTGTGCTGACCTCTCTAGAGAGCCTAGGTAGGACTATGGCATGTTGATTATCCGAGGCCGGGCATTACCTAGAAAAGTGTGTCCGGCCAGTGGTAATCGAGCGTATCGGGTAATGTGGTGCACCCCTACAGGGAAGTTAAACTATTCGAATAGTCGTGTCCACGGTAACAGGACACTTGGTGATGAGGACATCAATACCATTGTTACACCCATAGCCCCTACTGCTACATACACTGGACCAGTTACTAGAGCTCGCGCACGCCAATTAAATTATCAGGTACTTTCGTTTCTTGGTAATGATTCTAATGTTCATGAGAATATGATGATGCCTAAATTGGATACATTTGTTTTGCTTACAAATGAAGGGCCTAGCATGGACAAGAGGGATGAACATTGGAGCAAGATCAAGCATGGAGATGATGGCATGCGCAAGGGGAACAAAACAGGAGTTTCAAGTGATGATTTCAGGACTTTGAAGCCACCATAATGAGTGAATGAAGGCTTGGACGAAATATACAAGATGCCACTTCCTAAATTTCGTCCAGAGGCTATTATAGGTGCTGCGCCACCTTATTTTTGGGCCAGGCCCATGTAATTTTGAAATACTTGAGTATAGGCTGTTTTTAGAGTCCGTATGTGTGGGGAAACAAGAGTTAGGGTTGGTTTCGGACCCCTCCTCCAAGGGTCATGAAATTTCCCCATCTTCCTCCATATATACAGCACTTAGGGCGTTGTTTAGACTTTGGGTTTTGTTTAGATTAAAAGTTCGCCATAGTTGCAACTTCGCGTACTTCGTTTGTGTTCAATGACCAGACCAAGACATCACAGAACCCCACCTTGATCAATAAAGCTTTCATCTTATATTCACAATATCCAGATTGCAATCTTAGTTTCTTGCTTGTTCTTCGTTTGCTTGCAGGAAATAGACCTTCGTGGTCAGGTTGATCGTGCTCCGGCGTGGTCAATAACCTCTCGAAGTTGGTTTAGCGATTGCTAAGGCGCGACGTCCTCGCACGTTCGTAGTCGGATCATCAAAGCCTACTCCTCCGAAATGATAACCACCATCTCATCGAAAGACAGGACACCTTCGCCTCTATCAAGTGGTATCAGATTTCCCGGTTGCTCGGTCAGATTTTCCAGTTTTCGTTGTTTAGATTGAGTCTGTTCTTCATACCTATAGTCCACGGAAAAGCCAAAAAAATTAGGGTTAGTTCATCATATCCGAACCAATCTGAGCATTTGCATAATCTTTTTAGGGTTTTGCTTTGTTGAATTTGCGGTTGCATCGTCGTGTCTAGTTGCTGGTCTTAGCGTCTAGTCCTTTAGAGGTTCGAGTTCTATCACAGTTTGTCACGCCGCCGCACCATCTTCACCGCTGCTGCCATATTCCACCACCACTGCCATATCCTACCACCGCTATCATATACCACCACCGCTACCATATACCACCACCGCTGCCATATCCCACCACCGCTGCCATATCCTACCACCGCTTCCATATACCACCACCGTTGCCATATACCACCACTGCTGCCATATCCTACCACCGCTGCCATATACCACCATCGTTGCCATATACCACCACCGCTGCCATATCCTACCACCATATATCCACCACCAATCCAAGTTCTTTTCATATTAGGCTTGTTTTCAAGATCCATCTATTTTCCGATTCGTGTTTCCTTGCCTGAGTAGGTTTCGGAGAAAAAAAAAGAGTCTGGAGACCCCCGGGCAGTTTTTAGACCAAAATTTTGGCAGTTGAAAATATTTTTTCCCTATCTTATTTTTAGGTCCCAGGGAGCGTTTTGAGACACTCGCCATCGTAGTGATTTTTTGTCGCACTTTTTCATCGTCGCTGCCCTGATTTCCCCAAAAAAAATAGTCAAAAAAATTTCGTGCCTATCCTGTTATTTTGTCTTGTGAAGAGTTTTGAGACACTCGCCATTATAGTGATTTTTCGCAAAAAGAGGAGCGCAAAAAAAAGAGTGAAAAAAAATATTCCAAAGTGTGCTTTTCCCTTGTTTACGTGCCGCGCCATGATTTTGTTAGTGTTTTAGGATCGCGTCTCTAGTACGGTCTAGCCTAGGACCAGCACAGTACCGTCGTTGAGTGTTTATTCAACTTTGCATCTCAGGATGGATTATTGCTGACCCTTTTTGCTACCATATTATAAGCCTTCCCAGCTCCACATACATCTACGTCGTGCATTTGACTCTCTCTTTTAATTGCTCTATCCAAGCTTTGAGGGTTTTGACTACAACGGTTGCCGATCACCA
Source organism: Thinopyrum elongatum (assembly GCA_011799875.1). Taxonomy (NCBI): domain Eukaryota; kingdom Viridiplantae; phylum Streptophyta; class Magnoliopsida; order Poales; family Poaceae; genus Thinopyrum; species Thinopyrum elongatum. Next base: position 322,250,588 of record CM022302.1, read on the forward strand.
CCTGCTGCTTGGTAAGAACTGGTAAGAATTTGAGATTCGCTTTACGGATTTGTGACTTTCCACAACACCACCGCCACTTCCTAGCAGTCTTTTGGATCATATTCTTGTGTTTTCTTTTGCTGCTAACCATTCTAGGATCACAAGCGGATGAGCTGGACTAGGAGAACATGACGAACAAGGAGCTCCATGATAAATTCTAGGAAATGTTGGGTTAACAGGTGGAAGACGTGATGGCCAGTTTTGGCAAGGCATTAGTGAAGATTGATGACATTGAGAAGACAATTGACAACAAGTTGGATGCCAAGTTCGCTGAAGTGCTTGCGCATCTACCTCCACCTACTGCCGCTGCTGCACCATTGCAACAACAACAACAACAACAACAACCACCTACACGTCGCGAAACAGCCCTCCATCGAGCGAGCCGTGTTCCTCTTGAGCCTGGCCAAACTTCTAGTGCCGCTGCTACTGATGTTGATGCTTCTGTGGCTCCTGCTGCTGTGGAGGAGGAGGATGATTACGCGGGCGATTATGAGGATGAGGTTGATCAAAATCAGAACTACGTGCAACCACCAGCACCACCACCACCAGGTCGTCCACATGCAAATAATCGCAATGGTAGGCCTGCACCACCACCTCAGGTACGAGATCATGACCATCTTCCTAAATTAAAATTGAATATTCCACCATTTGAGGGTAGATATGTTCCTGATATATATCTTACTTGGGAGTTAGAAACTGAACAATGTTTTACATGTTTACAATATCCCGAGGAAAGACGTGTTGCTGCTGCTGTTTGTGCTTTCACTAGTTTTGCATGTGTTTGGTGGTCTGAACATTGTAGATTATATCCTATTCCAGCTACTTGGGCTGCTTTGAAAACTACTATGCATACTCATTGGTTCCACCATATTATCAACGTGAATTACTTCAGAAATTGCAGCGTTTAAGACAAGGAAAAAATTCTGTAGAGGAATATTATCAGGAATTGCAAACTGGCATGATTAGATGTGGTATTGTTGAGGATAACGAAGCTATGCTTGCATGTTTTATGGGTGGATTAAATAGAGAGATTCAGACCATTTTAGAGTATAAGGAGTATAAAAATATCACTCGTTTATTCCATCTTGCTTGCAAAGGTGAACGTGAAGTGCAGGATCGATAGGCATTGGCGCGAATTAACTTGTCTGCAGGTCGACCTTGATCATGGACACCGCGTGCATCCTCTACTTCCACACATTCTGCTGCACCGGCACCAATGTCAGCTGCCACCCCCAGCCGTGATACAAGAAAGCAGGCACAACCACCACTATCTGCCAAGAGCACACCCGCCGGGCCTGCACAGAGCTCTTCTTCATCCATGGCATCAACAGGGCACACACATGATATTATTTGTCGTCGTTGTAAGGATAGAGGTCATTTTGTGAGAGAATGCAAATCTCCACGTGTTATGATTGCTACTAAGGATGGTGGGTATGAGTCCACTAGTGACTATGATGAGGAGACTTTGGCTCTTATTACAAGTGAAGAACACGGTGGAGATGATTCTGATCATGAGACGCAATACATGGCTGCTGAAGATGCTGACAGGTATGAAAGTTTAGTTGCTCAATGTGTTTTGAGTGTGCAGGTCACACAAGCTGAGCAAAATCAGAGGCATAATTTGTTCCATACAATGCGAGTTGTGAAGGAACGTTCTGTTCACGTCATCATAGATGGAGGGAGCTGCAACAAGTTGGCTAGCATGGAGATGGTGGAGAAGCTATCTCTCACCACAAGACCACATCCACATCCTTACTACATTCAATGGTTCAACAACAGCGGTAAGGTTAACGTAACACGTACTGTTCATGTGCATTTTAGTATCTCTACATATGCTGATTATGTTGATTGTGATGTGGTACCCATGCAAGCATGTTCCTTATTACTTGGTAGACCATGGCAATTTGATAAAAATTCTATACACCATGGTAGAAACAATCAGTATACTCTTGTTCATAAGGATAAACATATTACTTTGCTTCCTATGTCTCCTGATTCCATTTTGAAAGATGATATTAATAGAGCTAATAAAGCAAAATAGGATGAAAATAAGAGTGAAAATCAGATTGTGGCAAAAGAATTTGAGCAACAAATTAAGCCTAATAATAAACCATCTAGTGTTGCTTCTGAAATTAAATTGAAAAGTGCATGTTTACTTGCCACCAAATCTGATCTTGATGATATAGATTTCAACAAATTTGTTTGCTATGCTTTTGTGTGCAAAGAGGCATTATTTTCATTCGAGGACGTGCCTTCCTCTTTGACTCCTGCTGTCATTAACATTTTGTAGGAGTTCGCTGACGTCTTTCCACAAGACGTGCCACCGGGATTACCACCTATTCGCGGGATTGAGCATCAAATTGACTTAATTCCCGGTGCATCGCTACCCAACCGTGAACCATACCGTACCAATCCAGAGGAGACGAAGGAGATTATGCGTCAAGTACAGGAGCTGCTCAATAAAGGTTATATACGCGAATCCCTTAGTCCTTGTGTTGTTCCTATTATACTAGTGCCAAAAAAGTATGGCACATCGCGTATGTGTGTTGATTGTAGAGGCATTAATAATATCACTATCCATTATCGTCATCCTATTCCTAGGCTAGATGATATGCTTGATGAATTGAGTGGCTCTACAATATTCTCCAAAGTTGATTTGGGTGGTGGATACCATCAAATTCGTATGAAATTGGGAGATGAATGGAAAACAACATTTAAAACTAAGTTTGGATTATATGTGTGGTTGGTCATGCCTTTTGGGTTAACTAATGCACCTAGTACTTTCATGAGATTAATGAACAAAGTTTTACGTGCTTTCATTGGACGATTTGTGGTAGTTTACTTTGATGATATACTAATTTATAGCAGATCTTTGGAGGAATATTTGGAACATTTACGTGCTATTTTTATTGCTCTATGTGATGCACATTTATTTGGTAACCTTGGGAAGTGGACCTTTTGCACCGACCGAGTATCTTTTCTTAGCTATGTTGTAACTCCACAGGGAATTAAAGTTGATAAAGCCAAGATTGAAGCTATTGAGAGTTGGCCGCAGCCGAAAACGGTCACACAAGTGAGGAGTTTTCTTGGCCTCGCTGGGTTTTATAGGCGTTTTGTGAGAGATTTCAGCACCATTGCTGCACCTCTCAATGAGCTTACAAAGAAGATATGCCTTTTGTTTGGGGTACCACACAGGAAGAAGCCTTCACGGTATTGAAAGATAAGTTGACACATGCTCTTTTACTCCAACTTCCTGATTTTAATAAGACTTTTGAGCTTGAATGTGATGCTAGTGGAATTGGATTAGGAGGTGTGTTATTACAAGATGGCAAACCTGTTGCATATTTTTCTGAAAAATTGAGTGGGCCTAGTCTGAATTATTCTACTTATGATAAGGAATTATATGCTCTTGTTCAGACTTTGGAAACATGGCAACATTATTTATGGCCCAAAGAATTTGTTATTCATTCTGATCATGAATCTTTGAAACATATTAAAAGTCAAGCAAAACTGAACCGTAGACATGCTAAATGGGTTGAATTCATTGAGACTTTCCCTTATGTCATTAAACAGAAGAAGGGTAAAGAAAATGTTATTGCTGATGCATTGTCTCATCGTTATACTATGCTTTCACAACTTGACTTTAAAATATTTGGTTTGGAGACCATCAAAGATCAATATGTGCATGATGCTGAATTTAAAGATGTATTGCAGAATTGTAAAGAAGGGAGAACATGGAACAAGTTCGTCCTTAATGATGGATTTGTGTTTCCTGCTAACAAGCTATGCATTCCAGCTAGCTCCGTTCATCTTTTGTTGTTGCAGGAGGCGCATGGAGGAGGAATAATGGGACACTTTGGCGTGAAGAAGACAGAGGATGTACTTGCTACACATTTCTTTTGGCCAAAGATGAGGCGGGATGTTGAGCGTTTTGTTGCTCGCTGCACTATATGTCAAAAATCTAAGTCACGACTCAATCCTCATGGTTTATATATGCCTTTGCCTATACCTAGTGTTCCATGGGAGGATATGTCTATGGACTTTGTTTTAGGTTTACCTCAAACAAAGAAGGGGAGGGATAGCATATTTGTTGTTGTGGATAGATTCTCGAAAATGTCACGCTTTATACCATGTCATAAAAGCGATGATGCTGCTAATGTTGCTGATTTGTTCTTTCGTGAAATTATTCACTTACATGCTGTGCCAAATACAATTGTTTCAGATCATGATACTAAGTTTCTTAGCCACTTTTGGAGATGTTTATGGGATAAGTTGGGGACTAAACTGCTTTTTAGTACTACATGTCATCCCCAAACTGATGGACAAACTGAAGTAGTCAATAGAAGTTTGTCTACTATGCTTAGGACTGTTTTGAAGAATAACAAGAAAATGTGGGAAGAATGCTTGCCTCATATTGAATTTGCTTATAATCGTTTGCTGCATTCTACTACTAAGATGTGCCCTTTTGAGATTGTGTATGGTTTTCTACCTCCTGCACCTATTGATTTGTTGCCTCTTCCATCTTCGGAGAAGGTTAATTTTGATTCTAAACAACTGGCTGATTTAATCTTAAAAATGCATGAGTTAACTAAGGAGAACATTGAGCGTATGAATGCTAAATATAAACTTGTTGGGGATAAGGGTAGAAAACATGTTGTGTTTGCACCTGGAGATCTTGTTTGGTTACATTTGCATAAGGATAGATTTCCTAATTTGCGCAAATCAAAGCTAATGCCACGTGCTGATGGTCCTTTTAAGGTATTAGAGAAAATAAATGATAATGCATATAAACTTGAGCTGCCTACAGATTTTGGGGTTAGTCCCACTTATAACATTGCAGATTTGAAGCCTTAAGGGGAGGAAGATGAGCTTCCGTCGACGACGACTTCATTTCAAGAAGGGGAGGATGATGAGGACATCAATACCATTGTTACACCCATAGCCCCTACTGCTACATATACTGGACCAGTTACTAGAGCTCGTGCACGCCAATTAAATTATCAGGTACTTTTGTTTCTTGGTAATGATTCTAATGTTCATGGGAATATGATGCTGCCTAAATTGGATACATTTGTTTTGCTTACAAATGAAGGGCCTAGCATGGACAAGAGGGATGAACATTGGAGCAAGATCAAGCATGGAGATGATGGCATGCGCAAGGGGAACAAAACTAGAGTTTCAAGTGATGATTTCAGAACTTTAAAGCCACCATAATGAGTGAATGAAGGCTTGGACGAAATATACAAGATGCCACTTCCTAAATTTCGTTCAGAGGCTATTATAGGTGCTGTGCCACCTTATTTTTGGGCCAGGCCCATGTAATTTCGAAATACTTGAGTATAGGCTGTTTTTAGAGTTCGTATGTGTGGGGAAACAAGAGTTAGGGTTGGTTTCGGACCCCTCCTCCAAGGGTCACGAAATTTCCCCCTCTTCCTCCATATATACAGCCCTTAGGGCGTCGTTTAGACTTTGGGTTTTTTTTAGATTAAAAGTTCACCATAGTTACAACTTCGCGTACTTCATTTGTGTTCAACGACCAGACCAAGACATCACAGAACCCCACCTTGATCAATAAAGCTTTCATCTTATATTCACAATATCCAGATTGCAATCTTAGTTTCTTGCTTGTTCTTTGTTTGCTTGCAGGAAATAGACCTTCGTGGTCAGGTTGATCATGCTCCGGCGTGGTCAATAACCTCTCGGAGTTGGTTTAGCGATTGCTAAGGTGCGACGTCCTCGCACGTTCGTAGTCGGATCGTCAAAGTCTACTCCTCCGAAACGATAACCACCATCTCATCGAAAGACGGGACACCTTCGCCTCTATCACTTGGATATATGAGAGTATCCCGATCTTATACAACTTGAATCAGACACATGATGAAATACATTGTTCAATAAATATGGAATGCTTGCGGATCTTTTCTCGTAGGGAATCGATGAAGGATCTCAGGGTATTGTATTGATGTATTAATTACAAGTTGGTATTGTATGCACTCATGCTCCCTCCCTTGTTGCAAGATGATCTACTCTCCTCTCGTCTATTGCTACAAGATGATGGCCCTTGTGTTACATAGAACTTCCCCTCTAGTTCTGGCATTCTGCAGTATAGTCCACTGATATACCACATTCCCTTGACACCGATGCATATGTAGTATAGATCTTATGTAAGTCTTGCGAGTACTTCAGATGAGTACTCACCATTGCTTTGCACCCCTTTTCTTCTACCTAGTTGCTGCTATCAGATAGTAGTGCCCCGGATGCAGGTTCCTTCGCCGATGGTTGCTATGTGGAGGCCTACGTCCAGGAGGCGTAGCTAGGAGGTCCCAGGCAGGAGGCCTGCGCCTTTTCGATCTAGAGTCCTTGTTTTTTTTCGCCTTGTTAAGGCACCCTTTGTAATTTTCTGTAGGCAGACCTAACTCTTGATGTAATTTTTGGTCGCGTGACCCTGGCTTGTAATATATTGTTTTATTTGTTTATTTGAGTTGTAGAGTTGTGCTATGATATTATACAGTGAGTTACTGATCTTGATCGTGCATGCTGCGTGGATGTTTAGTGCATGATTAATTTTGGGGGCGTCACAAGTTGGTATCAGAGCCAACTCCCTGTAGGAACCCCCTTCCAAACTCCTTGGTCGATGTTGAGTCTAGATTTGAAAAACTACAAGCAAAAAGACCCGTGCATTGCAACGGGTGAAAATCAATATCACACGCCCTTGCCATTTCGCGGCTTATCCTCTTCCCCGCCCTTGTCCATGATAGTTGTGATGTCTACGTGATCACAACCCAAATGTGATCAATCCCAAGATGATGCGTTGATCCACCACATAACACACTATCTATGTAGGCTAGCATTATCCGACAAACTCATGTGGAATCAGTTTTCATACATGGATATTATTAATAGCTCAGGACCAACAGATGAAAAGGTTAAAAAATAACACTCTAAGGTCGGCACCAACAAGAGCGTTTAAAATCCTGAGCAAATTAACATGCACAATCATATGGCCCTAGCAGCTACATTGTGTATACTTTTTTCAGTGTCTGACTCTAGGTCATGTGTCGATGCCAGGAAAGTAGCCGGGACGATGCAAAAACTGCCAGGATTTTATTTCTAGCACCCGCATTGTACGTGCCCTAACCACGTTTCAAGTGGCAAAAATACTTTTAATTTTCTGGAAAATACTGAGATGGCTTTTCTAAAATCTTCTTGATCATGTATATCCATATGGCAGGGAGCCTCCCAAAGCTCACAAGCAAAAGAACAATTGCAGCGAGGCAACATAACTTTGTTCCGTTGTGGACATCTTATTGTGGAGATGAAGAAGTTCCTCAATCTGCAAGGGTGTGTTCCATTGAAAATTGAACGTAATAAAAATAAATTTGCTCATAATCTAGCTAATATTAATTGCTAGGTAGCACTACTAGTTGGTTGCACCGGTTTGAACCCGTGTATCTAAATTTGTATTAACGCACTATAACACTATTGGATTTATCCCGCGAATAAATATGTTTGTTGGTAATTGGTGCAGGCAAGCAGCTAGTCGACACAACCGATAATGGAACCGATAGCAACAATGATGACTAGAAGAGGACATCAGGGAAGTGCAAAAAATAAAAAGCGCATAGCCATGAGTAGATAGCGCTCTTTCTCTCCTTCATTTCTTAAAACAAAGCGGCAAAAAACGTCAATAGGCCACAGGAAGTCTGCGTACATGGACCGGGCTGGTCATTATGATTTCCGTTCATTGACCAACATGTAGACTGTTTTAATTTTCACAGATTGAGTGAATGAAATGCGTCCTGCCTCCATAGGCGTTGTTAAGTCTCGTCTGTAATTTACTCGTCTTTCACTTATGCCTCCCCATGCAACATGGTTAATTCTTCCCTTCACTTATGCCTCCCCATGCAACGTAGGCCTTCCTTTCCTTCCTTATTTCCTTTTCGTGCGGATTTCCTTCCTTATTTACAAGGGGCCTCCTCTTTCCTTTCTCTTTCCATCCCTTTCCTTCCTTATTTCTATGACATTGCTTCTCTTTTCTTCTTTTTGTTTCTCATGTAATTAGCCTCATCTTATCCTTCCTCAGGGCGCCCTTTTTCGTTATTTATTATATCGATTTTCTCTTCTTCCTTAATTCGTTCCCTTATTCTCAAGGCGGCTTGCTGATTTCATATCATAGACATATATAAATTAGTGTAATAGGTTGTAAAGGAGTGATGTGGTACTATTTAATAACAAAGTGAATCCTTGTTTTGCACACAATCAGGAGTTGGCTCACTTGGGCATGGTCTTTTGCAGTAAGTTCGCAGGTCGGGAGTTTGAGCCCTCTTATTGGCAACTATCAGTAGGGAATTTTTCTTTTTGGGTTTTCTTTAACGATCTGCTGGTGGAGTGGAGCAAGCCCAGCCGAGGCCCAATGAGACTTCGTGGCTCAGGCAGGAAGCATACCACACATAGCGCTCAGGAATCATTTTTTCAGGAACACAATGTGCAAAAAATTAGTACCACCTTGTATATTAAAAAAATGTTGATGGTGAACCCGACGGAAGCAATGCGTTCTTTATTAGTTGGTAAAGATTTTCTAAACTACTAACTATGTTGTGTGGCTTATGGTCACACAACACCTATGGGTGGGATTAGGATCTTTTATTCCGCATCTTTACTCTGGGATTCTTATTTATCTTCTCTTTGGGTTAAAGATTTTGCTAACTTTAACTCTAGGTTCTCGTAAGGACTTCATCCCGGAGACCCACTAATTCCCGATCATCCCTTGATATCTCAAGACTCCGAAGATACTCTCTGGTATTCTCCCGAGACCCTTGTGTCCACCGCCTTTGCAATCCCCTACCACCGATAAATCCTATGGATAACTACATACACTTGCCATTCATACATTCATCCCCAGTTGCTCTTGTTATTACAAGATACCCTGAAATACTCTCCAATTTTTTGAGAAGCCTATATTTCCTACTATTGTTGAAATTCCTTGTCACATGCGTACACTTGTGGTACAATCCAGGTGTTCGGCAATCATCATTGAAATCCTTTGTGATTGTCATCCTGATCCTATTGATTCAACATGTGTTTGAATACTCGTAATCTTGATCCTTAGAAATTATCCTTCTGGCTCAGACGTGGTCCCAGATATGAGCTAGTTCTTGACCAATCAGGTTTTGATCGGTTGTGCCTCTAAGTCTATTCAACTTACTCATCTTTGATCAGAGCATCTACTTCTGATCACCCGATTTGGAAATCATAATTCCTTTGTAATTAAGCTTTGAATTATTCATATGTTCCAATGCCTTTGCATTCTTCTTTTCTTCTAGTTGAGTACCGATACTCATGTCAGATCCTTTGCGGGTTGCCTTATCCTTTGGTGGATTATTATCTGACCATTCCTGCATATTCTAAACCCTTGAGTTTTTTTCCTTGATACAAATTTGCTTTGTCGAGACGTATCATCTACTTTGACTTCCGTACTCTACTTTTGAACTTGTATCCCTTGCTTCTGTTGTTTATTGTATAAGTTCCTAAAATGCCCCGATGGGTTGAATCTATGCTTTTTTCATGTGTGTGACCGAAAAATTTCACGGGTCATACTCTTTTGGTATTTCACCAGGTAAAGTTTGTAAACTCAAAATGTTTTTAACAGAGCAGTGATTGAGAAGTTGTGCATTGGAGAAGTGGGAGTCGACCTTGAACCTTTGTGTTCATGCCCATGGACACGATGTAGATCTTATCATGGAAGCTTCTTGTAAAAATAAGTATCCCCTTGGTATAAATTCATCTTGTATATGTGATTTGGCCCCTTGTAGTCATGGTTTCGACCATGCTGTTCTCCTTTGATTCCATTCTTCAGACAAGTTAAAGTGCTTGTCCTTTATAGGTAAATACACCCATTCAACCTCTGTTCTGATGTACCTTCAAGTATCACCCTCTGATATCTCGAGAATATAACGGAACTGCATTACTTCTTATGAGTTCTTTATCGAGTAATACTTCTCACTGATTTCAGTTTTTCCCCGGGTTCTAAGTTGATTGTCCCTCGCAAACACCTATAAGTGAATCGAGTCCACACTGCGATTCAATAACTCTAAATGATCTTTGTTGCTTACGAGTTTGCATTCAATCATGTCATTCCTAGTTGATTGACTACATCATCATTGTCTTGCAAAAGCTTGACCGTGCTACCTAGTCCTTCATCCCCAGAACATAATTCCGATAGTGCGCCAAGCTTACGTCGACCTTCTTCATCATATAATTTCGCCTTGAACAGCAAGATTGATTCTGAGTTTATGTCGTATCTGTGGGTGCAATAACCTTCAACTTCACCATTCCATCTGCTTTGATCATCTTACTGATTGATTACATCTTCATGAAACCTCTCGACAAAATGTGTCATGATCATCATCGAAATTTTGACTTCTTCCGAGATGTCAATTGAATTCATGATACCATCCTTGCCCCTCAATAATTTGTGTTGTCATCGACAACATCCTTGCTTTCCTTCCAACACAGACTTGGTCGTGTTTTGGTTATACCTTGAGTTCCTTGCTATTTTTGAAATTGTTCCTTGTGTATTCCTTGTGATCTTCAGACCTGACCCTTACTTAAAACACCATATTATTGCTACCCCGAAGCATGACTGTGGTACTCTGAACATCAACAAGAACATCAGATGCGCAATGTTAAATGTTTCTTGATCAATTATCCAAACACCGATGTATGCGTAAACATCATAAATTTCCTCGCACCTTTACCTAAATGGTTGTCTACTTGCTATCCTGTCATGGATATCCTACTTTGTTTGTTCTTGGAAAGGATATACTCCTAATACTTGTGAATAATCACATTTTCCTTTCCATTGATATGTTTAATCTGATAAACAATATTTTCCTTTCCATTGGTCTGTTGAACCTTTCTTATAATTTATAAGATCTAAGCATAAATAGTTCCCTGCTTATGTAAACACCTAGGTGTACAACTCTGTCAGTAAGACCATGTTACTATTGTTGTTGATATTCCGGTAACCACCGATGGACGAGAACTTTGCCTATTGGTCCGCCTCATTTTAATGAGCAGGAAAATGGTTCTCTTCATCCCTCGCCCTTGGTACCGATGTTGTTGGCAACATAGCTGACAAATTGTTCTTTCATAAGCCTTGTATCGTAATCGCACAAGATGTCACCGCCCTTCCTACTCCTAATCCACACTAACCACAGTTTCCACAGGATCGAAACCTGACTCTCCTACACATCCTTATTTCCGAAGTATCCTTTACACTTGGCTTCGTATGTATTTCCACGAGCCACTTTCCCTCACATATTACATTCCGGTATCAAAAGCAATGTTATCCCCGTATCAAATGATTGTATATCTGTTTGAAACTTCTTTCACCTTATTATATTGCTCTCGATATAAATCCCGCGTTCCAATTCGAGAAATACTTAATACCTTCATCCCCTAAGATAATTACCGGATGCCAATCCTTCTAGACATCCGTCCCTATAGAGTTTCCCCGCCTACCTTATTCGTAAGTACAATGGAGTTCCTGAAGAAGGATGGCAACTTTGTCACGATGCACTGATGCAGAGAGAATGAAGACATCAATGCCATGGATTGACATCTCCGGGAAAAGCAACTAAGAACAAGTAGGTTCGTTAGAATTTCGTAACCAAACATTTCCCCCTTACTCGACCTCTTAAATCTCAGGATGAGATTTCTTTTATTGGAGGATATTTGTAACACCCCGATAATAATGATACAGTAATCCCAACCTAATGATGCCAGGTCACCATGTTTGCTAAGCCAAATTGCCACTCGATAAAAATAAAAGTCAAATTCAAATTGCAAGTCAAATTATTATTTCTTCAAACTGTAAAACTAAATTATTCGCATTATTATATAAATTCCTCTGATCATTCGACATGTTGAAACCAACATCATTTGACTTACCAATTAATCCCTAGTAAAATATAAAGTGTTCTAGCAACAATTTGACTGGCCATTTAAAAATAAACAAATACTTTAACATTTCAAAATGACATGAAACTTTGTGTGCTAATTCGAAATGTAGCCTAGTATTTATGTGACAAGTTTTGTAATCAACAAAATTCATTTGGTATTAAATTAAAATGCAAAACAGAGACAAAAAATAGAAAGTAGAAAACCAAATAAAAAGACAGAGACAACACTATACACTTATAGCCCAGCTACAGTGCACATGGCCCAGCCCGCTCCCAACCTTTCCCCTGCCTCACGCACAGGAGAAGAGACACAAAGCCATGGTGTTGTCGCCATCCACGGCGCTATGGCCATCGATGTCGCCTTGTCGGTCATCCAATGGACCCCGGAGGTGTGTAAAGCCCTCCCGGCGCAGTGGACAAACCATAGACCCCCAGTTATCTCGTTCAACCCTCGCACTCAATCTGTAAGAAGATCCTAAGCTATCATCGCCGCACCATCGTCGTCATCGCGGCCACCATCGCCACCTTTGCGCGGGAGGACATCTAGGTGTTCCGCCATGGTCGGATGCGTCCATCCTGGGGACCAGCTCAAGCCGGGACGCCCTCGAACCGTCGCTATCAAGCGCCTTCCCCGTCCACGGCCGCCGGTCATCCGTCGTCGATTTGCTCGACCCCGACCTCCCCAGGCCTTGCCGTCTGCTCAGCCGGCTCCGCGGTGAGCTCCTTTTTCGAATCCCCCTTTCCCCGCCTCGATCTATCGCCATTGGGGCCTACCCCATGCTCAGCCGCCATGGCCGGCGCTCGCGCACCCTCGCACCCAAGGCCGCCCCGTGCCGTGCATGGTCCTGCCCTCAAGCACGCTCGTCCTCTCGGGCCGCGCCCCCTGCTCCTGTTGTGCTGTTCTTATGCTGCTACTGCTCTGTTGTTTGATGCCGCTGCTGCTAGCTACAACTGCTCTTGCACCACTGCTCCTCTGTTGCTGCTGCTTTGGCACCCGCAGCTACTTGCTGCGTTGTAGTCTGCTGCTGTCGCTGCATGCTGTCGCCGCTGATGCCGCACTCGCCGCTGCTCGCCGGCCCACGGCCTTCTCCACGCGCTCGTCGTGCTATGCTTCGGCCATGGCCGCCCAGGCATGCGTGCACACGAGCATCCAGCGCTCCTGCACATGCGTTGTGTGTTCTTGTGTATAGCCAGCCAACACTTTGGATTAGTGCTAGGATTTGTTTAGTGTTAGGTAAACTTAGTTGGCCCAATGACATGTGGCCCCCTCTAGTTTAATGTAACCTAGCTACTTTTATTAGCACATGTAACACTTACATCTGGGTCCCCTTAATCCTTTTGACCAGTCAATGTTGACTAGCCAACTGCTATTGACCCTACTGACTAGACTACCCCTAGCCCCACTGTCATACACACAGGCTAGGTAGCACTAGGCAAAAAACGAATATCCTGTTTTTAATTTGAATTAATAATAATTCTAGAAAATCCAGAAATTCAATTAAACTTTGGAAAATCATATAAATATGTCGTAACTCGGATGAAAATAATTTATATATGAAAAATGATCCAAAAAATATAATGAATCCGACAATGCTATCCACATACCTGCCACACCCCTCTAACATAGTGAACATCGACATTTTGGCCCTAGATCAATATATCGAAATACACCTGGAGCTGGGAAATGCTACTTCTTGAGCTTGCGTTGATTTTTTCCTTGAAGAGGAAAGGGTGATGCAGCTAAGTAGAGATAAGCATTTCTCTCAGTTAAGAACCAAGGTATCAATCCAGTAGGAGGCACAAGCAAGTCTCCAATACATGCACCTGCACAAACTAACAAACACTTGCACACAACGTGAAAAGGGGGTTGTCAATCCCTTCACGGTCACGAACAAGAGTGAGATCTAATAGAGATAGGTATAAATGATAAATAAAAGAGCAAACTAAAGTAAATATAAATAAATTGTAGTAAGGTATTTTTGGGTTTTTTGGTTTATAGATCTGAAAATATATGATGGAAATTGACCCGGGGGCCATAGGTTTCACTAGAGGCTTCTCTCTTGAAGAAAACATACGGTGGGTAAACAAATTACTCTTGAGCAATTGATAGAAAAGTGCATAATTATGAAGAAATCTAAGGCAATGATCATGAATATAGGCATCACTCCGTGACAAGTAGACCGAAATGATTCTGCATCTACTACTATTACTCCACACATCGACCGACTCCTGCCTGCATCTAGAGTATTAAGTTCATAAGAACAGAGCAACGCTTTAAGTAAGATGACATGATGTAGAGGGATAAACTCAAGCAATATGAAAACCCCATCTTTTTATCCTTGATGGCAACAATACAATACGTTCCTCGCTACCCCTTCTATCACTGGGTGAGGACACCGCAAGATTGAACCCAAAACTAAGCACCTCTCCCATTGCAAGAAAAACCAATCTAGTTGGCCAAACCAAACCGATAGTTCGAAGAGAAATACAAAGATATCTTAATCATGAATAAAATAGTTCAGAGAAGACTCAAATAATATTCATAGATAATCTGATCATAAATCCATAATTCATCGGATCTCAACAAACGCACCACGAAAGAAGATTACATCGAACAGATCTCCAAGAACATCGAGGAGAACATTGTATTGAAGATCAAAGAGAGAGAAAAAGCCATCTAGCTACTAGCTATGGACCCGTAGGTCTATGGTAAACTACTCACACATCATCGGAAGGGCAGCAAGGTTGGTGTAGAGGTCCTCCGTGATCGAATCCCCCTCCGACGAAGTGCCGAAAAAGGCCCCAAGATAGGATCTCACGGGAACAGAGGCTTGTGGCGGCGGAAAAGTATTTTTGGTGTGCCCTCTGGCATAGGGGGAATATTTGAGGATTTATAGTGCGAAGATTAGGGTTAGGAGGTCTTTGAGGGGCCCACAAGCCCTGGGGGCGCCCCTACGGATTGTGGCCTCCTCTAGAAGTCTTGTGGGTTACTTATGGTCCAAGAAAAATCACCGTAAAGTTTTATTCCGTTTGGACTCTGTTTGATATTCCTTTTCTGTAGAAGTCAAAAACAAGGAAAAAATAGAAACTGGCACTGGGCTCCAGGTTAATAAGTTAGTCCCAAAAATAATATAAAATAGCATATTAATGCATATAAAACATCCAAAACATATAATATAATAGCATGGAACAATCAAAAATTATAGATACGTTGGAGACGTATCAAGCATCCCCAAGCTTAATTCCTGCTCGTCCTCGAGTAGGTAAATGATAAAAATAGAATTTTTGATGTGAAATGCTACCTAACATATTTATCAATGCAATTTTCTTTATTGTTGCATGAATATTCATATCCATAAGATTCAAAACAAAGGTTTAATATTGACATAAAAACAATAATACTTGAAGCATACTAATAAAGCAATCATGTCTTCTCAAAATAACATGGCCAAAGAAAGTTATCCCTACAAAATCATATATTCTGGCTATGCTCTATCTTCATCACACACAAAATTTCATCATGCACAACCCTGATGACAAGCCAAGCAATTTTTTCATACTTTTAATGTTCTCAAGCTTTTTCAACTTTCACGCAATACATGAGCGTGAGCCATGGATATAACACTATAGGTGGAATAGAATATGGTGGAGGTTGTGAGGAGAAGACAAAAAGGAGAAAGTCTCACATCAACTAGACAAATTAATGGGCTATGGAGATGCCCATCAATTGATATCGATGCAAGTGAGTAGGGATTGCCATGCAACGGATGCACTAGAGCTATAAGTGTATGAAAGCTCAAAAAGAAACTAAGTGGGTGTGCATCCAACTTGCTTGCTCATGAAGACCTACGGCAATTTGAGGAAGCCCATCATTGGAATATACAAGCCAAGTTCTATAATGAAAAATTCCCACTAGTATATGAAAGTGCAAAATAGGAGACTCTCTATCATGAAGAACATGGTGCTACTTTGAAGCACAAGTGTGGAAAAAGGATAGTAACATTGTCCCTTCTCTCTTTTCTCTCATTTTTTTTGTTTGGGCTCTTTGGCCTCTTTTATTTTTAAGTCCGGAGTCTCATCCCAACTTGTGAGGGAATCATAGCTTCCATCATACTTTCCTCACAAGGGACAATGCTCAAATAATGATCATCGCACCTTTATTTACTTACAACTCAAGAATTACAACTCGATACTAGAACAAAATATGACTCTATATGAATGCCTCCGGTGGTGTACTGGGTTGTGCAATGATCAAGAGTGACATGTATAAAAAATATGAACGGTGTCCAAGCCGTAAATACTATGCCAACTACATGATCATGCAAAGCAATATGAGAATGATGGTATGTATCATATTAAATGGAACAGTGGAAGTTGCATGGCAATATATCTCGGAATGGCTATGGAAATGCCATAATAGGTAGGTATGGTGGCTGTTTTGAGGAAGGGTATATGGTGGGTTTAATGCTCCGGCGAAAGTTGCGTGGTACTAGAGAGGCTAGCAATGGAGGAAGGGTGAGAGTGCGTATAATCCATGGACTCAGCATTAGTAATAAAGAACTCACATACTTATTGCAAAAATTTATTAGCCATCAAAGCAAAGTACTAATACGCATGCTCCTTGGGGGATAGATTGGTAGGAAAAGACCATCGCTCGTCCCCGACCGCCACTCATAAGGAAGACAATCAAAAAATAAATCATGCTCCGACTTCATCACATAAAAGTTCACCATACGTGCATGCTACGGGAATCACAAACTTTAACACAAGTATTTATAACAATCCACAATTAATCACTAGCATGACTCTAATATCACCATATTTATATCTCAAAACAAATGCAAGGAATCAAACTTCTCATATTATTCAATGCTCTTATTTGAAAGTTTTTATTATATCCCTCTTGGATGCTCATCATATTAGGACTAAATTCATAACCTAAAAAAATTACCATAATGTTTAAAGACTCTCAAAATAATATAAGTGAAGCATCACAGTTCATCAATTTCTATAAAATAAAACCTCTGCCGTGCTCTAAAAAGATATAAGTGAAGTACTAGAGCAACTACCTAGCTCAAAAGATATAAGTGAAGCACATAGAGTATTCTAATAAATTCACGATTAATGTGTGTCCCTCTCAAAAGGTGTGTACAGCAAGGATGATTGTGGCAAACTAAAAAGCAAAGACTCATATCATACAGGACGCTACAAGCAAAACACATATCATGTGGTGAATAAAAATATAGCCTCAAGTAAATTTACCGATGGATTGAAGACAAAAGAGGGGATGCCATCCGGGGCATCCCCAAGCTTAGATGCTTGGTTGTCCTTGAATATTACTTTGGGGTGCCTTGGTCATCCCCAAGCTTAGGCTCTTGCCACTCCTTATTCCGTTGTCCAACAAAACTTTACCCAAATTTTGAAAACTTCACAACACAAAACTCAACAGAAAACTCATAAGATCCGTTAGTATAATAAAATAAATCACCACTTTAGGTACTGTTGTGAACTCATTCTAAATTTATATTGGTGTTATATCTACTATATTCCAACTTCTCCATGGTTCATAACCCCCGATACTACCCATAGATTCATCGAAATAAGCAAACAACAGATAGAAAACAGAATCTGTCAAAAACAGAACAGTCTGTAGTAACTAGAATATTAGTCATATTTATGTAACTCCAACAATTCTTAAAAATTAGGATAACAGAGGAAATTCATATATAAATCTTGTGTAAAACATTCAGAATTTTTCCACGCTCCAGTGAATTTAAACAATTATGTTACTGGACGCAAAAGTTTCTGTTTTTCAGCAAAACCAAATCAACGATATACCAAAGTATCCCAAAGGTCTTGCTTGGATCAAACACTAATTAAAACACCAAAACACAATTACTACAGAAGTAATAATGTGTATTTATTGAAATACAGAAGCAAAAGGCAAAAAAAACAAAATAAAAATTGGGTTGCCTCCCAACAAGCGCTATTGTTTAACGCCCCTAGCTAGACATAACACATAGATCTAGGTATTGTCATCTTTGGTATGCAATCCATAAGTGGCCCTCATAATAGTTTCATATGGCAACTTAATTTTATTTCTTGGAAAGTGTTCCATGCCCTTCCCTAACGGAAATTGAAATCTAATGTTTCCTTCTTTCATATCAATAATTGCACCAATCGTTCTAAGGAAAGGTCTACCAAGAATAATAGGACATGTAGGATTGCAATCTATATCAAGCACAATAAAATCTATGGGCACATAATTCCTATTTGCAACAATAAGATAATCATTAGTCCTTCCCATAGGTTTCTTAATAGTGTAATCCGCTAGATGCAAATTCAAAGAACAATCATCAAATTTATGGAAACCTAGCACATCACATAAAGTTTTCGGAATAGAGGAAACGCTAGCACCCAAATCACACAAAGCATTGCACTCATAATCTTTAATTTTAATCTTAGTAGTAGGTTACCACTCATCATAAAGCTTTCTCGGGATAGAAACTTCCAACTCAAGTTTTTCTTCAAAAGATTTCATCATAGCATCAACGATATGTTTAGTAAAAGCTTTATTTTGATTATAAGCATGAGGTGAATTAAGCATGGATTACAACAAGGAAATACAATCTATTAAAGATCAATTATCATAATTAAAGTCCTTGAAATCCAAAAGAGTGGGTTCATCACTACTTAAAGTTTTGACCTCGCCAATCCCACTTTTATCATTTTTTTCATTAAGATCTTCACCCTCCAAATTATTGGGACGCCTTCTAGCTAAAGTTGACTCATCTCCAGTCCCATCTTTATCAACTTTTATATTAGAAAACAAACATTCAAGAGGATTCACACCAATCACTTTAAGATCTTCATCATTATTATCACAAAAACTAGAAGAACATGTTTTTTCTAGCCAATCTCTCTTAGCACGCATCCTAGCGGTTCTCTCTTTACATTCATCCATAGAAATTTTAATAGCTTTCAGAGATTCATTAATATCAATCTTGGGTGTCATAGATACAATCTTAAAAGAATCAATCTCATGAGAAATTCTATCAACGTTCCTAGCCAAATCATCAATCTTAAGCAATTTTTCTTCTACCATAGCATTAAAATTCTTTTGAGAATTAATGAAATCTTTAATATTCTTCAAGATCAGAGGGTATTTTATTATAATTTCCATAAGAATTGTTGTTGGAATTACCATAATTATTAGAGGAATTACTAGGAAATGGCCTAGGGTTGAAATTACCTCTATACGCGTTATTACCAAAATTGTTCCTACCAACAAAATTCACATCCACAGATTCATTATTATTCTCAATCAAAGTGGAAAAAGGCATATCATTAGGATCATTAGGAGCACTCTTTCTAGCAATCAATTTCATAAGTTCATCCATCTTTTCACTCAAAATATTAATTTCTTCAATCGCATGCACTTTTTTACTAGTAGAAGATCTTTCGGTATGCCGTTGAGAGTAATTTGCCATAATATTATCTAGGAGTTTAGTAGCTTCTCCTAATGTGATTTACATAAAAGTACCTCCCGCGGTGGAATCTAAAAGATTTCTAGATGCAAAATTCAATCCGGCATAAAAAATTTGTATGATCATCCATAAACTTAAACCATGAGTAGGGCAATTTCTTATCATCAATTTAATTCTTTCCAAAGATTGTGCAACAAGTTCATGATCAAGTTGCTTAAAATTCATTATATCATTCCTAAGGGAGATGATCTTAGCGGGAGGAAAATACTTGGAAATAAAAGCATCTTTACACTTGTTCCATGAATCAATACTATTTTTAGGCAAAGTTGAAAACCAAGTTTTAGCACGATCTCGTAGTGAGAACGGAAATAGATTCAATTTAATAATATCATTATCCACATCTTTTTTCTTTTGCATATCACACAATTCAACGAAAGTATTTAGATGGGATGCAGCATCTTCATTAGGATTACCAGAAAATTGATCTTTCATAACAAGATTCAACAAAGCGGCATTACTTTCATAAGATTCCGCACTAGTGGCGGGAGCAATCGGAGTACTAATAAAATAATTATTATTAGTGTTGGAAAAGTCACACAACTTGGTGTTTTCTTGAGACATCGTGACAAAGCAAGCAATCTAGCACA
Organism: Thinopyrum elongatum; assembly: GCA_011799875.1. Taxonomy (NCBI): domain Eukaryota; kingdom Viridiplantae; phylum Streptophyta; class Magnoliopsida; order Poales; family Poaceae; genus Thinopyrum; species Thinopyrum elongatum. Next base: position 322,270,724 of record CM022302.1, read on the forward strand.
CGAGCAAACAAAAAGTAAACGAAAAGACGAACGAAAGAAGGGCGAATAAAAAGGCAAAAAAAAAATTCTGAAAACGTTTTAGAAGTGGGGGAGAGGAAAATGAGAGGCAAATGGTAAGTAATTTAAGTGCAAGAGATGAGAGTTTATGATGGGTACTTGGTAGGCTTGATGTAGAACCTCCCCGGCAACGGCGCCAGAAATTCTTCCTGCTACTTCTTGAGCTTGCGTTGATTTTTCCCTTGAAGAGGAAAGGGTGATGCTGCAAAGTAGAGATAAGTATTTCCCTCAGTTAAGAACCAAGGTATCAATCCAGTAGGAGGCACAAGCAAGTCTCCAATATATGCACCTGCACAAACTAACAAACACTTGCACACAACATGAAAAGGGTGTTGTCAATCCCTTCACGGCCACGAACAAGAGTGAGATCTAATGGAGATAGGTATAAAAGATAAATAAAAGAGCAAACTAAAGTAAATATAAATAAATTGCAGCAAGGTATTTTTGGGTTTTTTTGGTTTATAGATCTGAAAATATATGATGGAAAATAGACCTGGGGGCCATAGGTTTCATTAGAGGCTTCTCTCTTGAAGAAAACATACGGTGGGTAAACAAATTACTGTTGAGCAATTAATAGAAAAGCGCATAATTATGAAGACATCTAAGGCAATGATCATGAATATAGGCATCACGTCCATGACAAGTAGACTGAAACGATTCTGCATCTACTACTATTACTCCACACATCGACCGACTCCTGCCTGCATCTAGAGTATTAAGTTCATAAGAACAAAGCAACACTTTAAGTAAGATGACATGATGTAGAGGGATAAAATCAAGCAATATGACATAGACCCCATATTTTTATCCTTGATGGCAACAATACAATACGTGCCTCACTACCCCTTCTGTTACTGGGTGAGGACACCGTAATTGAACCCAAAACTAAGCACCTCTCCCATTGCAAGAAAAACCAATCTAGTTGGCCAAACCAAACCGATAGTTCGAAGAGAAATACAAAGATACCTTAATCATGCATAAAAGACTTCAGAGAAGACTCAAATAATATTCATAGATAATCTGATCATAAATCCACAATTCATTGAATCTTAACAAATGCACCGCAAAAGAAGATTACATCGAATAGATCTCCAAGAACATCAAGAACATTCTATTGAAGATCAAAGAGAGAGAAGAAGCCATCTAGCTACTAGCTATAGACCTGTAGGTCTGTGGTAAACTACTCACACATCATCGGAAGGGTGGCAAGGTTGGTGTAGAGGTCCTCTCTGATCGAATTCCCCTCCGGCAGAGTGCCGGAAAAGGCCCCAAGATGGGATCTCAACAGAGGCTTGCGGCGGCGGAAAAGTATTTTTAGTGTGCCCTCTGGCATAGGGGGAATATCTAAGGATTTATAGAGGGTTAGGAGGTCTCTGAGGGGCCCACAAGCCCTGGGGCGCCCCCCCTTGCGGCGCGCCCCTACGGCTTGTGGCCTCCTCGTGGATCTTCTGGCCTCCTCTCCAAGTCTCGTGGGTTTCTTCTGGTCCAAGAAAAATCACCGTAATGTTTTTTCCGTTTGGACTCCGTTTGATATTCCTTTTCTGTAAAAGTCAAAAACAAGGAAAAAATAGAAACTGGCACTGGGCTCTAGGTTAATAAGTTAGTCCCAAAAATAATATAAAATAGCATATTAATGCATATAAAACATCCAAAACAGATAATATAATAGCATGGAACAATCAAAAATTATAAATACGTTGGAGACGTATCAGGATATTATTACCAGATAATTTCCCTCTTCTTTTAAAATACTTAGTGGTGCATTAAGGCATAGCACCATCACATTTTGACATGTCATGCATTGTGTTGCATTTGGTTGCTCCATTATTTATTGGTTTTCCCCCTCTCCTCTATTCTTTCGGTAGACCCCGAGACTGGCGGTGACACCCAGTACGACTGTGTCGACGACGACCCGTCCTTCTCGGCAGAGCTTCTAGGCAAGCAAAACCCCCTTGATCATCCAGATATCGCCCATTTTTTCTTTCTTATTATTGCATTAGGTTTTTCTACTGTTGTTGTTCCGATAGCTCCTATTCTGATGCATAGCCTGGTTTTGTAACCTACCGTTGATACATTACCTGTTATCCTGGCATGCCTAGATTAGTTATGTTAGAGTCCCATAAGTGACCCTACACCCTTGTCCTTGTTGCCATGCTGTACTATTTGGGTTGTCCGTGATGATGGAACATTGTACCAATACCAGAACACCCCTAAAGGCCCTTACAATTGTACGACTCTACCGAGCCGTATCAAGTGCGATCTACTGAGGGTGATTCCTTGTATTTCACTCTCGATGATGACTCAGTAGTGTAGCATATCTAGTGTGATCTACTGAGGGTGATTCCCCGTATTTCACTCTAGGTGATGACTCTGCCGTGCAGTGTATGAAGGTAAACCTATTGAGGGTGATTTCTCTAGTTTCACCTTGATGGTATGGACCTGAACCCCGACTGTTACACTTGTTAAAGACAGGTCGGCCCCTAGGGTACCCGCAAGAGATAATGTGGAGAAACAATAGGGAAGGTGGAGACAACCTAGGAGAGAGGTGGGCCTGAGCCCTGGTTGGTGTCTGCGGTTACTTCTTACCAAAACGCTTAACGAGTTTGGTGTATTTGATCTGAGACTGCCACTGGCCTATACACACTAACTGTCACGCGGGACAATGGTTTATGGGCCCCTCGGCATCGTACGATCTCTCTCGAAAGCTCTACAGATGTCATAGTTGAGTGGCACGCACCCGGGTGATCTGTAACTGCTTGCTTTTTATAAATAGGTATGCTAGGATTGGGCCCGACAGTCCTGGCAACACGTAGGAGTGCTTAGGACGATTTGCCCGTGACCCCTTCACACTTAGTATGTAGACCGTCATGCTGACCTCTCTGGAGAGCCCAGGTAGTACTACGGCGTGTTGATTATCCAAGGCTGGGCGCCGGCCTAAGGAGGGGCGGAGGAAACCTCCCCCTCCCGCAATTGGGCCTCCTTCCTTAGGGAAGGAGGCACCTCCCTCACTTGGTCCTTTGTGCCTCATGTTGCCTTCCACCTCTTGGCATTTTCAGGCCCGATGTATTTAATTAAATATAAAAATTATAAATACTTTAGACCATTTTACATATAATTTAACATCCCCAGAAGCATTTTCCACCTTATTGATAATACCCAGTATTATTCGATATTCACTGAAACCCTTCCGATGACCCTGAAATGCTTCTGGATCCTCTCGGAACTATTCTGAATATTAATGAAACAATTCCACAAATATATTCTCATCACTCTAGTCCTACTAACACTCAACAAATTGTGATTGCCTTAAGATTGCGACCCCATAGGTTCGTAACTAATAAACATGAACAAAACCGTTCGTTCAATGACCGACAGCGGAATCATGGACGTCCATATCGATCCCTATGAGCGCATGAATGATATTCGAGTGAACCTTTGGTTATCATGTGATGTTCCCTTTGCTTCGGGATACTTTACAAAACCCAAGATGCATCGGTATCCTTCTGAGTCAACACATGCTCACTATACCAAAATCCTGGTTAGCGGTTTTGTTCTCTTTTGTCGTTGTCGTGTTCCGGCATCCCCGTGACATAGTCACCTGTGTCTGGCCAGACAATGATGGATGCCGTCACACCGAGAGGGTCCTAAGAATATATCTCCATCGTCGGAGGAGCAAATCCCACTCTTGAGCTATCTACTCCCTTGTCAAACTTTCTGATGAACCTGTAAGTTGTCATTATGATCACCATATTATAGGGAACATTTGAGCAACCCCAAAGCTCACTATACGGTAAGAAGTGACTATGATACTCCCATGGTCTAAGGAGCAAACATGTTAACACTCTGTGTTATTACAATTGATTATAGACGATATTACTCAATTCATAACAGACAAATTTGGGTCGATTCGATTGTTCTTCCAACATCATAATCTCAATGTTGTTTTAGGACTATCGTTTTAACACTTAAACAAAATCCTAAGATCCACAAAACATGATCACCAATAACACTAGAGCTAGTCCTAGAGGCAAGACTAGTAATCTTGTATTTAAATGTTTATCATTCCACACGTGCATTTGAGTTTTCCATTGAATCGCGTACTCCAGGATCATAGCAGTTATAGCATAGAATATAAACTCTTTAATTATGAATACGTAAATATAATAATACAAATATTATTGCCTCTAGGGCATATTTCCAACAGTATATACGGTTTGGATCACAATCATTACCAACTCTGGACTGCAACGGATGTAGATGAGTCGGTGTAGATCGTACTTGTAGTCCCTCGAACTGTCGATGAACGATCCCTCGAACGGAAGACCAAAAGCACGGCCTTGATACATCTCCCACGTATCTAAATTTTTTGATTGTATCATGCTATTATATTATCAATCTTGGATGATTTATATCCATTTTTATGCTATTTTATATCATTTTTTGGGACTAACCTATTAACCTAGTGCCCAGTGTCAGTTCCTATTTTTGCTTGCTTTTAGATTTTCAGAAAATCAATACCAAACAAAGTCCACACATGATGAAACTTTACGGTGACTTTTTCGGCACTAGAAGGGACCCTAGAAGGTTCGAGACGAGGCTAGAAGAGCTACAAGAGAGCCACAAGCTCACAAGGTGCACCCTAGGGGGGTAGGCATGCCCCCTGAGCTCATGGGCCCCACACAGCTCTGTTTGACCTAATTCCACTTCTATAAATTCACATATATTCCCAAACCCATAGAGAGCCACCCGAAACATTTTTCCGCCGCCGCAAGCTTCTATTATTCTGTGATCCCATCTCGAGGCCTTTTTTGGTACTTTGCTAGAGGGGGAATCGATCACGGAGGGCTTCTACATCATCCTTGCTGCCTTTCGATGATGCGTGAGTAGTTCACCACAGACATACAGGTCCATAGCTAGTAGCTAGATGGCTTCTTCTCTCTCTTTGATCTTCAATACAATGTTCTCCTCGATCTCCTTAGAGTTCTATCCGATGTAATCTTATTTTGCGGTGTGTTTGTTGGGATCTGATGAATTGTGGGTTTATGATTAGATTATTCGTTGAAATTACTGAGTCTTTTCTGAAATTTATTATGCATTATTGTTATAGCTTTATATTTATCTTCGATATATCAATTTGGTTTGGCCAACTACACTGATTTATCTTCGGTGGGAGAGGTGCTTTGTAATGTGTTCAATCTTGCGGTGTCCTCACCATCGGTGTCAAAACCGACAGATCTCGGGTAGGGGGTCCCGAGCTCTGGATCTTAGATCGATGGGTAACAGGGAGCATAGAGACAATGTTTATCCAGGTTCGGGCCCTCTCAAAGAGGTAAAACCCTACGTCCTACTTGATTGTATTGATGTGTTTGTATGACGATTACAGAGTTGATCTACCACAAGAAAGGATGAACTAAACCCTAGGTGGGTATAATGATCATGATTCTCCCTTTGTACGGTCTAACCCTCTGGTTTATATAGACACCAGGAGTACCTAGGGTTACATATGGTTGGTTACAATCAGGGGGGAAACATGCCGGTTACGCTAACTAGGCTTGGAGGATACGCCAAGTCTTTGGAGGTTTCCTTCTGGAGCACGGGGTCGCCTGCAGTCCGGCCTTCCTTCAATGATCCAAGGGCGGCCCATCAATCCGGCCCATGAGAGATAGGTCGGCGGCCCGAGGACCCCTTAGTCCGGGACACTCTCAGTAGCCCCCGAACTAGCCTCCAATGTCGATGTCAATAATCTTCCTTGGCTTCATGCTTCTCAAAGTCTTCGGCTTGAGGGGCGAGTTCCTTCCATCACCTATATCCGGCTTATGACAGTTCGGCTGTCCGTAGTACTTCGGCTAGCGAGGCACCGCGGGGTTCGTCGTATCGTCTTCTTCCCTTAGCATTTAGTAACGCCCCTCGATTTCGGTGCGCGAGAGGAAAGCCAAAGGTCCACTAGTCTTTTACAAAAATGCCCCTTATGGGCCAGGGGAGACGCCTATTTATTAGGCCAAGGGTGTAAAGTTATCACGTCCCTGCTTTCAAATCTCCAAAAAGCCAAAGCAAGTTCTGAAGAATGGCGAGCGCTCCAGGCTCCTCTTCGCGCCCCCATGGCCCCCTTGAAGGTGACTGGGCAAACTGCTCCATTTCCAAAATGGGTTTGAGCTGCCTTGAGATGTAGGGGTATCTACCTGCATCGAATCTCGCACCCACCCGTCCCGGATTGACTTCCACAAATGGCGAGGCTTTCGCGGAAAACTTCCCTGTCCCACACGGGGAAGAAAGGGTATGCTTCGTGCCCTTCCTTCTGTGAGGTTTTGGCTTCCCCATTCACCCTTCCTTGAGGGGTTTACTAGAATTTTACGGGATCCAACTCCACCACCTTACCCCTGGATCGATCCTGCATATTTTGGGCTACGTTGCCCTCTGCGAGATGTTCCTGGGTTGTGAGGCCCATTTCAAACTGTGGAGGAAATATTTCTGCTTTGTCCCTCGTACCTGGGAGGGGACGATTTACGAGGTCGGCGGAGCCAAAGTGTGGTGCATTGCACGATGTGTCAAACATCCACAAGGGCTTCGACAGTACCCTCGATGGTGAGTGGTCGTGGGGCATCCAAACGCGCGACGGCAGCGGGAACGACGTCCGCCACACCTCCCCCAAAGAGGTGATGTATTCATTATATCCTTGGCATCCTCGTCTTCCACAACTACTACGAATATCAACAATATTTTGTATTGCGGCCTGCAGGCGATGTGCAGAACCTCCAACGCCCGAGAATGTTGAAGAGGCACCGAGGAGTGACCCCAAACCAAGGTCTCCGGTTATGGTCAGCGGTGCGTCAGAGATCCCTGCCGAGGACCAACATCCGGGGATTCCGAGGATGTCTCGGTTACTAATTCGGAGGTGGAAAGTGTGATGAACCATCGATGGTGAAAGGCATCGCTGCGGCACTCCATGTTTTCCAATCAAGAGTTCAATGCTCTTAGTTCGGTAGACGCATACCTCGGAGCCACTAGGGCAGGGCTCAAGGGAGCAGTCAACCTGTTGTCCGCCAATCTGTAGGTACATACTTGGTCTTGACAACCAGACGTGTAACCCAACCCAGTAGCCATGTTAGAAAAAGTTAACGTGTTTAAGCACTAAACCTAGTAGTCCCTGAGCCTTAATTTGGGTGGGGACGACCGAGTTAAGGGTCTAATGTTTGAAAAATGCCGAACTATCATGAAGACTGCTCGGTACAGAACAAGAAGTTGACCGAAGACCTCGGGCTGACGCAGACACAGTTGAAATCTATGGAGGCCGAGCTGGAGGGGGTCAAAAAATTTACCAGGGAAGCACATGGTAACTAGTATGCTTGATGCACCTCAGAAAGATTTTGATGGAACACCTTTTCTAATGAAAGATTATTCCATAGAAGTTGTGTCGATAAACCAACTGCGGAAGGATCTGGATGCTGCCAGAGAAGCTAAAAGGTATGCGGAGTCACAACAAAAGGCTAGGTACCGTGTGCTTACTCGAAGTCACGAGGAGAGGGACAAGCTTACGGCCGAAAAGGAATAGCGGGCCAAAGAAATTAAGAGCTTGAAAACTCAACTTGCTCTATCTCAGGAGGAGAACCAGAGAATGAAGGCCGGCATGTCCGGTGAGTGCGACTTACATAGACCGCGTTTATGACACCATCGTGTAAACAACATCATGTTTCTTTGTAGATCTCTTGACCGGGGGCCCCAAAGGGAGGCTAGCTCCTTCGGACGAGACCTGCTGAAGGAGTTATCCGCCGTACAAGAGCTAGCCCGAAAAGCTATGAGGAGCATGTGCAAGGCGTTATGGCCTAGCGAGGTTGCTCCAGAAGGGATGACCGAGCTCGCGAATAGATTTAAGGGAGCCCGTCACCGCTTTGAGCTATGGAAGCAATCATCCTGTCGAGAGGGAGCGCAGGAGGCCTGGGTGATGGTGAAAACCCGGTTCACCAAGTTGAATCCGGAGCATTTGGCTCGAGTTGGGCCGGTAGGGCCAGATGAGCAGGAAGTGCCATCACATTTGGTATATGACCAAGTGATGGCTGCTGCTCGGATTTCTCAGGAAGATTGTTCCCTGGAGGCCTTAATAGACGGTCTCAACTGGCAATAGTGTTTTGATTCTATGTAGCTGTGTAGTTTACATCAAATATTCTCCAACTATGCTTTGAACATTGTCTTAACCGGCCATCGGCTTCCTCCTCCTCGGCCATTGGCCGAGGAGTAATTCCTACTACGTGTTCCGAGAACATCGGAACAACACTTCGGAGAACCAGGCAATCCGGCCATCTGGTGCGAATAGACAGAACGCGCTCAGGGAGGAATGTTATATTACTACTTAACGTAAGGAACATCTTCCAAAGAAAATAGTTCCTCCATGGGTTGCTTTCTTCGGGTTGTCATGTTGACCATGGATGTATAACCTAATCCCCAAAATGTGTGGGTCACGGTTACTTCAGGAGAATAACCCCGGAATATGGTAATAACTACCAATTATTTTCACTTCCATCGCGGCCGACCAATTATATTCTAGAGAATACTAGCTTTCGGCTTCACCCGTCTGAGGTATGCACCCGGATGACCCATACATAACAATCGCAGAGGTGCTCCCTTACCAAAAAATCTGGACCATAGGGGGTAAACATAGGAGCGAGGCAACCCATCTTGGCAAAAACTCAAGTCAAATTGATGCATATAATGGCTTAAAAATGATACGGAAGGTTGCAAACATGGCACAAATGATGGATGTACGAAGGATATATTATTGGCTTCGATAAAGAAGCCCCCAGGTAAAACATGTGTGGTACATTTAAAGATGGTGTGCCGAGAGAAACTTAACGTAGCTCGGCGCGACCGAACACAACCTGGAAAATACTAGTCGAATGAAGAAAAGAGAAAACATAAATCCGAGAAGGATCCGCCAAAGAGGGTGTTGACGTTGGTCTAGCCGTAGAAGCATCGGAGCCGAGCTGCATTCCATGGGTTTGGTTCGAGGCAGTTATCCTTTGGGTCACGGAGGTGGTACGCTCCTCCTGTGAGTACCTGGTCGATTATGAAGGGCCCCTCCCATTTGGGCGACAGTTTATGCTTCTGCTTCTCCGGGAGGCATAGGACAAGTTCGCCCACGTTGTATGCCTTCGCCCGAACTCCCCTACTCTGGTAGCACTGGGCTGGCTGCTGATAAAAAGCAGAATGAACCCGAGGTACGTCGCGCTCTTCTTCCATGGCGTCTAGGTCATCTTGTCGATCGAGCTCGGCTTCCTTTTCTTCATACATGCGCACTCGAGGTGCATCGTGGATAAGGTCGCTGGGAAGAACAGCTTCTGCTCCATACACCATGAAGAATGGTGTATAGCCCATGGAGCGATTGGGGGTTGTGCGCAGGCCCCATAATACAGAGTTGAACTCCTCGACCTAGTGGCAGTCGGACTGTTTCAAAGACCGGACTAGGCGAGGCTTAATGTCGCTTAAAATTAGGCCATTGGCGCACTCGACCTGTCCGTTGGACTGTGGGTGGTACACGGAGGCGTAATCGAGCTTGATGCCCAAGTTAGCGCACCAGTTCTTTACTTCCTGGGCGGTAAAATTGGATCCATTGTCCATTATTATACTATGGGGGACACCGTAACGGTGAACCACACCGGATATGAAATCAATGACCGGTCCGGACTTGACTGAGGTTACTGGTTTCACCTCAATTCATTTTGTGAATTTATCTACCATGACGAGTAGATACTTCTTTTTCTTGGTCCCCCCTTTAAGTGGTCCGACCATGTCAAGCCCCAGACCGCAAAAAGGCCAAGTGATCGGTATTGTCCGAAGGGCCGTGGGGGGATGTGACTTTGATTTGCAAAGAGATGGCAGCCAACACAATGTTGGACCAAAATTTGGGCGTCTGACGAGGCGGTGGGCCAAAAGATCCCAGCTCGGAAAGCCTTGCTGACCAAGGCTCGAGCTGTCGCATGGTGACCGCATTTCTTGTAGAGTTCGCCCTCATGGACTTTATAGGCTTTAGGTCGCTGAATTACGCGCCTTGCTTCCATCTGATCCTGGGGAAGCTCTTGGCGAAGAAGATAAGCTAGGAAGGGCTCGGTTCATGGCGCGATTCCTGCCATGACTTCGTGGGCCGAAGACGTTTCTTCGAGTGCCGAGACCCCAATAATTCCTTCGTCTGGTTCGATGATCGGTGGGATAAGCTTTCCTAAATGATTGGCTTCAGCGTCCTTGCCATCATCCTGCCACACCACGAGCGGCTTAAAGAGCCATTCTAGAAAGGTGTTCTCGGGAACGAGGTTGCGTTTAGCGCCCATTCGAGCAAGGATATTGGCCGCTTGATTACTGTCTCTGGAGACATGATGGAACTCCAGCCCCTTGAACCGGGCGGATATTTTCAAGACGGCATTGCAATATGCTATTATTTTTGGATCTTTTACATCAAATTTGCCGTTGACTTGAGAGATGGCGAGATTGGAGTCTCCTCGTACCTCGAGCTGTTGTATACCCATTGATACTACCATCCGGAGTCCATGCAGCAGGGCCTCGTATTCGGCTGCGTTGTTGGAGTCGGTGTACATAATCTACAGTACATACCGGATGTTGTCGCCAGTGGGGGACGTGAGAATTACTCCGGCCCCTAGTCCGGCGAACATTTTGGAGCCATCGAAGTACGTCGTCCAGTGTGAGTACGTGATGTACTCTCTAGGGAGCTCGGCCTCTATCCACTCAGCCACAAAATCCTCCAACACCTGAGATTTAATAGCTCGGCGCGGTCGGTATATGATTTCAAAAGGGAGGAGACCACTGGCCTATTTGGCTATATGGCTTGTTGCGTCCCTGTTGTTAATTATATCATTCAAGGGTACTTCGGATGCCACTATGACCGATTGCTCTCGAAAATAGTGTCAGAGCTTTTGGGATGCCATGAAGACTGCATAGGAGATCTTTTGGTAGTGCGGATACCTTGTTTTACACGGGGTGAGCACCTCAGATACGTAGTAGACTGGCTTTTGCACCTAGAGCTTGTGGCCCTCTGCCTCTCATTCAACGACGAGGACTGCACTGGCCTGATTTGTAGCCGATATGTATAGTAGCATTGGCTCACCAACGCTGGGTGCCGTCAAGATGGGGTTACCGGCCAGTAACGTCTTAATTTCCTCCAAAGTAGCCGCTGCCTCATTCGTTCATTCAAAGTTTTTGGTCCGTTAGAGCAGCCTGTAGAGTGGTAAGGCCTTTTCGCCAAGTCATGAAATAAAGCGGCTCAAGGTAGCTATGCAGCAGGCCAATTTTTGGACGTGTTTTAGCTCAGTAGGAACCGCTAGCTGGGATAGAGCTTGGATTTTGGCCGGATTAGCCTCTATTCCTCTATGGAAGACGATAAAGCCGAGCAGCTTGCCTGCAAGTACTCCGAAGACACATTTGTCTGGATTAAGCTGGATATCGTAAGTGCGCAGGCTGTCAAAGGTTTGGCGGAGGTCGTCGACCAAATGAATAATGTTCTTGGTTTAAATGACCACGGCATCCAAATATGCTTCGACTGTTTTGCCAACTTGCTTTTCCAGACATGTCTGGATCATGCGCTGGTAAGTAGCACCGGCGTTTTTAATCCGAAGGGCATTGTGTTGAAGCAGAATGGCCCACATGGGGTGATGAAGGTTGTGGCCGCTTGATCGGACTCCTTCATTTTAATTTGATGGTATCCGGAGTAGGCATCGAGAAAACACAGCGAGTCGTGCTCGACGGTGGTGTCTATGATCTGGTCTATGCGAGGTAGCGGGAAAGGATCCTTGGGCAAGCTTTATTTAGGTCCTTGAAGTCGATGCACAGCTGCCAGGATTTGTCCTTCTTGGGTACCATAACCAGATTAGCAAACCACTCGGGATGTTTAATGTCCCGGATGAATCCGGCTTCAAGCAACTTTGCCAGTTCCTCACCCATGGCCTGACGCTTGGGTTTGGAAAATTGGCAGAGCACCTGTTTAACTGGTTTAAAGCCTTTAATTATATTTAGGTGTGCTCGACTAGATTTTGTGGGATGTCACGCATATCTGAGGGGTGCCAGGCAAAGATATCCAAGTTTTTGCGCAAAAATTGGTGCAGTACCTCATCAACCATGGGGCCCAGCTGTGATCCAATGGATTTAGTTTGTTAGGGTCCGTCGGATGTACTTGGAATTTGATGATCTCGTCTCATGGTTTGAAAGATGTGGATTTTGTCCTTTTACCGAGGATGACATCGTCTTTGTCCATGGTTGAATGGAGCACGGTTAATTCCTCGGCTGCGAGGGACTCTGATAGTGCCTTGAGGGCGAGCGATGTTGTTTTGTTTTCGGCCCAAAGAGCTCTGTCCGGATCACTTGCTACTGTGATCACGCCATTAGGCCCTGGCATATTAAGTTTCATGTACCCGTAAAGTGGTACAGCATGGAATCATTCCAATGCGTCATGCCCCAATAGGGTGTGGTATCCGCTGCGAAAAGGCACAATGTGGAAGAGTAATTCCTCGGATCGATAGTTCTCAGGAGTTTTGAATACCACATCGAGAGTAACTCGGCCAGTGCAACGCGCTTCCTTTTTGGGGATGATCCCTCGAAAGGTGGTGTAACTTTGTTTGATGTGAGATCTATCAAACTACATTTTGTCCAAGGTATCTTCGTAAATGAGGTTTAGTCTGTTGTCGCCGTCCATCAGCACCTTATGGAGTCAGAATCCGTCCATTATAGGATCAAGGACAAGGGCGCAGGTGCTCGGATAGGGCAGGTCCTCGGCTGGTCTCCTTCGCCGAACGTGATGGGCGTGTCTGTCCATGAGGTCAGTTGCTACCACCTGGTGGATTTGGCCGAGCTCTCGAAGAGCTCGTTTCCTCTGATTTTTTGAGGAATATGTCTTGTACATTGTTAGGATCTCGGCGTCGTCCTCCAAGGGCGTTGTTGTACATTTGTTTGAGTGTGAGCCTCCAAGGATGACTTCTCCGCTCTTGGCAACCTGTCTGACCACCCAACAAGCCCGAAGGCTATGGGTTGGGTTTGTATTGAGCAAGACAAAGTGCATGGGGCATGGTTTGTCCAGCAGTTCATCAAGGACCATTCTGGAGCCTGCCAGGGGCTTCTTCTTTTTCTCGGACAACTCATATTTTGCGGACTGGCGAGAGTGTGTACGCTTTGCCCAAACTCGTCTGGATTCCTCGGCATGGATTGACTCCGTTTGCTTTTGTTAAGCCTGCCAAGCATCCTCCATGGCGTAGTATTTGCGTACCAGGTCTGATAGTTAAGAGAAGTTTTGAATGTGGCAACGGTAGAGGGCGTTTAGGAGGCCTCCGTCTTGGTAGTTACGCTAGAAAATCGCCAGAATTTCATGGCTGTAGCAGTCCACTATTGATGACCCACAAGTATAGGGTATCAATCGTAGTCCTTTCGATAATTAAGAGTGTCGAACCCAACGAGGAGCAGAAGGAAATGACAAGTGGTTTTCGGCAAGGTAGTTTCTGTAAGCACTGAAATTGTCGGTAACAGGTAGTTTGATAGCAAGATAATTTGTAACAAGAAAGTAACGGTAACGGTAAATAAAGTGCAGCAAGGTAGCCCAATCCTTTTGTGGCAAAGGACAGGCCAAAGTGGTTTCTTATGATAAGCAAAGCGTTCTTGAGGGTACACGGGAATTTCATCTAGTCACTTTCATCATGTTGGTTTGATTCGCGTTCGCTACTTTGATAATTTGATATGTGGGTGGATCGGTGCTTGGGTGTTGTTCTTACTTGAACAAACCTTCCACTTGTGATTAACCCACTTGCAAGCATCCACAACTACGAGAAAAGTATTAAGATAAAATTTAACCATAGCATTAAACATATGGATCCAAATCGATCCCTTATGAAGTAGCGCATAAACTAGGGTTTAAGGTTCTGTCACTCTAGCAACCCATCATCTAATAACTACTCCACAATGCATTCCCTTAGGCCCAAAGATGGTGAAGTGCCATGTAGCCGATGTTCACATGACACCACTAAGGGAATCTCAATATTCATATCATCAAAATATCGAACACATATCAAATTCACATGATTACTTGCAACATGACTTCTCCCGTGACCTCAAGAACAAAAGTAACTACTCACAAATGATATTCCTACTCAAGATCAGAGGGGTATTAAATAGCATAATGGATCGGAACATATAATCTTCCACCAAATAAACCATATAGTAATCAACTACAAGATGTAATCAACACTACTAGCCACCCACAGGTACCAATCTGAGGTTCCGGTACAAAGATTGAACACAAGAGATGAACTAGGGTTTGAGAGGAGATGGTGTTGTTGAAGATGTTGATGAAGATTGGACTCCCAAAGATGAGAGGGTTGTTGGTGATGACGATGGCTTCGATTTCCCCCTCCGGGAGGGAAGTTCCCCCGGCGGAATCGCTCCACCGGAGCGCAAAAGTGCTCCTGCCCAAGTTCCGCCTCGAGACGGCGGTGCTCCGTCCCAAAAGTCCTCTCTTTATTTTTTCTAGGTCAAAAGACCTTACCAAAAGATGGGCACCGAAGGTGGGCTGGGCTGGTCACAACCCACCAGGGCGCGCCTGGGGGGCCTGACGCGTCCTGGTGTCTTGTGGTCATGAGGTGGCCCCCCTACGGTAGTTATTTGCTCCAGTATTTTTTATATATTCCAAAATAATTCTCCGTAAATTTTCAGCTCATTTGGAGATGTGCAGAATAGGTATCTCTGACGTAGCTTTTTCAGGTCCAGAATTCCAGCTGCAGGTATTCTCCCTCTTTGTGTAAACCTTGCATATTATGAGAGAAAAGGCATTAGAATTACTCCATAAAGCATTATTATGCATAAAAACATTATAAATAACAGTAGGAAAACATGATGCAAATGGACGTATCTACTCCCCCAAGCTTAGACCTTGCTTGTCCTCAAGCGAAAGCCGATATCGAAAATCATGTCCACGTGTTTAGAGAGAGAGGTGTTGATAAAAACAAAATACGGACATAGTAGCATCATGCTTATTATTATAACAGCAACAAACTTCATCATAAAACTTTGTCACATAACTTTATCATATAACTTCTCATGAACAAGTAACAATTCATCACAACAACGAAGTAAAAAGCATAAACTTTATTGGAAACCAACAAACTTTGTTTTTAGTCAACTTTGCAACTACAATTCATCATCTTTTCAGGAACGGTCACGTATCGGAGCCTTTTGGCTAGTCCACATACTCAACTATCATTTAATCTTCTATGATTCCTAACACTCACCGCATACACATGAGCAAAAAGTTTTAGCCAGACACATAGAAAGATAGGGGCTTATAGTTTCGCCTCCCAACTTATTCACCTCAAGGGTGATGTCAATAATAATAACTCATGATCACTCACATTCAACTGGATATATGTGCCTAGATCTTTCCTCACCACATGATGCTTGCAAAAAGAGAAAATAAAAAGGAATAGGGAAGAATACTTTGACTCTTGCATAAAAAGTAAATACATAAAGTAAAAGATAGGCCCTTCGCAGAGGGAAGCAGAGGTTGTCATGCGCTTTTTGGTTTGTATGCACAATCTCTTAATGCAAAAGAACATCATGTTAAATTGCCCCTTATGATAGCAAACTTTATTATGTAGTCTGTCGCTTTTATTACTTTGCCATCACAAGTTCGTACAACGCTAAATTTTCTCTTATACTAAATGATCGAACACATTTAGAAGCAATTTTTATTGCCTTATTGCACCGATGACAACTTACTTGAAGGATCTTACTCAACCATAGGTAGGTATGGTGGACTCTCAAAACATGAGTTTGGGTTTAAGGTTTTTGGATGCACAAGTAGTATCTCTACTTAGTGCGGAATTTTTGGCTAGCAAAGATATTGAGCAAGCACCACATGTTGAAGGATCTATGACAATATAACTTCTATGTGAATATGAACAAACATAAATCATTACATTGTCTTCCTTTTCCAAAGTCAACAGTTTTGGCATATAATATTTAATGGGGGTCACAATCATCAAAGATGTCCAAGATAGTGTATTTGCATGTGAATCTTCTCTTCCCTTATTAATTTTTTCATGAATTGCATCATTGACCAATGCTATGTTTGTCAACTTCCAACAAATTTTACCACTTATACTTTTCCTTGTGTGGTGTCATTACTTACCATAAGATTAGCATATGATCTTTTTCATTTATTTCTTTTTATTTTGATTGAAACATAGAAGTAAAGAGACGGAAACTCAAACTAGACTTTATTATATAACTCTCACTCGATTACATAGATAGATAGATCACGAAACTAGAACTCGAAAACAGATCATACTAAACTTTTATTCAACTAAATCACAAAATAGCTAAGGATCGAACTAAAAATAGGTAAAGGTAATAAAAATGATGGTGATACGATACCGGGGCACCTCGCCCAAGCTTGGCACAAGCCAAGGGGAGTGCCCATACCCGTTGTAGCGACCCGACCCAAATGGATCAAGTCTCTGTGCTTAAGTGTCATCCCTGGATCGGTATGCTGACACACACAGTACTCGAGGATTTATAACAGAGGTAAATCACATGTATAAAGTAACATAAATACTATTACCTCAATCCATATAGCGGAAGTAACAACAAGGTTGTGAAGTTCCCAACAACGCCAACAGCAAAGTTGAGTGTAGACATCGTAACCCTAACATATCACTTACTCGTCGTAAGAATTCCTGCAACATGAGATGTTGCAGCCATGTAGGTCAGTACATTGAATGTACTGGCAAATTCACACCATAGGATAACAATGAACAATATCTATCACTACATGCATATTTGGCTGGTGGAGGCTCTAAGTTTAATTTTGCATAAAGCCAATTTTTCCCTACAACAAAGGAATATATTTTATTTACTACTGAGTTTGTTGAAAACATTGAGAAGGTAACCCCAACTCAATCCCAATTAAAAGTTAACAACCCAATCAAATTAATTAAGTAATGTGATGAGATCAAATCAATAATTCAAGTACCAGATACTCAAGATGTCCATAACCGGGGACACGGCTAATCATGATTAGTTTGTACACTCTGCAGAGGTTTGCGCACTTTTCCCCACAAGACTCGATCTCCTCCATTGGATTTCTCGCACTACATGGTGTTTGAGAAACAGATGACCGAGACACAGTCTTTCAGAAGCATTAATTCTTTCGACGGGTAAACCGTACCACCTACATCCCCTACATCTGCTAGTTTACCACCGAAAGAGGTCACACAACATACTCAACTATGCAAGAGCCCATAATGGCTTGTGGCTGCACACGGAAGTTTCTAGCTTGAATAATCTTATGATCCCATTGAGCCTGGGTGGCAAACCATAGGATGATCACACGGTAACCCCGGGATCTCCTAGGACAACACTGGATTCCCCAGGTGTCCGGGCAATCCACTGGTATCCCCAGGGTGCCCCAACCAATCCACCCAGATGTGTATTAAAGTAGCCACCTTAAGTTAAACCTTCGTTAACAATAACTCTCACATCTTTCATGAATTCTCTCAAACCAAACCACGTCTACGAGCATAGCATAGCAAAGTAAGCATAACGTAAAAGTAACACCCAAGGTTTGATAATAAAGGGCAATAGGTTCTACCTCATCATCTACTTCCCAATACCCACAAGTTAATCACATCCTAATCATGCAGTGTTTGAGGATTGTAACTAATGCATAAAAACTGGGTAATAAGGAAGTATGATCAATGTGTTACTTGCCTTGTTGACGATCTACAAACCCTAGAGATTCATAGTAGCACGCTTCGCACTCCGGGAATTCTATCGCAAACAAAAAATAGCATACATAAGCACTAAAGCATAGATGCAAGGGTAAAACTCAGATGAGAAAGATCAAATCTGAAAGTTCAACTAAAAGCTTCGATTTGCAAAAAGAATCAAATGAATCGGAGCTACGGAACTGAAACTACGATCAAAAGAACTCCAAACTCAAATCTTCTTGAAACAAATTTTAAATTGTCAAAACCATGTTCAAGTTGATTAACCAGAAAGAGGGGTTCGAGACGAAGATTTTGGCGTTGGTTTCACTGGATTTGGACGAACGGTTGAAAAGTTGCGAGGGTTTGAAGATCAGGGGCTAATCTGCGATAAAAACAATCATGGATAGGTCCCTGGTGAAAAGTAAAACAGAAAAAGAAAAATCTAACGAACGAACGTTCGCTAACAGAGTCTAACGAACGAATTCGTTCGTTACAGAAACTAAACGAACAAACGTTCGCATATTAGATCTAAACCGAGAAAAACCGAGAAAACCGATCTAGGGTTTTAAAAAAAACCGGACGGACCGGAACAAAAGCCGGTGGCGGCGACGAGGTCAACGGCGGCGATGGCGGGCGGGGCGGCGGCGACGGCGGACTGCGGCGCGGCGCCGGGCAGGGCAGCAGCGGCGCGCGGGCGGTGGCGTAGGCGGCGGCGGCTAGCGGCTGCGGTGGCTCCGACTGCGGCTTGCGGGAGGCGGCGGCGGCTCCTTATAAAGGCCGAGGGGGGGCGGCGACTTGGCGGAGGGGCAAGCCGAGGGGGAGTCCCCCTCGATCATGGCGGCGGCGGCCGTGCGGGAGCCGGACTCGGGGCGGGCGAGGCGGTAGCGGCGCTGCTGGGCCGGCTGGGCTTCGGCCCAGTTCGGTCCGAGAGATTTTTTTTTCTAAATAAATTCCACCGGAAACAAAAATCCTAATAAAATATAAAAAAAATTCTAAAAATGCCAAAAACAATTTTCACCTTCTAAATAAAATATTTAGAACAAAGTGAACATTTTTCTGGCCTAAAATGCAATTTTCAAAAATGCATATTTTTCTAATTCAAATAAAATAGCAATAAAATCCAAATAAAATTATTTATTTGATTTTAACAGTTTTCCTCCAATATTTATTTTATTTTGGAGAAGTCATTTTATCTCCTCTCTTTTATTTTTGATATTGGAAATATTTTGGAGAGAAAAATTATTAAAACCAAAATGATCCTCTTTTCAAATTTGAGAAAAATTCAAATATGAAAATAAATGAAATCCCCAACTCTCTCTGTGGGTCCTTGAGTTGCTTAAGATTTCTAGGATCACAAACGAAATGCAAATAAAATATGATATGAATATGATGACCTATGTATAACATTCCAAATTGAAAATTTGGGATGTTACAAACCTACCCCCCTTAAGATGAATCTCGTCCTCGAGATTCGGGTTGGCTACAAAATAGGTGTGGGTGGTCTTTCCGGAGGTCTTCTTCTCGTTCCCAGGTGGCTTCCTCCTCGGTATGGTGAATCCACTGAACTTTGCAAAACTTGATAACCTTGCTGCGCGTAACTCGGCTGGAAAACTCGAGAATCTTGACAGGTTTCTCCTCGTAGGTTAGGTCACTATCCAACCGAATAGCTTCCAGGGGCACTGTATCTCTTAGAGGAATATCGGCCATCTCTGCATGGCACTTCTTCAACTGAGAAACGTGGAACACATCATGAACTCCTGACAAACCTTCGGGTAATTCCAACTTGTAGGCAACTTCACCCATACGTTCCAAAACTTGGTATGGTCCTACAAATCTCGGGGCTAACTTTCCCTTAACTCCAAAGCGTTTAACTCCTCGCAGAGGTGACACACGAAGATATGCTCTGTCTCCGATTTCATAGACTACCTCCTTGCGTTTTGAGTCGGCATAACTCTTCTGCCTGGACTGAGCTATCTTCAGTCTATCTCGAATCAACTTAACCTTCTCTTCGGACTCCTTGATCAAATCTGGTCCAAACAACTGATGGTCTCCAACTTCATCCCACATTAACGGTGTCCTGCACCTCCTTCCATACAAAGCTTCGAAAGGTGCCATCTTCAAACTTGCTTGGTAACTATTGTTATATGAGAACTCCGCGTAAGGCAGATTGTCATCCCAACTAGATCCATAATCTAGCGCAGAAGCTCTCAACATGTCCTCCAGAATCTGATTGACTCTCTCGGTCTATCCATCTGTCTGCGGATGAAAGGCTGTACTAAACTCTAGCCTGGTCCCCAAAGTCTGATGCAACTGATGCCAAAACTTTGAAGTAAACTGTGTTCCTCTATCTGATACGATGGTCCTCGGAACTCCATGCAGACATACGATCCTGGTCATATATATCTTGGCCAACTTCGCACTCGTATAGGTGGTTTTCACTGGGATAAAGTGAGCCACTTTGGTCAAACGATCCACTACTACCCAGATAGAATCATATCCCGATCGGGTCCTGGGCAATCCGATGATGAAATCCATGCCAAGTTTATTCCACTTCCATTCGGGTATCGGCATAGGCTGCAGTAATCCTGCTGGCTTCTGATGTTTTGCCTTCACTCTCTGACATACATCACCTACGGCTACATACTCGGCAATATCCTTGTCATCCTTCTGAGCTTCTCGAATCTTCCCCAATAATGTTGGCTGAACTTCCATTGCTGCGACAAAACCTCTAGGGACTATCTCCAAATGAAGCTCCCTGAGATCTTCGGCTAACTCCTTTGGTAATCCTCCGCTTTCGAGGGTATTTACATAACTCTTCCGGCTCAAAGCGTCTGCTACGACATTGGCCTTTCCTGGATGATAATGCAGCTGCATGTCATAATTCTTTATGAGCTCCAACCATCTCCTTTGCCTGAGATTCAGCTCATTCTGAGTGAAAATGTACTTCAAGCTCTTGTGGTCCGTGTACACATCACAACGGTTTCCAATAAGAAAGTGTCTCCAAGTCTTGAGTGCATGCACTACAGCTGCTAACTCCAAATCATGCATGGTATAATTCAACTCATGCGGTCGAAGCTGACGTGAGGCATACGAAACAACTCTTCCGTCTTGCATAAGTACTCCTCCAAGTCCTAAGCGAGAAGCGTCGCAATACACTTGGAAATCCTTGCGTACATCCGGTAGAATTAGCACTGGGGCTGTAACCAAACGCTTCTTCAGCTCCTGAAAACTTGCCTCACATTCCTCTGTCCATTTGAACTTGGTGTCCTTCTTCAACAACTCTGTCATAGGCTTCGCAATCTTGAAAAAATTCTCAATGAATCTCCGGTAATATCCCGCGAGTCCAAGAAAGTTGCGGATCTCTCCAACTGAGGTGGGTGCCAACCACTCAGTGACAGACTGAACCTTGGTAGGGTCTACTGCTATACCTTCTCCTGATATAACATGTCCAAGGAATCCAACTTCCTTCAACCAAAACTCGCATTTGCTGAACTTGGCATATAGTTGATGTTCCCTGAGCTTCTCGAGGACTAGACGCAAATGCTCCTTGTGTTCCTCTTCATTCTTCGAGTATACCAAGATATCATCAATGAACACCACAACAAACTTATCCAAGAACTCCATGAACACCTTATTCATCATACTCATGAAATAGGCAGGAGCGTTAGTCAATCCAAATGACATAACCGTGTACTCATATAGCCCATACCTTGTGGTGAAGGCTGTCTTAGGTATATCCTGTTCTCGGATCTTCAGCTGGTGGTATCCTGGTCGCAGATTGATCTTGGAGAATACTTTAGCTCCTTGCAGCTGGTCAAACAAATCGTTGATCATTGGTAGTGGGTACTTGTTCTTGATCGTCACTTCATTCAATGCACGATAATCAACAACCATTCTGAAAGATCCATCCTTCTTCTCAACCAAGAGCACTGGGGCTCCCCATGGTGATGAACTTCGTCGAATGTAACCTTTCTCCAATAACTCCTTAATCTGCTTCTTAATTTCCTCCAGATCATTTGCGGGCATCCGGTATGGTCTTTTCGATATCGGTCCGGTGCCTGGCAATAGCTCTATCAAAAACTCAATGTCTCGATCCGGCGGCATGCCTGGTAGTTCCTCTGGAAATACATCCGGGTAATCCTTCACTACAGGCACTTCCTCCTGAACAACTCCTGAGAGGGAAATTACTTGTGTCCTCTTTGGCGCATGCCTGGATACATACTTAATCCTTTTTCCCTCTGGGGTGGTGAGCAGAATTGACCTACTAGCACAGTCAATGTTCCCTCCATACTTCGACAGCCAATCCATGCCTAGTATTATATCCAATCCTTGTGACTCCAAAATTATTAGGTCTGAGGGAAATACATGGCTACCAATGGTTAAGGGTAACCGATCACACCATCGGCTGGCCATATACTCTACACCTGGTGAACTTACTAACATGGGTGACCTAAGGGCTAAGGTGGGTAACTTAAACTTGTCCACAAATCCCCTTGATATGTATGAATGCGATGCACCAGTATCGAAAAGAACGAGAGCGGTAAATGACTTAACCAAAAACTTACCAATAACTGCATCAGGCTACTCCTCAACCTCTTACACATTAACGTGGTTCACCTAACCTCTGGTGAAGGGATTGGGCTTCTTCCCGGAGCTTCCATTGCCATTGCCATTCTTCAGCTCAGAATAATCGTTGGCGTAGTGCCCAGTCTTTCCGCACTTGTAACAGGTGACATGGCTCAGATCCTTCTTGGCGGGTGCGGCTGGGTTGGAACGGTTCTGGTTACTGCTTGCTCCATTCCCATTTCCATTCCTGGGACCACTGTGGTTATGGGAACTTCCTCCAGTGTGAGTGTGTCCTCCATGGTTATGGGTAAATCCTCCCGGGTTAGGAGTAAAACGAGGCTTCTGGCCATATTTTTGTAATAAATACTCTTTACGAGGATATTCGATGTAATAAGTGTGTGATTACACTTTGTTATAAATCCTTTAAGTATTGTGTGTGTCAGCATTACCGATCCAGGGATGACACTTATGCACAGAGACTTCGATCCATTCGGGTCGGGTCGCTACAAAGATGGTATCAGAGCACACGTTGACTGTAGGACGCGACCACTAGGAAAAGCCACAGGATACTCTTCTCTACTCATTTCTAACTCTTCCCCATTTCTACTCTATAGATGACAGACCCAAGGAACAAGTTCACTCAACCGGATAACGACACCCCTTTCGGACGCCACTTGAAGGAAGTCACCAAGTACCTGAACATCGGTCTACCAAGCTTCACGGGAACCTTCACTGCAACCTTACCAGAAGAGGAGCGCTGGACGATTCGAGTTCAAGTTCCAGGAAGGACATTCACGCCAGTTACTGAGCCCATAGAGTTTTCCTTTGATGCACCAACCTGGAGTCTAGGAAAGAGCATGGCAGCCCACATCACCATGGGACGCATCGGCGAAGTTTATCACGAGGATCTTAAGGGCACCATCTACCAGATATGTGGGCGCCGAGATGAGCAATGGGAGATGAACTCATATTTTCTGGACCGATGGCTCAATTGGAGACGGACCGATGGATTCCAAACATGGAAGATCACCTGAAGAATAACACTATAGCTGGAAAGGATATGGCCCAGCATGCTCTTCAGTGCTTTGAAGGAGGTGCTGCTACTTGGTGGAGGATGTACCAAACCATTAATGGATGGCAAGGACTAACCACTTGGAAAGAATTTAAGTTGACTCTGCTAAAGTCTCGGCTTGTTTCCCAGAAGATGAAGCCTTATGGAAATGATATGAAGAAACCTTGTGCATGCAAGCTCTGTGGAGAAATAGGACACAACCATAAAGAACACAAGGATGAATGCCCTCATTGTGAAGAAATTCACCCAGCTGAAGAATGCCCAACTAGGCAGATTACTTGTTTCTTGTGTGAAGGGACTACCCACTACCCTGCTCAGTGTCACATTTACCCCATAGTACAACGAACCATCCAGCAGAAGAAAGAAGCAATGAAAGGAGCCCTCATGGAAATTTTAGAAGAACCTGTGATGAAGGAAGAGGTGGAGGACACACCCGAAGAAGACCCAATTAAACTCTGCACCAAGTCATGCTATTCATGTGGAGAAGAAGGACACATATCCCAGAATTGTCCGAAGGAGGATCTAGTAGAATTCCCGACAGTGGAAGTAGAGTATGACCCACAAGAGATAGAAGCCCTGATTGGCACGAAAAAGTCCAGGAAGAGAAATGGATTGGATTCCAGGAACAACCCAATTTCTACAAAGAAGGACCTGAGTCATATCATATGTTTTAGGTGCAAAGATTCAGGGCACTACTTCAACGATTGCCCAAAAAGGAAGCCGAGGACCCAAGGAGGCTATGTAATCACTAGGAAACCACGAGACTTGTCAGAAGTAATATGTTTCTGCTGTAATGAAGTAGGGCACCTTGCCAGAGATTGTCCCAATGAGAAGGAGACTTGTGCTAAATAGTTGAGTTTGCAACAAAGAAATATAGTAGTAGTGGGAAAAATTCTTTTATATTGAGGTATTGAGTTGAGGCATGTAATGGAAATGCAGGAGATTGTAATAATTTGAGAATCAATAAAGTTAGCATCGTTGGTACCGATTAGATTTTATGAGTTGTTACTCTATGAAGAAAGATTTTGACCATTTTTGAGGATATGAGAAATATGGTCTATGGATGAATTTATGCATTTCAAGGGTGGTAGTACCCTGTGAGGACCCTTGACCCCTGGAAAAGATAATGATATTCCACAAAGTGGACTTCGGGCAAAGTAAGTACGAGTTTTATCTCGATATGTGGGATACCCCAAGAATATGAAGGGATGAAGTACTATTGGATATAAAGGAAGTATAATGTTGGTAATAAGGAGCAATTATAACCCCAGTATGAGTTGAAGCTATAAACGTGAGGAGGTGAGCCCATGACCCACAGGCTCCAGGACCTGCCAAGAAGCAAGCACACTCTTTCTGAAGGAAAAACCCTGGAAGAAGATACGACTTTATCAACAGACGATCTTATAGGAGTTCACGCAAAACCTGAGAGTTGTGAAGAAACGATAGATGTTCGTTTGGCTTGCAGAATCAATGGATTTATTCGAACTTGGTTCGTCGACAAGAGAAATTCTGCAACGCTTGTGAGGATGACCGAGTGTTAGAATGCGAGGTTCGCTAAACCATATACAAGGTAATGATTTGGGTGCGGGATGGATTGATCACCATACCGACTTACTCTTATTATTCACCTTGCTATATGGGATGGTAAATCTGAGTGTCTTACCCATAGAGAGAGACGACGATATCAAAACCTTGTTTGAACCTTAGAATGGTATGACAATTTTCCCTTGTACAAGGCAGCTGTTGCCAATCGTAGGTCATACGGTGAGAATGAAGCCCAGACCCATTTCCTGCAGGAGAAACCATAAATTGTTGACCACCATGAGATATCGATAGTTGTTTAGTATTGGCGCCAGACCCGTCAGCTAAGAAGACCCAGTCTCCGAAGAACCTTAATTACCATGATGCAAGGACACAAGGATTGAGGAAAAGGTTATGCCACTACCAGAAGAGCCTAGAGAAGGAATTATCCTGAAGATCTAAGAAGATCGACACTACCAACAATAAGGATGTAGTACCTGAGTTTTGATGGAATCGTAACCATGCTTCTAAGGGTGGTAGCACCCCAGACCTTCGTGACAATCGACAGATTTTTTAGGAGACCCCGAACCTAACCTATTTCTTGCTAGCCTCTCCGAATCTTGAGGGCGAGATTCATTTTAAGGGTGGTAGGTTTGTAACATCCCAAAATTCTAAATTTTGGAATGTTATATTAAATAAATAGTTTTGATTGTTTGTTTGATAGTGGTGTGGTTGCTTGTGTGAAATTGAGTGAAATTTGAAACTTTTTGAAAGTTAAATGAGAGGGAATAAAATGACTTTCCCAAAAATTTCACCTTGCATTTATGATCTCCTTGAATTCAAATTTATTTCATTACAAACCCTAGAGTGAAGATAACATGACTTCTTCTATTTTAAAAGGGGTTTCGAAAAGATTTGAATTTCATTTGAAAATATTGCAAATTCAGAAACTTTATGCAACTCAATGATTTTCATGAGAGAAGATAAAATGACTTCTTCAAATCGTATGAAATATGAGCTGGAAGTTTCAAAGAAATCAAATTTAAAGTCCCTTTGAAATTATTTTCAATTTGGGGTTATTTGGTTTTTATTCAAATTATTTTTCTCCAAAAATAAAATATATGGAAAATAGGGTAAAATGAATCCCTACAGTAGAAAAATGGAGAGAAATAAATTTCAAATTATTTTGGTATTTTAAAATATTTTTATTTGATTATAAATGAACCAGTAGCACTGTTTGCTTTATTTAAATTTTTGTGGAATTTATTTGCCGCTGAAAATATGTTCACATTATAGAAAACCTTTTTCTGAAAATTTTGATATATAATATGCCTATATATCATTTTTATTATTTATTGTTTTATTTTTATTTTCTGTAAAATTCTTTAAAAAAAACTCTTCGACCGACTGGGCCGAAGCCAGCCGGCCCAAGCCGCCACCGCCTCCGTCTCCGAGCTCGGGACAGAGTCCCGAGCGAGCACGCTGCCGCCGCCGCCTCGCTTTGCCCCCTCCCCCAAGTCGGCCTCGCCCACTCTCCCCCTCTTTATAAGCCGCCCCGACCCCCCTCTCCTCCTCAAGTCGCCGCATCGCCGCCGCCGCCCCTCAGCAGCAGCAGCAGCAGTCAGCCGCCGCCGCTCGCGCCGCAGCCACCGCCGCCTGCCGCCCAGCGCCCGCGCCTTCGCCGCTCCGCGCCGCGCCACCCCGTCCCGCCCCGCAACCGCCGGAGTTCGTCGCCCCCGCCGCCGGTTTTTTTTCGCGAACCGGTATAAACCGTCGAAAACCGCCCGTTTTTTTTAGTTTCGGTTTTTTTGTTTTAGATCGGTTTATTTTTATTAAGTTAGATTATTTAGCGAACGTTTTCTGTTTAGGAAGTTTTAGCGAACGTTTTCGTTCTGTAGATCTGTTTAGCGAACGTTCGTTCTGTAGATTTTTTCTTTTTAGTTTATTTTTCAGCCAGGGACCTATCCATAATTACTTTTATTGCAGTTTAGTCCCTGATCTCTAAACCCTCGTAACTTTTTGCTCGTTTATCCAAATCCAACGAAACCAACGCCAACTTCTTCGTTATGATCCCCTCTGTCCAGATAACCAACTTAAACATATTTTTGAAAGTTTAAAATTTGGTTTCAAACAGATTTGAATTTGAACTTCTTTTGTTCATAACTTGAGTTTCGTAACTCCGATTTAATTGATTATTTTTGCTAATTGTAGCTCTTGACCTAACCTTTCTGATAAGACCAAATCCACCCAATTTTGGTACTGTTAGAAATTGTTTTCTGTTGCAAGAGTTAATTGCTTGTTTTCGAAGTTTTCCGAGATCTTTTCTTCGATTCTTTTGCATGAGTGCTTATGTATGCAATTGGTTGCTTACGATAGATTGAACAGAGTGTGACGAGTAGAACTATCAGGAATTATGAGTGCGAAGGATCTTCATCAACAGTACAAGGCAAGTTCACACTTTGATCATATCCCTTTATTACCCAGTTTTTATGCATTAGTTCAACCCCCCAAACATTGCATGAGTAGGATCTGATTAACATGTGGGTACTGGGAAGTAGTTGATGGGGTAGAACCTATTGTCTTATATTCAAACCTTGGGAGTTATTATGTTATGCTTACTTTGCTATGCTATGCTCGTAGACGTGGTTTGGTTTGAGAGAATTCATGAAAGATGTGAGAGTTATTGTTAACTAATGTTTAACTTAAGGTGGCTACTTTAATACACATCTGGGTGGATTGGTTGGGGCACCCTGGGGATACCAGTGGATTGCCCGGACACCTGGGGAATCCAGTGTTGTCCTAGGAGATCCCGGGGTTACCGTGTGATCATCCTATGGTTTGCCACCCAGGCTCAAAGGGATCATAAGATTATTCAAGCTAGAAACTTCCGTGTGCAGCCACAAGCCATTATGGGCTCTGGCATAGTTGAGTATGTTGTGTGACCTCTTTCAGGGGTAAACTAGTATATGTAGGGGATGTAGGTGGTACGGTTTACCCGTCGAAAGAGTTAATGCTTCTGAAAGACTGTGTCTCGGTCATCTGTTTCTCAAACACCATGTAGTGCGAGAAATCCAACGGAGGAGTTCGAGTCTTGTGGGGAAAAGTGCGCAAACCTCTGCAGAGTGTACAAACTAATCATGGTTAGCCGTGTCCCCGGTTATGGACATCTTGAGTATCTGGTTCTTGGATTATCATGTTGATCTCATCACTCTTAATTAATGTTGATGGGTTGTTAATTACTGTTTAATTGGGATTGAGATGGGGTTACCATTCTCAATGTTTATCAACTACCATGATAGTTAAATAAAATATATTCCTTTGTTGTAGGGAAAAATAAGCTTTTCGCAAAATCATGATAACCATAGAGCCTCCACCAGCCACATATGCATGTAGTGATAGCATTTACTTTGTGCATTGCTCTACTGTGTTATTTTCCCAGCATATTCCATGTGCTGACCCGTTTCGGGCTGCAACATATCATGTTGCAGACTTTCCAGACGAAGAGTAAGGTGCGATAGGTCGTTGTCGTGCACTCAGCTATGCCGTTGGAGTTGATGGACTCATTTGCCTTCGATGCTTCCGCTGTTATCTTATTTAGATGGCCTTCAGCCATATTATTGTAATAAGTTCTCTTTTGAGACATTTGATGTAATAAGTGTGTGATTGCACTCTGTTATAAATCCTTCAAGTACTGTGTGTGTCAGCATTACCGATCCAGGGATGACACTTATGCACAGAGACTTCGATCCATTCGGGTCGGGTCGCTACACCCATGTACTCAAGTCTCGTTTGGTGGGGAAGATGATGATGGTGATGGTGATGATGATGTAGTAGCGTCACACTTCAGGCTCAATAGGTACTCCAATCTATGAATGATGCTCCGGAGGGCTAAAATTTGCTCTTGCAACAGAATATTTTCACGAGTGAGATATTTATTTTGAACACGAACCGTTTCGAAGGCCCTAAAGGCTTCAATTTCAGTAGGGGTGAGATGATCGTAGTATGGTTGGAGGATATCTTCCTCCTCTTCTTCTATCGGCATGGCCTGCCCTCCTGCTTGAGCTTGATCTCCCGTAGCTTCCTTGACCTTGTCCTCCTTGATGGCTTCTTCTGGTCCCTCTCTTTCCAGTTCCATCTTCATCAGCCAAGCATCTTCTTCTACGTTGTTGGAGGAGGGAGCAGACATGATGCGTGGCTTAATGGATCTGGTAGAGAAACAGCATGAAACAAAACAGAGGATTTCTCCGTGATGCGGTGGTCAAATCGTCTGGGGGTATATATAAAGATTGTTTTATCTTGGGAAACAACCAATATGGAAGGAAAACGGAATCGAGAAAGTGCCCGAGGGGAGCACAACCCACCAGGGCGTGCCAGGAAGGGCAGGCACGCCCTGGTGTATCGTGGCCACCTCGGTTGCCTTCCCATTTATTTCTTAATTTCCTAATTTTTCCAATATTCCAAAACTAACAGAAAATAGTTTTGTGGATTTTTCGGAGTCCGTTTACTTATCATATCACGTACCTCCTCTTTTTTAGGGTTCTGGAGTGTTCTAGAAGGTTTCTTTTATGTGTTCCTCCGGTGTCATGGTTTGGATAATATTGCTTTCAACATTAACAGGCGTACCTGAGATATAGTGTTTAATTCTTTGTCCATTGACAACCTTTGGGTTAGTACCTTCGGCATCATTAATCTTGATGGCTCCAGAACAATAAACCTCTTCGATAATATATGGTCCTTCCCATTTGGAAAGAAGTTTTCCTGCAAAAAATCTAAAACTAGAGTTGTACAAAAGAACATAGTCCCCAACTTTGAATTCCTTCTTTTGGATTCATTTGTCATGCCATCTTTTAACTTTTTCTGTAAATAGCTTGGCATTTTCATAAGCTTGGGTTCTCCATTCATCTAGTGAGCTAATATCAAATAACCTCTTTTCACCGGCAAGTTTGAAGTCATAATTTAATTCTTTAATTGCCCAATATGCTTTATGTTCTAACTCAAGAGGCAAATGAAAAGCTTTTCCATAAACCATTTTATATGGAGACATACCCATAGGATTCTTATAAGTTGTTCTATAGGCCCAAAGTGCATCATCTAATTTCTTAGACCAATTCTTTCGGGGCCTATTGACAGTTTTTTGTAATATTAATTTATTTCTCTATTGCTAAGTTCAACTTGACCACTAGATTGAGGGTGATAGGGTGATGCAATTATATGGTTAACATCATACTTAGCAAGCATTTTACGGAAAGCAGCATGAATAAAGTGTGAACCACCATCAGTCATTAAATATCTAGGGACTCCAAATCTTGGGAAAATAACTTCTTTAAGCATTTTAATGGAGGTGTTCTTATCAGCACTGCTACTTGGAATAGCTTCTACCCACTTAGTGACATAATCATCAGCAACCAAAATATGTGTATACCCATTAGAGGAAGGAAAAGGTCCCATATAATCAAAACCCTAAACATCAAATGGTTCAACAACAAGTGAATAATTAATAGGCATTTCCTGACGCCTACCAATATTAACAATTCTTTGACATTCATCACAAGACAAGACAAACTTATGGGCATCCTTGAAAAGAGTAGGCCAATAAAAACTAGATTGCAATACCTTGTGAGCAGTCCTATCTCCCGCACGATGTCCTCCATAGGCTTCGGAGTGACATTTCCATAGGATTTGTTCCTGTTCATGCTCAGGTATACAACGTCTAATAATACCATCTACTCCTTATTTATAAAGATGTGGGTCATCCCAAAAGTAATGTCTTAAGTCATAGAAGATTTTTTTTTGTTTTGTTGGTATGTGAAACTAGGTGGTATAAATTTAGCAACAATACAATTAGCATAGTCAGCATACCAAGGAGTGTTGTGAGAAGCATTTATTACAGCTAATTATTCATCAGGAAAACTATCATAAAAAGGTAGTGGGTCATCAAGAACATTCTCTAACCTAGACAAGTTATCAGCTACGGGGTTCTCAGCTCCTTTCCTATCAGTGATATGCAAATCAAATTCTTTCAGCAAGAGAACCCACCTAATGAGTCTAGGTTTAGCATCTTTTTTTCCATAAGATATTTTATAGCAGCATGATCAGTGTGAACAATTACTTTGGAATCAACAATGTAAGATCTGAATTTATCACAAGCAAACACAACTGCTAAAAATTCTTTTTTAGTAGTAGCATAATTTCTTTGGGCATTGTCTAGAGTTTTGCTAGCATAATGGATAACATTTAATTTCTTATCAACTCTTTGTCCTAGAACAGCACCAACAGCATAATCACTAGCATCACACATAATTTCAAAAGGCAAGTTCCAATCAGGTGGTTGAACAATAGGTGCAAAAATTAAGGTTTTCTTAAGTGTTTCAAAGGCTTCTACACAATCATCATCAAAAACAAATGGAACATCCTTTTGTAAAAGATTAGGAAGAGGCCTAGAAATTTTAGAGAAGTCTTTAATAAATCTCCTATAGAAACCAGCATGACCAAAGAAACTTTGAATACCTTTAATATCTTTAGGACATGGCATTTTCTTAATTGCATCAACTTTAGCTTCATCCACCTCAATACCTCGTTCAGAAATTTTATGCCCCAAGACAATTCCTTCATTAACCATAAAGTGGCACTTCTCCCAATTCAAGACAAGATTAGTTTGTTCACACCTCTGCAAAACTCGATCAAGGTTGCTTAAGCAATCATCAAAAGAAGTTCCGTAAACGGAAAAATCATCCATGAAAACCTCAACAATCTTTTCACAAAAAATAGAGAATATAGCAATCATACATCTTTGAAAGGTAGCAGGTGCATTACATAAACAAAAAGGCATGCGTCTATAAGCATAGGTTCCAAAAGGGCAAGTAAAGGTGGTTTTCTCTTGATCAGGTTGGGAAACAGGTATTTGAGAAAAACCAGAATATCCATCAAGAAAACAAAAGTGTGTGTGCTTAGATAATCTTTCTAGCATTTGATCAATAAAAGGCAAAGGGTTATGATCTTTTCTAGTAGCTTTATTTAATTTTCAAAAATCAATTACCATTCTATAGCCAGTAACAATTATTTGTGGGATAAGTTCATTTTTATCATTAGGAACAACAGTAATACCTCCCTTCTTAGGGACACAATGAACTCTTACCCACCTACTATCAGCTATGGGATAGATTATACCTGCTTCCATAAGTTTTAGTATTTCAGTTCTCACCACTTCTTTCATCTTAGGATTCAATCGTCGTTGGTGATCAACAACGGGTTTAGCATCAGGTTCCATATTAATCTTGTGCTGACAGAGAGTGGGACTAATGCCCTTAAGATCATCAAGAGTATATCCAATAGTAGCATAGTGCTTCTTCAGAATTTTTAAAAATCTTTCTTCTTCATGTTCTGAAAGGTTAGCACTAATAGTAACAGGATATATCTTTTTCTCATCAAGATAAGCATATTTCAACGTGTCAGGCAATTATTTTAATTCAAACACAGGATCACCCTTAGGTGGAGGAGGACCTCCTAGGGTTTTAATAGGTAAATTGTGTTTAAGGAGAGGTTGTTGTTCAAAGAATATTTTATCTATTTAATTTCTTTCACGCAAGTGCATATCATTTTCATGGTCTAGCAAATATTGTTCTAGTGAATAAGTAGGAGGCACGGCAATACAAGCAAGACCAATTATTTCATCCTTACTAGGTAATTCTTTATTATGGGGTTGTCTAAGAAACTTGGAGAAATTAAATTCATGAGACTCATCACCAAAGCTAACACTTACAGTTTCTTTATGGCAATCTATTGTAGCATTGACAGTGTTCAAGAAAGATCTACCAAAAATAATGGGACAAAAGTCATCCTGTCGGGAACCAAGAACTTGAAAATCAGTAGGGTATTTTATTTTCCCACACAAGACTTCAACATCTCTAACAATCCCAAGTGGTGTGATGGTGTCTCTATTTGCAAGTTTAATAGTAACATCTATGTCTTCTATTTCAACGGGTGCTATGTCATTCATAATTTCTTGATATAAGGTAAAAGGAATAGCACTCACACTAGCACCCAAGTCACGTAAACCATGATAGCAATGATCTCCAATTTTAACTAAAACAACGGGCATGCCAACTACAGGTCTATGTTTATCCTTTTCATCTGGTTTAGCAATTCTAGCAGCTTCATCACAGAAATAAATAACATGCCCATCAACATTTTTGACCAAGAGATATTTAACCATAGCAACACTAGGTTCTACTTTAATTTGTTCGGAAGGTTTAGGTGCTTTAGTATTCCTTTTGCGAACCACAGATGATACCTTAGCATGTTCCTTTATCCTAACAGGGAAAGGTGGTTTTTCAATATAAGCAGTAGGCACAACTGGATCAACATTGTAAATGATAGTTTCATCTCTAGCTTTAATCAATTCTTTAATTTCTTCTTTAAAAGGCGGATGATATTTAAACCACTTCTCCTTAGGGAGATCAACATGAGTAGCAAATGATTCACAAAAAGAGGCTACAATCTCATAAGCAAGTCCATATTTAGTGCTAAACTTGTGAAAAGCATCGGTATTCATAAAAGATTTAACACAATCAAACTCAAGCTTAATACCTGACTCTTTACCTTCATCGAGTTCCCAATCCTCAGAGTTGAGTTTAATTCTTTCCAAGAGATCCCACTTGAATTCAATAGTTTTCTTCATAAAAGAACCATTACAAGAAGTATCGAGCATGGATTGATCATCACGAGAAAGCCGAGCATAAAAATTCTGAACAATAATTTCTCTTGAGAGCTAATGATTGGGGCATGAATATAACATTGACTTAAGCCTCCCCAAAGCTAGATCGATACTTGCTCCTTGATGAGGCCAAAAATTATATATATAATTTCGATCATGATGAACTAGATGCATAGGATAAATTTTTGGGTGAAATTCTAATTTCAATCGGTCCCAGTTCCAAGATCCAATATCATCGCATAGCCTATACCATGTCAATGCTTTTCCCTTCAAAGATAAAGGGAAAACCTTCTTCTTAGCTTCATCTCCGGATAAACCTGCAAGCTTAAATAATCCACAAATTTCATCCACATATATCAAATGCATATCAGGATGTTCTGTTCCATCTCCTGCATAAGGGTTAGCTAGCAGTTGTTCTATCATACCCGAAGGAATTTCATAACCAATATTTTCACTAGGTGTTGTAGGTTGAGGGGCAACTAATTGTGCTTCCATTCGAGGTGAAGATACCCCGAACAGACCCCTCAAAGGATGGTTTTCCATAGTAACAAGTGACAATAAATTTCAGCACGTAGTATAAATTTTTCCTTACTGATTTCCACTTACCAAGAGCGCTTCACTCCCCGGCAATGGTGCCAGAAAAGAGTCTTGATGACCCACAAGTATAGGGGATCAATCATTGTCCTTTCGATAAGTAAGAGTGTTGAACCCAACAAGGAGCAAAAGGAAATGACAAGTGGTTTTCAGCAAGGTAGTTTCTGCAAGCACTGAAATTGTCAGTAACGGGTAATTTGATAGCAAGATAATTTGTAACAAGCGTAACGGTAATGGTAAATAAAGTGCAGCAAGGTAACCCAATCCTTTTGTGGCAAAGGACAGGCCAAAATGGTTTCTTATGACAAGCAAAGTGTTCTTGAGGGTACACGGGAATTTCATCTAGTCACTTTCATCATGTTGGTTTGATTCGCATTCGCTACTTTGATAATTTGATATGTGGGTGGATCGGTGCTTGGGTGTTGTTCTTACTTGAACAAACCTCCCACTTATGATTAACCCCCTCGCAAGCATCCGCAACTACGAGAAAAGTATTAAGATAAAATCTAACCATAGCATTAAACATATGGATCCAAATAGGTGCCTTACGAAGTAGCGCATAAACTAGGGTTTAAGATTCTGTCACTCTAGCAACCGATCATCTAATAACTACTCCACAATGCATTCCCTTAGGCCCAAAGATGGTGAAGTGCCATGTAGTCGACGTTCACATGACACCACTAAGGGAATCTCAACATTCATATCATCAAAATATCGAACACATATCAAATTCACATGATTACTTGCAACATGACTTCTCCCGTGACCTCAAGAACAAAAGTAACTACTCACAAATGATATTCATGCTCAAGATCAGAGAGGTATTAAATAGCATAATGGATCTGAACATATAATCTTCCACCAAATAAACCATATAGTAATCAACTACAAGATGTAATCAACACTACTAGTCACCCACAGGTACCAATCTGAGATTCCGGTACAAAGATTGAACACAAGAGATGAACTAGGGTTTGAGAGGAGATGGTGATATTGAAGATGTTGATGAAGATTGGCCTCCCAAAGATGAGAGGGTTATTGGTGATGGGGATGGCTACGGTTTCCCCCTCCGGGAGGGAAGTTCCCCCGGCAAAATCGCTCTGTCGGAGGGCAAAAGTGCTCTTGCCCAAGTTCCGCCTCGAGACGGTGGCGCTCCATCCCGAAAGTCCTCTCTTTCTTTTTTTCTAGGTCAAAAGACCTTATGTACCAGAAGATGGGCACCGGAGGTGGGCTGGGCTGGCCACAACCCACTAGGGCGCGCCTGGGGGGCCTGGCGCACCCTAGTGTCTTGTGGTCACCAGGTGGCCCCCTCCGGTAGTTATTTGCTCCAGTATTTTTTTATATTCCAAAATAATTCTCCGTTAATTTTTATCTCATTTGGAGATGTGCAGAATAGGTATCTCTGACGTAGCTTTTTCAGGTCCAAAATTCCAGTTGTCGGTATTCTCCCTCTTTGTGTAAACCTTGCATATTATGAGAGAAAACACATTAGAATTACTGCATAAAGCATTATTATGCATAAAAACATTATAAATAACAGTAGGAAAACATGATGCAAAATGGACATATCAGCTATCTTGTTTTTGACAAGGAGGAATCTACTCTAGGATTGCCGGACTGTTTCTCCAGGCTGTTGCTTCACGTACATTAGATCCCATATGTCGGGCTGCCCCGAGTTACTTGGAGAGTACTCGATGTGGGGGTGGGTGGGACAAAAAAATTGATCCCCGCGGGACATGAATCTGAAGTCTTAGTGGCCGAGTCCTTGGCCGTCGTGGAATAGGACGTGCCGAGCTCTAGGTCTGGATCTTCAGCTGGGCACAGCTGCATAGACTCGAGATCATGTGCCGAATCGAGCTTTGGCTTTGGACACTCTCCCGAGCGGAGGTCGGATTCCGAGCTAGAGGACGGTGTTTGATGATCGGAGATTTGCACCCCATCCTTCTTGGCTCCAGAGGTAATAGAGACGAGTCCTCGACCAAGTCTTCGACAGTAGCGAGCAAGTGTGTGATAGGCGGGACGTAAATTTCCCTATCGTTGGCTTTATGTCTGATCTAATCGTAAACCGAGGATTGGCTGCCGGTAATCCCCATGTTTGGATCCAATCTAGTATCCCGTTTAATAGCGAGAGATCTATCAGGTCCATATTCTGGC
Organism: Thinopyrum elongatum; assembly: GCA_011799875.1. NCBI lineage: Eukaryota > Viridiplantae > Streptophyta > Magnoliopsida > Poales > Poaceae > Thinopyrum > Thinopyrum elongatum. The sequence continues at coordinate 322,307,145 of CM022302.1, forward strand.
GATGCTCGGGGTTAATTTGTAGCGTAGCTGTGCTAGGAGCGTTCGAGATTGCCCTGGGGTCATGCTCGGCCGAGGCAAATCTTGGGCAGGCTAGCGGGGAAGGCGGGTCTGAGCTCAAGGCCGGCTCCAATGTGGCGGCCAACCCGGTAGCGGGGTGAGTCGGGTCTGAGGCCGAGGCCTTAGGGCTTGTGGCTCCTTCGAGTGAAGCCGAGAGCCTTGTGAGGACAAGATCTCCCCTGGAGTCTGTAAAGAACTCTAGATTTCCAAACCCGATCTCCTGACTGGGGGCGAAGCCGTCGATCCGGCCGAGATGGCCGGTCGGGTTGGCGTGCAGCACGAGGCTACCAAACGCAAAGAGCTGGCCAGGAACGAAGTTGTCCCTGCTGCGGATGCGATCACTGATGATCAGGCGAGCCATTGATCCTTGATGATCCTCTAGCGGAACTCCCAGTGAAAGCACCAATGTCGGTCTCAAAACCGGTAGATCTTGGGTAGGGGGTCCCGAGCTGTGGATCTTGGATCGATGGGTAACAGGGAGTGTAGAGACAATGTTTACCCAGGTTTGGGTCCTCTCAAAGAGGAAAAACCCTACGTCCTGCTTGATTGTATTGATGCGTTTATATCATGATTACAAAATTGATCTACCACGAGACCGGATGAACTAAACCCTAGGTGGGTATAATTATCATAATTCTCCCTTTGTACGATCTAACCCTCTGGTTTATATAGACACCATGAGTACCTAGGGTTACATGTGGTTGGTTACCATCCGGGGGAAAACATGCCGGTTACGCTAACTAGGCTTGGAGGATATGCCAAGTCTTCGGAGGTTTCCTTCTGGAGCACGGGGTCGCCTGTAGTCTGGCCTTCCTTCGATGATCCAAGGGCGGCCCATCAATCCGGCCCATGAGAGATAGGCCGGCGGCCCGAGGACCCCTTAGTCCGGGACACCCTCACTCACCCAGTAACAGAAAGGGTAGCGAGGCATGTATAGTGTTGCAGCCATTAAGGGTAAAACGACGGGGTTTATTCATATTGATTGGGTTTACTTTGTCTACATCATGTCATCTTGCTTAAAGCGTTACATTGTTTGTCATGAACTTAATACCATATAGATGCATGCTGGATAGCGGTCGATTGGTGGAGTAATAGTATTAGATGCATGCAGGAGTCGGTCTACTTGTCATGGACGTGATGCCTATATACATGATCATTGCCATGAATACGTCATAACTATGCGCTTTTCTACTAATTGCCCAACAGTAATTTGTTCACCCACCGTGCTCTGTGTTTGAGAGAGAAGCCTCTAGTGAAAACAATGGCCCCCAGGTCTACTTTTATCATATTGCTAAAAAACCAAAAATAATTAGCTGCAATTTTACTCCTTTTATTTTATTTCACAATTGATCTATCTATCACTATCAGAATTAATCCTTGCAACTACCGAGTTCAAGGGGATTGACAACCCTCTTGCTCGCTTTGGGTGCAAGTATTTCCTTTTCTGTGTGTAGGTGTTATCGAAGGGAATTTGCTTGGTTCTCCTATTGGTTCGATAACCTTGGTTCTCACTGAGGGAAATACTTATCTCTACTGTACTGCTTCACCCCTCCTCTTCAGGGAAATCCCAACGCAGTTTCCAAGTAGCAGGAAGAATCTCTGGCACCGTTGCCGGGGAGACATCATCAAATACTTGTCAGGTTCCTACATACAAACTATCATCTACTTGCTCTACTTTTTACTTGCCTTTTTATGTGCCTCTCTTTTTCATCTCCCTCCACTTCTCATAAAAACGAAAAACACAAAAATATTTTACTTTGTTAGTTTGCTTGTTTGCTTGTTCGCCACTATGTCTCAAGATAAATTCTCTGATAGTTCTTACCATAAAAGGTTAGCTGAAATTGAGAATACTACTAAGAACTTCATGTTTACACAGTATGAGCACAATATTTTTTTTTGTTGAGGAACTTAAAGAACGCTCTACCTTGTTAGATGTTGTTAGTAAACAAGTTGATGATGTTAACCAAGAAGTTGCCAACCTTCAATCTCAGCTTGCTCGTACTAAAAATTTGTTAGGAAAGATTTCCGCTAAACAAACTAGGCTAGTGAATAAAATGGCCGCTAAACCGGAGTCACATCCTCTTACCAGTGATGATGAGGATGTTAAATTATTGGTGTCACACCTATTGAATCCTTGTTAGTAACATAAAACTTGATGAAAAGGGGACTGGAGATGAGTCAACTTTAGCTAGAAGGCGTCCCAATTGTTTGGAGGGTGATGATCTTAATGGTAAAAATGATTAAAGTGGGTTTGGAGAGATCAAGACTTTAAATAGTGATGTGCCCACTACTTTGGACTACAAGGACTTTAATTATGATAGTTGATCTTTGATTTAATGTATTTCCTTGTTGCAATCCATGATAAATTCACCCAATGCTTACAAACAAAATAAAGCTTTTACTAAACATATTGTAGAAGATATGATAAAAGCTCATGAAGAAAAGCTAGAATTGGAGGTTTCTATACCTAGGAAATTGCATGATGAATGGGAACCTACTATTGAAGTGAAGATTAAATATTATGAATGTAATGCTTTGTGTGATCTAGGAGCTAGCATCTCTAGTATACCAAAAAGTTTATATGACGTGCTAGGTCTCACCGACATGGATGAATGTTCCCTTAATTTCCACTTGGCGGCAACTATTAAGAAACCATTGGGTAGGATAAATAATGTGTTCATAATTGCTAATAGAAATTATGTGCCCGTGGATTTCATTGTGCTTCATATTGAATGCAATCCATCTTGTCCTATAATACCCGGTAGGCCTTTCCTACGAACCATAGGTGTTATTATTTATATGAAAGAAGGAATTATAAGGTTCCAATTTCCATTAAAATAAAGGGATAGAACACTTCCCTAGGAAGAGAATTAAAACACCATATGAATCTATTATGAGGGCCACCTATGGAATCCATGTGAAGAATGACAATACTTCAAACAATGCCTTACGCCTAGCTAGGGGCGTAAAACAGTCGGGCTTGTTGGGAGGCAACCTAATAGTTATATTAAAATTTTTCTTTTACATTCTGTTTTGGAGTGTTGACACAATTATTGCTATTGTTATGATTGTGTTTTATATTTTAGTTAGTTTTTGTGCCAAGTAAAGCCTTTGGCGCGATTTGGTTGATAGTTGACTTGATTCTGTGAAAAAATAGAAACTTCTGCGCCCAGTGTTGAATTACTATAATTCACTGGAATGTGATAAAATTCTGGAATTTTTACACATGATTGATATATAAATTGTCCACATTGTCCTAATTGATTTTTTGGAGTTACAGGATAGTGTTTGTTCAGATCATTAGAGGTTGTTCTGTTTTAGACAGATTATGTTTTTTATTGCATAGTTCACTTGTTTTAATGATGCTATGGATTATATCTGGGGGTATAAGTCATGGAGAATTTAGAATACAGTAGGTATTATGCAATAACAAATATGAATGGGTTCATGATACGTCTCCAATGTATCTATAATTTATGAAGTATTCATGTCATGTTTACAACAATTTTATATAGTTTTGGTATGATTTGAATGGAACTAACCCGAACTGATGTTGTTTTCAGTAGAACTACTGTGGTGTTGTTTTTTGTGCAGAAATAAAAGTTCTCGGAATGGGCTGCAAATTTATGATGATTTTTATGGACCAAAAGAGACCCCTCTCCCCCCCCCCCGAAGCTTCGTGGAAGGACCAGAAGAGCCACGAGGACGCGACAAGCCTGGTAGGCGCGCCTTGGGGGTAGGGAGGGCCTACCAAGCTTCTCGCTTCCTCGTGGGCTCCCTTGACGTGAAACCGATGCCAAAAATTCCTAAAAATCCAGAAAACCCCAGAACTTGACCTAGAACTTATGCTCCACCGCCGCAAGCCTCTGTACTGAAGCGATCTCATCTAGAGGCCTTCTCTGGCACCCTGCCGGAGGGGGAAATCATCACCGAAGGCCATCTTCATCATCCTGGCGGCCACCATGATGAGGAGGGAGTAGTTCACCCTCGGGGCTGAGGGTATGTACCAGTAGCTATGTGTTTGATCTCTATCTTGTGTTCTTGATTTGGCACGATCTTGATGTACCGCGAGCTTTGTTAATATAGTTGGATCATATGGTGTTTCTCCATCTCTATCTTGTTCTGATGAATTGAGTTTTTACCTTTGAGGTTTCTCTAATATTGGATTGAATAATTTTTGGGTTTGAGAGCACTTGATGTATGTCTTGCATGTGGATACTCGTGGTGACAATGGGGTGGTCTATTGATTCACTTGATATATGTTTTGGTATTAAACTTGCGAATTATCATGACATTGGGGTAATCTATGCATAGGGGTTGGTACATGTTTTCGTCCTTCTTTCTCTGGTAGAAACCTTGGGGCACTCTTTGAAGTTCTTTGTGTTGGATTGAATATTATGAATATGAGATTGCTTCATGCATATCGAGTAATCAACTCATGGATACTTGTGGTGACATTGGAGTATTTAGGTGACATTAGAGTTGGTTGGTGCGTATCATATGGTGTTATTTTAGTACGAACTCTCGGGTTGTTTGTGACACTTATAGGGATGGCTCAATAGATTGATCGGAAAAGATAACTTTGAGGTGGTTTTGTACCCTACAACAAGTTCAGCTTATGTTCTCTGCTAGATAAGAACTTTGGAGTGATTCTTTGTCGCACGTTGAGGGATTGTTATATGATTCAATTATGTTAGCACTGTTAAGAGATTGCACTAGTGAAAGTATGAACCCTAGGCCTTGTTTCTAAGCATTGCAATACCGTTTGTGCTCACTTTTGTTACTTGCTACCTTGCTGTTTTTATATTTTTAGATTACAAAAACCTATATCTACCATCCATACTATACTTGTATCACCATCTCTTCACCGAACTAGTGCACCTATACAATTTGCCATTGTATTGGGTGTGTTGGGGACACAAGAGATTTCTTGTATTTGATTGCAGGGTTGTTTGAGAGAGACCATCTTCATCCTACGCCTCCCACGGATTGATAGACCTTACGTCATCCACTTGAGGGAAAGTTGCTACTGTCCTACAAAACTCTGCGCTTGGAGGCCCAACATGAGTCTACAAGAATAAGTTGTGTAGTAGACATCAAGCTCTTTTTTGGCGCCGTTGCCGGGGAGGAGAGTGCTTGAAGGTATATCTTTAGATCTTGCAATTGAATCTTTTTGTTTATTGTTTATCACTAGTTTGGTTTATAAAAGAAAACTACAAAAAATGGAAATTGAAGTTGCATCAAGTTCTTTATCTTTATGATGTCTTCCTTGAAAATGAGAGAGCAACATATGCTTTTACATATCTCACAATTATCAAGTCTCCTCTCTATGTGTTGAAAGTTTTGAAGTCATGCTTGTTTTGCCTTCCTATGCTAGTTGATTCTTGTTCCCATAAATTGTTTGCTCACAAAATCCCTATGCGTAGGAAGTGGGTTAGGCTTAAATGTGCTTGCCATGTGATTCATGATGCTCCCGTTATGTTTCAATTCTTTACTTTTATGTGAGCATCATTGAAATCATCATGCCTAGCTAAAAAGGCATTAAAGAAAAGCACTTGTTGGGAGACAACCCAATACTTATACCCACTTTTTTTTGTGTGTTCACATGATTAAGCTATTGTAGTAATCATGTTTTATAGCTTTTGTTTCAATAAAGTGCCATTAAGATATGCTTTCTGAATTACTCATTAAAGAACCTCAATGAAATTCATCATATGTCCATTGCCTTTCACAAGATGATGCCTAGTGATCCTAGGTTTGATGAATGTCTATTTGAGCTTTGTGATTTCATGTGTGCTAAAGGTAACTTTGGAATCATTAGCAACATTATCATGGAAACCATTAGAATTCACAAACTTGCACATTGTCATGATCATAAATCTAACGAATCATTTGCCATAGGTGATGATCACATGTATGATGATGGTGATGTTGAACATGGCTATTATGATGAAGACAAATAATCCGACATCGAATATGAGAAGACTATGAGAAATCTTAGTCTCATGGCAAATCTTCAGGATTACATGGCTGGAGGAAAAGAGTGGATTATTGATAGTGGATGCACCGATCACATGACCGGAGATAAAGACATGTTTCACGAGCTTGCTAAAAATGATGGTCCACGCAAGTATGTGAATTTTGGAGACAACTCCAAGGGTAAGGTACTTGGCCTTGGTAAGGTGGCCATATCCAATGATAGCTCCATTCAAAATGTTATGCTTGTTGAATCTCTTGGATACAATCTTCTTTCCGTATCTAGACTAGCCGACTTCGGTTTCAATGTTCTATTTACCGAAGTAGATTGCCAAGTGTTTCATTGAGATAATCATAATATGGTCATTACCAGTGTCCGTAGAGGTGATCTATACATTGTTGATTTCACTAAAAGAGCCCAACCTCGTACATGTCTTTTTGCAAGATCTTCTAAAGGTTGGTTATGGCATAGAAGGCTAGAACATGTTGGCATGTGAAATCTTGATAAGCTTGTTAAAGGAGATCATATCCTTGGTGTTAAAGATGTTATATTTGACAAGGATATACTTTGTAGTGCTTGCCAAGCAGGAAAACAAGTTGGGGGAAGTCATCCCACGAAGAACATCATGACCACAAGAAGACCACTTGAGCTACTCCACATGCATCTTTTCGGTCACAATGCTTACAAGAGCCTTGGTGGTAACTTTTTTGGTTTACTCATTGTTGATGATTTTTAAGATTTACATGGGTATTCTTTCTCGATGATAAGTCACAGGTACAAAATATCTTCAAGAACTTCGCTAGGAAAGCCCAAAATCAATTTCAAGTGAAGATCAAGAAGGTTCGAAGCGACAAGGGACGAAGTTCAAGAACGCTAATGTGGATACCTTTCTTGATGAAGAAGGCATCTCACATGAGTTATCGGCTATGTACACACCTCAACAAATGGATTTGTTGAGAGGAAGAATCGTACCCTCATTGAGATGGCAAGAATGATGCTTGATGAATACAAGATGCCAAAACACTTTTGGGCAGAAGTAGTTGAGATGGCTTGTCATGCTACAAATCAACTTTATCTTCACAAGCTTCTTGGTAAAACGACATACGAGCTACTCACCATTAACAAGCCACAAGTTGGATACTTTTGAGTATTTGGCTCACAGTGTTACATTCTTGACAAGCATTGTCATTCAAAATTTGCTCCTAAATCTTATGAAGGTTTCCTACTTGGTTATGGATCGAACTCTCACACCTACCGTGTCTACAACAACTTCACTCGAAAAGTTGAAGAGACGATAGATGTAAAGTTTGATGAATCTAACGGCTTGCAAGCAGAGCAATTGCCAATTGACGTAGGAGACAAAGACCCTTCGGAAGTAATTCAAGACTTGTCTATTGGCAAGATCCGTCCAACAGAGGTTAAGGAGAGCACTTCATCCATTCAAGTCGAAGCCTCAACTTCACATCAAGGTGAACCACAAGTTGACATGAAGGCATCCACCAGTGGAAAACGTCAAGACGAAGGAAATGAGGAAGTACAACAAAATGATCCACCTCGACCTCCTTCTCCACCTCCACAAGTGAACAACGACACCAACAACAATGAAGAATAATAAGATGATGATGATGATGAAGATGCCTCACCACAACCCAAGCATTACTCGCTCTAAATCTCGTTTAGCTAACTTTTGTGAGCATTATTCATTCATCTCTAGCATTGAGCCTATGAAGGTTGATGAAGCCCTTGAAGACCCTGATTCGGTGAATTCTATGCATGAAGAGCTACACAACTTCGATAGGAACCAAGTGTGTACTTTGGTTGAGAAGCCCAAAGATGAACAAACATCATCGGAACCAAATGGGTGTTTCGGAACAAGCAAGATGAGGATGGACAAGTCATACGCAGCAAGGCTCGTCTCGTTGCTCAAGGATACACTCAAGTCAAAGGTACGGACTATGACAAGACCTATGTCCCCGTTGCTAGACTTGAGTCCATCCGCATTTTACTTGCTTATGCCAATGACCATGATATCACCCTCTATCAAATGGACATTAAAAGTGTTTTTCTAAATGGTGAAATTGAGCAGGAAGTTTATGTAAAACAACCTCCCGGCTTTGTTAATCCCAATAAACCAAACCATGTTTACAAACTTCACAAAGCTCTTTATGGTCTCAAACAAGCCCCTAGAGCTTGGTATAAATGCTTGACAAAGTTTGTTCTTGAAAAAGGCTTTGAGATTGGTAAAATTGATTCGACCTTGTTTACTAAGAGAGTTAATGGTGAATTATTTGTGTGCCAAATATATGTTGATGGTATTATATTTGGTTCTATTAACCCTCTCTTTAGTGAAAAGTTTGGAAGGTTGATGTCGGAAAAGTATGAGATGTCTATGATGTGTGGACTCAAATTATTCCCTAGTTTGCAAATCAAGCAAACTAGGGATGGTACATTTCTCTCACAAACAAAGTATACCAAGGACTTATTCAAGAAGTTCAACATGCAAGAAAGCAAAGGTATGAAAAACCCCATGCCGACTTTCGGACATCTTAACTTGACAAAGGATGGCAAACCCGTTGGTCAAAAGGTTTACCAATCCATGATTGGTTCATTACTATATCTATGTCCTCCCGTCCCGACATTATTCTAAGTGTGTTCATGTGTGCACGATATCAAGAGGCACCAAAAAAGGTCATCTTAAGGCCGTAAAGAGGATTGTGAGATACTTGATACATACACCAAACTTTGGCATTTGGTATCCCAAAGGATCTTCTTTCAAACTTGTCGGGTATTCCGATTCGGACTATGCCGGAGACAAAGTTGATAGAAAATCCACCATGGGAACATGTCAATTCCTTGGTAGATCCCTCATGTCTTGGTCTTCCAAGAAACAAAATTCGGCATCTCTATCCACCACCGAAGCGGAATACATCGCAGCTGGATCATGGTGTGCGCAATTGCTATGGATGACACAAACTCTCGAAGATTATGGCGTACATGTGAAACATGTGCCATTGCTATGTGACAATAAGAGTGCTATTAAGATTGCACACAATCCTGTGCAACATTCTCGAACTAAGCATATTGAGGTTCGTCACCATTTCATTCGAGATCATGTTGCTAAAGGTGACATTGACCTCAAGCATGTTCGTACCGACAAACAATTAGCTGGCATCTTCACTAAACCTCTTAATGATAAAATATTTTGTCACTTGAGAAGTGAGTTGAATATCATTGATGCTTCCAACGTGAACTAGACACTCACTTGGATGCATGCAAGGGCATGAGCTTCTATGACTAATCATTGATGTTTCACTTATGATGATCATTTAATATCTTGGATACATTGCTCCCTTGTATTGCATCTAAGCATTGTAGATGCTTGGATGAAAATCACTTCACAAGCTTGCTTTCAAACTCAATCTTAATCAAGCAATGTTGAACCAAGTATCTATACCTTTGGTGTGCCCAAGGGACAAGACAACACAAATATGTCATTTGACATTATATGACTCTATGCTTCACTCTTGTCAAATTGGATACATATGTTGTTCCTTGCAAACTAACACTTATAGGAAGATGAACTACAAATGAAAGGACTGCTCTCAACTTCACTCCATGAGCATCCACAACAAGTTCAACTACATGATGGACATCAACACCAAAACTCAATGTAAGTGCTCACATCTTAGAGAAGCTTTACTCAAAGACATGAGCCAAGGCACCTCAACAAGATGTGAATACATTGACATGCTTTGACGAAAAATGGTAACCCCACACTGGTACAGCGAGGTGCTATACAAACGGTTTTTAACCCCTTTCCGCGACGGTGTCCTGAACCATCGCCTAGTGAGTGACTGCGATAGGGGGGTCCTTCCCACACGACCCAGAAACCGTCGGGGATATGCCCTCCTGGCACACACGCTCGGCAAAATGAGGTCGTGTGCGACCGTCAAGCGATCAAATATGGTTATATGTATAGTTGTGCTAAAAAATACAATTATACAGGCCAAATTGTTTCCGGTCGTAAGTACATCCCACATAGTCAGTCCCCGCTAAACGTTTCCATTCGTATGTACATTCCACACAGTCAATCCAAGGAATATGTTTCCGTTAGTATGTACATCCCACACAGTTAATCCAAGAAGTACGTTTCCGTTCGTATATACATCCCACACAGTCACTCCAAGGAAAATGTTTCTGGTTGAAGGTACATCACACACAATTTTCCCCATTAAATCGTTTGTGATAGCGTTGCCATTGCACACGATATTAACAATTTTATTGTTTGCCTTATTGAATGCATCACACACGGTGCGTAGAAGAAACTGTGGGGCAAAGGCTGTCCATCACACACACTTTTTATGTGGTAAATGTTTGCGCAAGGTGGCCTAACGCAAACAGTTTTCAAGAGGATGTCGTGTGTGATTGTTCATTGATCCAACACGGTTTATTCCTAGAAATTGTGTGCGTTGCCTGAGGTCATCGCCCAGGATGTTTTCTCAATAACCGTTTGCAATAGAAAAACCCAATTAGCAAGCTAATTGCCCTATTATTAATAATCCATTTATTAATCTAATTGACATTTCATATTAAGCACACAATATATTTCATTTCCATATTAAGGAAGCAGGATTTCATAATTGAAATACATCAGAGTACAACATCATATAGCTTCAGCACTCAGCTACCCCATTACACAACTGCACCAGCACCAAGTTTCACATGCAACATCTACAACCTTTCGAAATTAGCATCATAGACGGAACATAGACAGATGAATCTCATCTGGAAAACTGCTGAAGCGGAAGGCGAATATTGAGCCTTCATTGATGTTGAAGGTCTTTGCAACTTTAGGCCAGTGCCTGTGGATGATTGACCGTCCATCCTTCGTCCTCTTCAGGAACACTTCAATATTGAACCGTGGGTGTTGAATCAAAACCTTCCTCGCCTCCTGACCATACAGGTGGTTTGAGAGGTAATCATCAGTGAACTGCTTTGGAAAGGCCTGAAAACAAGGATATGCATAAATATCTTCTCCAGATTTGAAATGGCGCAAAGGAATTAAAAAGACAAGGTATAACAGTTAGTACCATCCTGTAGTGAACTGATGTCTTCTTCATTGTGCAGACAAAGATCTTTTTGTTTTTTGTCGCTAATTTCTTTATCGTAACAATCTTTCTGAGTGTCTTGACTTGACTGATATTAATGGACAACTCATTTCCACATATGCAAAAAGGGTCAAACAGTGGGTCAAAACCTCTGACAGCAGGACCTACATGTGCAAGACCAAATTGTTAAAAACCTAATATTTAAAAACAAGAAGTGGAAAGGTGTGTTATTAACTGCAACAGGCCTAATATTTAAAAACAAGCAAACGTAGTCATTCAAACTTGTGTTGTGCAGGTCTAAGTATACTAGTTATTGGCCCTGTTTGGATCCATGGGTTAGAGTTAGTTTGAGCTAGTTTGGGCTCAAATAGCCCTAAAGTATCCAAACATGAGGGCTAGTTTGAGCTAGTTGCGTCAAACCCACCCAAAACAACTATCCCACCCAAGAGGTGCTGATTGGGGCTAGTTCTCCTAGTGCATTTATTGTCAATCTAACACTGTCATCCAAACACCTCTTTGGCTAGAGTTAGTTTAGGGTTAGTCATTGTTCAGTATCATTGTTATTTAGGAAACGTAGGATAGCGTAGGATTTATTCTACCTTGACTTGTACTCCAAGATGACCATGTACTCCTATATATATGCCCACGAGGCTCAAGCAATACAATCAACTATTCCACCAATCTCTCTCTCTCCCTTTTAATTGTCATGAGCTAGAAACTAACTCTAACCTCTAGCTAAGTTAGAGTATCCAAACAGTGCCATTGTTAAATCAAATGGAAAGGCGTGTTCAATACTCCCTCTGGTCCTTTTTACTCTGCATATAAGAATTGTCTGAAGTCAAACTTCATAAAGTTTGACCTTATTTATATGAAAAAATATCAACATCTAGCATGCTAAAGTTATACAATATGAAAATTTAAGTCATGACACATGTACTGATATTTATTTCATATTGTGAATGTTGGTATTTTGTTCTATAAAGTTGGTCAAACTTTAAGAGGCTTGACTTTAGACAAATCTTATATGCGAACTAAAAAGATTCGAAGGGAGTACAACATGCTTAACAGCAACCAAATATAGTCATTCATAGAGCTATTGTTAAATTTGGTATTGATGAAATTGAACTGCACAGTTCATACTAGCACATATAGAACATCACACTGTTAATAGCTGAAATAAACAAGGCATACTACAAACAACCAAAGATGGCAATTGAAACTGGACATATGCTAACTACAAACAACCGAACAACCATAAACCATAGAAATAAACAAGGCGTAATGCAAACAACCTAATATAGCAATAAATACTGGACAGGTTCTCACTACAAAAGGGGTTCGAGAAAACAAATCATGGGTTTCCTCACTTGTCACATATTGGCTCCTCCTCGTGGTCGCCGTCGATGAGGTCTGACTTGCCAGCTGAGGATCCCAGGCCAGCGTCGCAGAACGTGTCCTTCGTAAATGACAAAAGGGGCTCCATGGCGATGAAGGACGGCAAATTGTTCATAACGAGCCGCAGGAGATCAGTGGCAGGGCCATCGATGAGATCGACGGCTGTCGAACCCGAAGGGTTGGGGGTGGGCAACTTAACCTGTGACATAACCCGCGTCAAGCCATCGGTGTCGATGACCTCGATGTCGTAGCCGGCGTCTGCAACATGCCAGAATACTCTAGCCCGCTGATTGAAAGGCTCAATCCAGGTCCAGTCATCATCGTCAGCTTCCTCGGCGGCCACCTCGCCGACATCGGGCGAAGAGGCCGCGGTAAAGCTCTTTTGGGCCATTCGCTCCTCGAGCTCCCCGGGAAGCATAGCCGGGCTTAGGCTGCGACGCTCTGGAGTGGGGGAGGGGGTGGGGATGGGGATCTCTGGGAAAGGGGGCATTCCGCAGGCGTCATCTAAGAAACTCAGGGCAGCGAGGGTATGCATATCGGTGGGTAAACTGCACGGGCAGACCGGCAGAGGTTGACGATGGAGCCGGCGCGGCGGCGGCGGCGGCAGCAGCAGCGGCGACCTAGCTAGGTTTGGAGCGAGGGAGGGGTGGTGTGTATGTGTGAGAGCGGGGGATTTGGGGTGAGCGAAGGATTTGGGGTGTGTGTGTGGAGGGGGTCCAAGGTGGTGTTGAAGGAAATGACGCGGGTACTGAAGATTTTACTAGGCGGGAGTAAAATGGCGGGGCTACCAAAAATTTGGATCAAGGGATTGAAGCAGAGCGGGGCGGGAGTAACGAACATCACACATGGTTAAAACATAATAATCGTGTGCTATCAAACACAAAAACACTCCAGCCGAGCAGATATTTTTGAGATTGCGAGGGATGGAGGCGGGAGTAAAATGCCGGGGCTACTGAAAATTTGGATCTACTGATTGAAGCAGAGCGGGAGTAAGAGACATCGCACAAGGTCCAGACATACTAATCGTGTGCTATCAAACAGAAAAACCATCTACGCGGGTAGATATTTTCGAGATTGCGAGGGAGTAGATATTTTCAAGAGGGGGAGGGAAGCCTCGTGGAGCCCAATCTACTGTGATCATGTGGGTGACAGGGGCAGGGGCACAGCACACGGGTAGTCCTAGGGAACCGTGTCTGTTTCATACCTGATCGTAGATGGTTGCTGCGTCCGACTCGTCTGATGTTTATAAATTTGGCCAAAAAAACGCGGGAAAGGGTCAGAACACGAACACACTTGCATGTGGACCAAATATATGTATGAAAAGGGTGGTTTGATGTTCAAATACCCAATGCACAACTTTGATATGGCACCTGTCGCACAAAGCGCACGTTATTATTGCTAGCCCCCCCCCCCCCAACACACACACACACACTTCGTGTTGCCGGGAGGGGAATCCTAGCTATGAACACATGCCCCCAAATAGCCAGGTCTGACATCTCACCGTACCGTAACACAAAACCGAAAGGAGTACATCAACCCCCCTCCCCCCTTTGCTTCTGATCAAATGTGGATCGTGTGCGGGCCCATAGATGTGTTCTTCTGGCGTTAGATGGGTGACACCACTTACCAACCACACCTGCGGGTGGCCCGATGTGTGTGTGTGTGTGTGTGAAAACAATGTGCTATGATATTTAAATAACCAAATCACAAATTTGATGTGGCACATGTGCATCACAAATTAACCGGGCATCCCCGACCCCACGGAGGTTCATCTAGTATGAAGAAGTACTGTGCCCCCCCCCCCACACACACACACACACTTTGAGTCGGTGGGAGGGGGCATCTCACCAAGGCATATTGTAAGACTGACCAAGAAGAATCACCACCTTGGTCATATAACCTCTCTTGTTTGTTGGGTCAAAGTGATGCATTGACGTTCCACATGCAGCCCCACAAAATAGGCTAGCTTGTCGCCGATAACCACGCGAGGGAGTGCCTGAAGACAACCACTGCGTGCATGTGGCCCAAACATATGTATGAAGTGTCATGTGGTGTTTGAATATACCCAATGCACAACTTTGATTCATGTGTATGCGAGCCCTCAAACTTAGGTTTCGAATCTCACCATGATCGATGTACGACTATACGGTAACGTGAACCAAGAGAAGAAGAATCCACCCTGGTAACCTCTCTCATGTTGCTGGTCGAAGTGATGGAGACGTCCACGCGGGCCCATGAATATATATAGGCTGTCGATGATAACCAAGCGAGGGAGAGTGTCCAAAGACAACCACTGCATGTATGTGCCCCAAACATATGTATGGACATGTGTGATGCATGCATATATGTTTGAATACCAAAAGCACAACATTTTGATGTGGTGCATGCATGCGTCGAAAAACGCACAGTCCCCACACAAATCTGGTTCATGATGCGTCGCGTGCTCCCCACCCCACCACCCCCCCCACTTCGACCCGGTGGGAGGGATTCGTGCGTACACATGCGCGCGAAGTATAGTTGCATGTACCGAACCGTATAAGATGAACCAAAATTTAATCCCCTCCTAATTGTAAGTCAAATTAACCTCTATCGCTGTCGGTCGAAGTGATTAACCAAGCGGGCACACAAAGATGGACAAAGCATCTCGCCGATAACCCCGTGAGTGAGTTCTAGAGGACAACCGCCATTGCTTGCTTGTGGGCCAAACACATGTATGGAGATGTGTGGTTGTGATGTTTGAATACCTAATATATATGCAGA
The DNA here is from genome assembly GCA_011799875.1 of Thinopyrum elongatum. NCBI lineage: Eukaryota > Viridiplantae > Streptophyta > Magnoliopsida > Poales > Poaceae > Thinopyrum > Thinopyrum elongatum. The sequence continues at coordinate 322,322,442 of CM022302.1, forward strand.
ACTTTGATGTGGCACCTGCCTCCGAAACCTTTAAGTCCCCCACACGAACCGAGGTTCATGACACGGAGCGAGATCGATTCATGACGTGTGTGTAGTATATATGTGCTGCCCCGGCCCCCTCCTCCCCTCTTCGACGTGTACTATATACTCCTACCGCAACACAACCCAAAAAGAAACCTCCTTGGTGGGTCAAAGTGACGGAGGACAACCTCGCGGACCCACGGATGGAAGCATTGCACGCGAGTGAGTGTCCTATATGACGCGTAGTATTGCCCCCGGCCACCCTCTTCAACGCATACTATATATATACTCCTACCGTACGTATAACAAAAACCAAAAAATGAACATCCTTGTTGGTCAAATTAACCTCTCTCATCCTTGTTGACGGCGACCTCACGGGCCCACGCGAGTGAGTGTCCTAGGACCACCGCGTGCATGTGGCCCAAAGATGCATGTCAAACTTTTTCTGCAGCGAACATGCGACCAAAGGAGTTTAGTGTTGAAAATTGAAAAAAATAGATAACATCTATCCATTTTTTATACATTGATTGATTTCACAGGGATTTAAATGTGCAAAAATCAAATTTGATCTACATGAGACCCGTGATAGTGCACGAAAATGGATTGCAAAATCATATGTGTACGTGTCCCTGGGTGCATGTTTAGTCCGCATGCAAGAAATTTCTAACATCTAGAATCTCGATTTTAAAATCCAATAAATCCAAAACTAAGTTGAAATTCATGAAACTTATCGTGGTGTCATATGGACACCAATAGACTATGATATTATTTATTTTTCAAATTTGAGACAAGTTTTGATATAATCTTCTTACATACAGGAAATTATAAATAATTATCAACCAATATCGCAAACGAACTCTTTATTCGAACCGTGTGCGTTAGACCAACAATGTATCAAAAAGGAAAAATCAATATAATACGTGTTGTGCACGCGTCCCGTGTGCCGTACGAGCATGCGTGAGTTGATGAGACGCATGCTAGCAGGCAAACCGGGAGGCCGAGGCATGCGTGTGTTCGCTACGCACTCACTGTGGGGCGTGCTAGTAGCTGTGTGAAATGATGATAGGTGTGCCAGCAGTTCACCGCGTAGGCTCACCGGGAGGCGAGCCAACCCTTTGACCGCCGCCCACCTCACTCCCACTGCTCCATATTAATGGCATGCCCGATCCGCTGGTCATAATAGGCGGCCGCACACCCCGTCCATAGTTGTCACCGCCGCATGGAGTGTATTAGGATTTTGCCGAAGCGCACCATCGGTGGGAGTGGGGACGCCGGGGCTGGTGAAGCACCCGCGCAACGCATGAAGCTGGGCGCAGAGGTTGCTGTCGCCGCCGACAAGGTCTCGCACGGGTTAGTGTGCGTGCTAATAATTTGTAGCCAGATCATGAGAATTGATTTTAACCACCGCCCGCCTCGCTCCATGAAATGATGGTATTGGAATGCCAGAAGTCTGCCGCGCAGGCTCACCGGGAAGCGAGACAACCTTTGACCGCCACCCACCTCGCTCCCACTGGTCCGTATTAATGGCGCGCCCGAGCGGTCACACCCCCCCCCCCATCCTCGCCACACACACAATCCTCTCTCTCTGCCCACATCCTCGACGCCGCTCTCAGTCCTCAAAGCCGGCACCCCCATCCTCGCCACACACACAATCCTCTCTCTCCGCCCGCATCCTCGACGTTGTTCTCAATCCTCAAAGTCGTCAGTGTATGAGGATGCCGCCGAAGCGCCCCATCGGAGGGAGTAGCGACGCCGGGGCTGCTGAAGCACCGGAGCACGGCGTGAATATGGAGAAAGAGGTTTCCGTCACCACCGACGAGGTGGAGAACGAGGCTGCCAACAAGAGGAGGCGGGTCGAGAAAGAACCGCAAGCGACTCCAGCAGGCCTAGACTTCATCAGCAGCCTCCCCGATGATATGTTGACAGTCATCATATCCATCCTCCCAATCAAATATGGGGCGAGGACAACCGCCCTTTCCCGGCGGTGGCGCCCCCTATGGCTCCCCACCCCTCTCGACCTCCTCGACGCCCACGAGCTCTGCCATGGCTATCGCAAAAGCTTGCATGCGTTCTCCTAGATCCTCGGCAGTCACCATGGCCCAATCAGAGGCCTTATCACGGGCAAGTTCCGTTCCAATGGCAAGGACCGAGCCAAGCTTGATGAGTGGTTCCGATCCCCCGCCCTAGATCAGCTCGAGGAGCTCAGTTTTAATGATGGGCATATGCGCTCGCTGCCAACGTCCGCGCTCCACTTCGCGCCCACGCTGCGCCTCGCCAAGTTCATGAACTGCCATTCCCACCCCCGCTTAATGACGCGCCCGCTCTTTTTCTACCATGACCGAAGCACCTCGAGCTCGTCGCCGTCTGCATCCCAAAGGATGAAATGGAGCGCCTGCTCCGCGGCTGTACTGCACTCGAGTTCCTTCGTCTTCAGGCGATGAATTGGTCGAGTAGCTTCCACATCACCTCTAGGACTCTATGGACTATTTATGTATGTTGCTGGTGCTGCAATGAGATATCACAAAAGGTGGACCACAATATGGTCATTGAGGACACACCTTCACTTGAGAGATTACTTGTAGTTGATCAACAAGGTCCAACAAGAGTCAATGTCATTTCTGCGCCGAAATTGATAGTGGTGGGCTACTCGTCTGTCAAATACTACTACTTTCAGGTACAACAGTCGTCTTCTACCTCTCCTTCTTGATATCAACATTATTTCTAGTTTTGAAGATGTATGTTCGTCTGTCATCCAGAAAAGTTTCACCCAGATTCTGCGCACAGTGAAGGTCTTGGCACTAGAATCTGTCAGCCCCAACCTGGACCAAGTTGTCAGTTTCCTGAGATGCTTTTCGTGCCTGAAGAAGTTGTATATCGAGGTGATGTTCCTTTCCTGTTAAATGTTAACCATAAGGGAGTTCAATTTTTTGCACCTTTTCCCAAGTTTACAATGACAATGTACTATGATTTCTGAAGGAATTTTGGAGGATTTCAGGACATACACCCCCCCATCCCATATTGGTCGCTTGATTCATATGGTTACAATCCATAAGCATTTCTCCTTTGGATTCATCTATACTAGTTTTCTTAGGGAATTTTTCATCCACTCCAACCTCTTGTGAAGAAGGCTACATTTTTCTAGATTGTAATCAAATGACCATGTTAATCATGTCAGATCAAAGATGGCACATTGTGCATTTTACAAATCCTGCAAACCAAATAGGCGTGTAGTAGTGTTCAAAACTGCATGTAGGCACTAACACGTTCTCTTCTTTTGCAGATAATAATAGGCCCGGAGGTGGATAATGTTTATAACGACAATCACATCGAATGCCTGGATCTGCATCTCTCAAAAATTACTTTGAGCTCCTACCGAGGGACCTTACCGGAGATTACATTCGCCAGGTTCTTTCTTGCCAGAGCAAGGGTGCTGAAGGTAATGAGGTTGAACATGCATTTAAATAGGAAATATGAATGGTTTGTTGATCAGAGCCGGCAGCTACTGCAGAATGGAAGAGGCTCCAAAAAAGCTAAACTTTGTATTGGAAGTGCATATGACAGAGTAATTGGAAGTCATTGTGTCAAACCCATACATGACTTGTCAGCAGCTGATCCCTTTGCAGAAATGACGAGGTTTCGAAAGTGGCCTTACTATTTTTATTTTTAGTTTGAATCTCTCTTATATCCATGTTCAGCTGATTAGCACGGGCGTTTGTAGTTGAATGAGCTGAATTTCATTTCTAATATCAGTTTGAACCTTGTAATCTTCGAATTTGAGCCATGTAACTCTGGAATTTGAACCTTGTAATATTTCGGGCTTTTGTGGTACAATCGTTGAGATGGCATCGTATGAGACTCATAGATTGGTAGTACTATTTTGACCTTAATATGCAATAGACTTAGATTTTATTAACCATTCACGACCAGGGATCCAGCCGGAAGCAGAGCAATGGCAAACGTCGTCGCAACAAGATGTAGATGATTAGATGCTCGTTTCTCCTAGTTTAGTATGCATGTAATTGCTTACTTTGGAGTGTGGAAATGTTATGTGTGTAGTCACTTATGTAATTGTATGGTTAATTTGGTCATGCAATGTTGTTCTTATAAGTATATATGTTGATGTTCTGTAGACAGAGCATATCACATTGCACACAGACCACACTAGGGAACCCGTCGGTCATGAATTCATCAATCGCAGACGGTTGTATACCAGCAAGCGTTTGCCCACAACACACATGGCTTATTCCATCACAAACAGCTCGGATGGATCAACTGTATGCCACGTACCGCACACGCAACTCTAATCTGATTCGTGCTTGATGTCTTTGCCATAGCTCGCACAGTTCATCTTATTTGCCACGTATCACTGTGCCAGCCTCTGCTCGTGTCCCTCAGCGCGCTGTGCTCGCCGTTAGGTGCCACGGCGCGCTCTACTCATGTACCTCCACGCGCTCGGCTTGTGGACAGCTTTTCCTTGCGTGTTCAACTCCTATATGCATATATATGGTTGCTCGCAGTTGAGGCGACCGCGGAGCGCTCTGCTCACGTCCCTCCACGCGCGCTCTGCCAGCGGTTGGGCCTGCGCACGATCACGTCGGGGGCCCCATATGCATGCGGTTGTGCCGCGCTCGTCGCCACGATGCAGTTACGTGCGGCACGATGGAGTTACACGCTCCAAATTAGAACTGCCATCCGGGTGTGCCGATATTCCAGGCCATCCGGCTTCCCCTTTAATTCCCGTGGCCATTATAACCTTAGTCTCTTCAACCTTTCGATCGCGCCCGACAACACACCAAGCACACCCACGATGACACATAGAGAGGGGATGTCTAGCGGCGCTCCAATGGAGTTCCGCAAGCATAAAGTGGAGACCCACGCGAGGGAGATGGATCTCTCGATGGTGTACACCATCGACCCGGCCGTGGTGGACGACTACATCAACACCGTTGAGCAGTTGCTTGCTCGAGACAAGTACAAGGTGGTTGACATCGACCTCCAGTACACCGGCCGTCATCCCAACATTGATCAGAAGGTTGCCGTCGCCCAATTGTGCGTGCGCCATCATGTCCTCATCTACCACTACTGCATGGCCATAGAGCCTTGCGACCGTTTCGCCAGGTTTGTCAACAGCACCGACTACAAGTTCGCTACGGTGGAAACCACCGATGATGTAAAAGCGCTCAGGGTTACGGGCTTGGCCTGCAAGAACCTTGTCGAAATCCGTGAGCACTACAGGGTCTGGGGCAGCACGAAGGACTCCCTGGTTGAACTCGCCTCGGCCATCATCGACCCATACTACGAAAAGATGAAGCAGGATGCCAACAGAACACATCACGTATCCTGCCACGGGGCCTGGATGCGGCAACTGGATGAACCTCACCTCAGGTTCACGGCCAAGAGCGTGTACACATGCTACGAGATGCACAGGCGGATCGTTGATATGAGGAAGTGCCTCGTTACCGAAATTGACGAGGCCAGATCGAGCCACAAGCAGAGCAGTAGCGGCAAGCATCACAAGAAGTAGATGATGATCAGATGATCGTTTATCTGAGTTAATTATGCATGTAATATATAGTTGACTTTGGTGTGTGGAAATGTCATGTGTGTAGTAGCCACCTATGTAATTATGCATGCAATAGTTTACTTTGATGTGTGCAAATGTCATGTGTGTAGTAGCCACCTATGTAATTGGATGTTTAATTTGGTTATGCAAGCATGTCCTTATAAGTGTGTGTGTGTGTGTGTGTATATATATATATATATGTTGTTGTTCTGTATGCAATCCCAACACACAACACACATGTCTTATTAGCAGCAATCGTTTGTGTTATTATCGGTCTTCGCACACATTTCTGATTACAGACCTGTTTGCCGCGTATCACACACATCTTGTTAAATTGAACCATTTCTGTTATCTTGGCTCAACGCAAACAGTTCATCCGAGTGAACTGTTTGCCCTCTATCGCACACACCTTGATCTGGCTGACCATTTCTTTTTTTCCGCCTAATCACAAACAGTTCATCTGAGTGAACCGTATGTCGTATATCGCACACACCTTCATCTGGCTGCCCATTTCTGTTCTTCTACCTCATCACAAATAGTTCATTGAACTGAACCGTATGCCCTGCATCGCACACGCAACTAAAATCTGAACCGTGTTTGATGCATCCGTCATCGCAAACGTTTTGCATCTTTTTTGATGATTTTTTTACATCACCGTTTGCGATTATTGCATGGCACACAGTTTCGTCGAAGGGTCTCTGATTGTAGTGTCGCATTAGCAGCATCCTGCAGTAGTGCCATTTTGAGTTAAATGGTGAGAATGACCTATGATCAAGTGATCTCACTTGACTCCTAAGTCAATATACTCTAACATAGGTGACCTAGTCGCCGACCCCTTCTCTAGATGAAGTTCTCTAGATGTTACCTCAGTTTGTTTTCTTCCTGCTTGTGTTTTCCCCTTTTCAAAAAAAAACTTCATCCAGATCTTACCTCTTTTCCGTGATCTTTTCTTTAGTTAGTTTCTAGTCAATTCATTGCAAATCTTATTTGAATTCCCTAAAAATCCTTGTGATATCTCTATTGCAAGTGAGCTGAGTTGACAAAATTTTCTCTCTGTGATGAACTCAGTCTCTCCGATCCTAAAACCCATCGGTCAAGCTGAAGTGCATCTAAACTCTGCACGCAGTTCATCTGTGCAACCGAAAAGGACTAACTCGGACCTGTTGATGTGCACTATCTGTGATCTTCCCACCTCGGAGTCACCTATCGAAACCAGTCGGAGCCACCGATTTCACTGCTGAAAGAATCTTTTGCCAAATTACTTATTTATCATTGTTTTGCCAACTCCACTCAATGATTCCTTCCCTCTAACTGCATCTCAAGTTATATCATTCCTAGGTGTGCCTCTCCAGGACCACACCCACTTGACTCATAATCTTGAAGCCCGACCCTTCTTGGAAATTGATGTCAAAGGGGGAGAGAGATGCACATCAAAGCTTTACTTCTAAGGAAGAAAGGTGCATTGTACAACAAAGAGAGACATGCATGTTTCTAAGAGGGGATAAACATGTTGACAATTCAATAAAGTTTGACAATCCAATCAAGTTGAGTTTTTAAGTCTGTAATTGCTCTGACTCAGCTTGCTAGTAAAGATTTTATCTCACCCTGCCTACTCCCATTATCCAATGTTAGATTTAGGGGGAGGGGAAGTTCAAGTTTAGGGGAGAAAGACCCTTGAAATTTGATTGCAAATCTTGTTTGATCTTTGGAGACATGTCTACACCCAAAAGAAGTACTCACTTAGTGATACTTATCTCATACATGTCATCCCACTCTTGGTTTTCTTGTGAGTCTTGTATCCTATCTTGGAAGAAATTATCTTGTGTTATCTAACCTTGTTTTCACAAGCTTATTTCTTTAAGAACTTGATCAAGAACCTCACGGTAAGTATATGCATCACACTCATGTGCATGATGATCTCTTGCTTGTTGCACATATTGTTTGCAAGAAATAATCATGAACATGGAGGTATATCTCTTATCATGTTGCTCTGATGCATATGGCCAAGATACATGTAACTCTTTACTCATTCCTTCCTGTTGTGCACTCACATTTTATGGATTATCTTCAATTACATGCTTGTACACTTGTAGGGGGAGCATATGCATGTTACATGTTCTTTCAAAGCTTCTATATACTTTCTGCTATACTCTCACTTAAAGCTTTGATGTATGTTATCATCAATTACCAAAAAGGGGGAGACTAAAAGCACATTTGCTCCCTTCATGGTTTTGGTAATCAATGACAACACATATATTGTTGGACTAATACTTCTATCTAGTATGTTTCAGACAAGTTCAACAGTGCCATGGCAAGGTCATGAGGATATGGACCCCTTCAAAATGCAAAGGATAAAGATTGTCAAAGCTTCAAGACTCTACATTTTTGGTTGAATGATCCAAGATCACATTGAGTCCATCAGGAAGCAAATACTATTAAAAGGGGATGAGGTTTTGATCATGACTCAATTGCTCAAGTGCTTAGTGATATTGCTCCAAAACCCTCAAATATTTCTCCACTTCCATCCTATCCAAAACCCTAAAGTTGATCTCGGTCCCACCGAAAAGCTCTCATCCAGACCCATTGAGATTACCATATACACTGCCACGCACATGCCAAACCCTAACTTCAGTGCAACCAAAATGGATCTCGGTCTCACCGAGATGGCCTGACCAAGTTTCTATGATGAAGTTGCTTCATTTCAGAATCACTGAGATGAACCGAACGGAATTTCCGAAATGAGATCTTGCCCTAGCCATCGCACTTCGGTCCCACCGAGTTGGTATGATCGGTCTCACCGAAAAGCCTAATAGTCAAGTTTTTGTACTAGTCGGTCTTACCGAGATTTTCATGTCGGTGTCACCGAGTTGGGTCAAAGACTTGTAACAGTTGGATTTTTGGTGCTGCCTATTTATACCCCTCCACCACCACCTACTCTCTAAGAGAACCATCAGAACGAAGCACAACTTCCACTACTCATTTTCTGGGAAGAACCACCTACTCATGTGTTGAGATTGAGAGATTCCCATCCAACCATTTGAACCTTGATTTCTAGCCTTCCCCAAGTTGCTTTCCATTCAATCCCCTCTCCTACCAAAGCCAAATTTGTGAGAGAGAGTGTTTGAGTGTTGGGGATACTATCATTTGAAGCACAAGAGCAAGGAGTTCATTTTCAACAACATCGTCTATTACCTTTTGGAGAGTGGTGTCTCCTAGATTGGTTAGGTGTCACTTGGGAGCCTCCAAGATTGTGGAGTTGAACCAAGGTGTTTGTAAGGGCAAGGAGATCACCTACTTCGCAAAGATCTACCCGAGTGAGGCTAGTCCTTCATGGATGTAAGGCATGATGGAATAGGCAAGGTTGCTTCTTCATGGACCCTTCGTGGGTGGAGCACTCCGTGGACTCGCACAACTATTACCCTTCGTGCGTTGAAGTCTCCATCAACGTGGACGCCACCTATTGGAACCACGCCAAAAATCACTGTCTTCTCATTGCGTTTGAATTTCCATCTCCATCCCTTAATTTCCGCACATTGCATGGTTTACTATTTCCGTTGTTGTATCTCTAGATGTGCATGTGTAGACAGCCTTGGTGTTATCTTAACTAGTGCCAAAATCTGCCTAAACTTCAAGAGAACTAAAAACTGCAACTTTGGTTGGTTAAGAGTCTATTCACCCCCCCCCCCTCTAGACATATCTTCTCCAATCCTACAAATACTTTGCTGCAATTTTAATCCTTTTATTTTCTTTTGCAATTTATCTATCTATCACTATCAGAATTAATCCTTGCAAGTAACGAGTTCAAGCGGATTGACAGGCCTCTTGCCTGCATTGGGTGCAAGTATTTGCTTTTGTGTGTAGAAGTGTTATCGAAGGGAATTTTCTTGGTTCTCCTATTGGTTCGATAACCTGGGTTCTCACTGAAGGAAATACTGATCTCTATTGTACTGCTTTACCCCTCCTCTTTGGGGAAATCCCAACGCAGTTTACAAGTAGTGGGCCTCTCTACTTGGTTGCAAGCGTACGGTAATCATGATCTGGCACTGCTTCATCGTCTAGGGCTAATCGTCACCGGAAAATTAGAGGGAGGATATTAAAACCACACTAGGCTTCTAATTATGAGGATTAGAGGATCTAGGTCAAGCTCTAATTGATCAACTAGGATCAACTAGAACTATAACTAGAGGACTGGAGGAGTCTCCAAAAGTTATGTGTTCAAATAGCACCAAAACATGTAGTATATATAGGTTGGGAGGGGAGGAGGAGGCGCCACACAAGGGGAAGGATTCCCCTCCCCTTACGCCGGCCCTAGAGGGAGGAGGAATCGACCCCCTTGTCCAATTTGCCCTCCACATAGTGGGGAAGGGGGCGCCACCCCTACATGTGCCTTGGTGGCCCAATTTGCTGGGTTTTACGCTAGGGTGCGTCGACTGCAAATTAAAATTTTCCTATGCACAAATCAACCAAGAACATGCTACGGGAGATGGATCACTGATCGTTACCACTAGACGTGCAGTGCTGTGCAACAGAAGTAGAGTTGGGGCAGTGTCCGTGGGGATCATCTCCTCCTCTTCCGATCTCCCTCGAACAGCCGGCCGTCGGATCCCACGTACTGGTTCACCGGAGCGGCGCAAGTGCACCACCTCTAACGGTATCTGCGTGTGCAGGAGGAACACCGTGCGGCAGACTGCTAGGTCCGATCACACAGTCGGCAGCGAGTGGAGGTGGCTACTTGCAACACATGCAAAGCCTTAGTGACAGCGCTGAAGCGATCAACCGAATGAGTGTGCCGCACCCCCACTATATATAGGCATCTGTCACAGGCTCAATCCTAAAGCCCAAAGTTTGTTTGGCCTAGATCTGAGTCTGGGTATGATCACATCTGACTCGTGGAGTCGGATCGGGCCTCATAGGTTCCTTCCCTTAAGCGCGTGACCCTTTAGGTTCAAGTTGGCTTGGTCGCAGGTCGGATCACCTCCGACCTACTCGGCTGGTAGCGGCCTCTAGCAAGGCGTGCCGACCACCAGGTAGACAATGAAGCCGGTTGGCAAACCTATACAACATGTCACACTTTTGTTCCCTTTAACACATGATATATGTAGTCGGGCTCAAGGCTAGTCTGTCATCCTTGTGCTAGCCCGACCTCTTTCTCATTCCAGTGATGCCGACCACTAACCGGACTATCTCACAATCCTTGTCGCATGGCCATGCTTATCTTGGTCGGATCACACGTGGGGCCTAGAGTATATCTCTCCTGATTGGAGGGGCAAATCACATCTTGCTCGACCATGTCACGCAACATGGTTCTGGACGAACCCGAAACCTACCTTTGTAAATACCCAATCACAGAGTAGCGTTTGGTCGGCCCAAAGTAGGTCTGTCACCATCCCGAGTACATGCGTCAGCTCAGGTCTTAGGACATCGAACGTATGTCATACTAGAGACTCACAGATGACCTATCGCTGCGTCTCATAGTCGGGTTTGTCCGACTCGGACCTAATCTCAACTCGGATCTGACTACATCGAATCTGACCAGATCCTTTTGAGTCCATATTATATGGCTAGCATCCAATGCTCCATGGCCAGTGAGACCGAGCCATCCACTGTGTCATATGTTAGTATAGTTGGTTGTGCGTCCACACAGCCCTTTCGACTAGGGACCTTTTAGGACAGTCATCATACAATGCATAGTCCCACAAACAAGTCACGTACTTGCTGATACACGTCATTGATAATGTCCAAGGAATATCTTTATTCATAAACACATAAGAAATATCATCATACATGATTGCCTCTAGGGCATATCTCCAACACAATTCTCCCCCCACCTCTTGGCCTTTTAAGGTCCGTTGATATTAAATTAAATATAAAAGCCTGTTAACAATTAATAGAGGCCTTTATTATTAATTTAACACCACCAGAAAAAATTTCCACCTATATATTATTTATTGGTAATACCCGTTATTGCCTGATAAACTCTGAAACCCTTCCGGTAACCCTGAAACGCTTCCGGTTCCTCTAGAACTATTCTGAATATTAATGAAACAATTCCACAAACAAATCCTCGATTCTCTCATCCTCCTAACACTCAGCAGATCGTGATTACCTTAAGCTTGTGACCCTGTAGGTTCGGTAAATCATAGACATGAATGAAACTCCTTCATTCAATGACCGATGGCAGAACCGTGGACGTCCTTATCGATTCGTATGATTACACATATGATATTTGAGTGAACCTTTCGTTATCATGTGATGTTTCCTTTGCTTAGTGATACTTTACAAAACCCAAGGTGTGTTGGTATCCTCTTGAGTCATACACATGCTCACTATACCGTCATCCTCATTACCAATTTTGTTCTTCTTTCTCGTTGAAGTGTTTCGGTATGCCCGTGACATAGTCACCTGTGTTTGGCCAGATGGTGATGGATGCCATCACACCGATAGTGCCCTAAGAATATATCTCTATCATCGGAGGAGCAAATTCCGGTCTCGAGCTATCTAGTCCCTTGCCAAACTTTCTAATGAACCTGTAAGTTGTCGTTATGATCACTGTTTTACAGATGATGTTTGAGCAACCCCAAAGTCCACCGTACGGTAGGAAGTGACTATGATACTCTCATGGTCTAAGGAACTAAAAACACATGTTAACACTTTGTGTTATAACAACTAATTTTAGACGATATTATCTCAAAGTATAACAAACAAGTTTGGGTCAATTCAATATGATCGTTCTTCTAACATCATACTCTCAATGTTGTTTTAGGACTATCATTACACTTAACGATGTCCTAAGATTCGGAAAACATGGTCACCAACAACACTTGAGCCAATCTTAGAGGCGAGACTAGGAACCTATTTATCAGTGTCAAAACTGGCAGATCTCGGGTAGGGGGGGTCGAGCTGTTACATCGGATCGATGGGTAACAGGAGAAGAACACACAAGGGATTTACCCAGGTTCGAGCCCTCTCTATGAAGGTAAAACCCTACCTCATGCTCTTGTTTATATTATGAAGGTATCAAAGTAAAGAGTTGATCTACCTCGAGATCCTAAGTTGTGGTCTAAACCCTAGGGGTATGATGAATGGGTGTATGGATTTCCCCCCTACGGACTAAACCTCTTGGTTTATATAGGCACCAGGGGTAACTAGGGTTACACATGGTAGGTTGCCATCTAAGAGCATACATGCCGAATCTAATTAGATATGCTTGAAGTACACGCCAAGTCTTCGGTCGCCGCACTTCGAGGGCCTCCGGAGTCTTGCTTCCGCAATGGGCTGGTAGTCCGGCCCATACATTAGCCTGGTTGGGCTAGGACCCCCTAGCCCAGGACACCGTCAGTAGCCCCTGAACTTGTCTTCGAAGCCGAGGTTGACAATCTTCCTCGGATAATGTCTTCGGCCGAGCTGTCTTCGGCTTAGCAGGCAAGTTCCACATCTTCGGACGGATATGACACTCTGTGAGCCCTTTTAATGGATTACTATCTCCCTTTGGCAGAGGATCCAGTGAGTTCAGCCATGTGCTACTCCAGGTGTACTTTTTTTCAAAGTACAAAGCTTGCTTAGCCCCAAAGACTAGCAGCGTAGGTGAGCTCGGGGACAGTTATTGGCAGCCTTTTACTGAAGCGTCACCAACCCTGACACGGCATACATCAGCCATTACTTATTCGAATCGTGGTTCAAGGCAAACCTCTTACTGGCACGACGTATCAAAACAAAGATCGTGCCCCGCATTTTGGGGGATATCATCAATCAATTGTTTCTCCACATGCGGCCATAACGGCAATTTTTACGGTCCTTAAGAGGGACGCTTCGCCTTTTACTGGCTTATAAAGAGCAAAGAGGGGGTAAATCGAACTCCATGCTCTCCTCTTGCTCCAGTGCCCAAATCCTCCAAACCTTCTCATTTTCCATCTCAAGCCCAAAGCTTCACCTCAAGCTTTTGCGCCCGCATCAATGGCCGATGCGGATGTAAAGGGGAGGTGGGTGGCCTCCAAGGTCACCGATGCCACCATCATTGAGCTTTGCGCGGCAGGGTACATCCCCGTTGATGCCGCCTGCCAGGCCCCAGAGCCTGGTCGGTGCGTCCCCACTCCCAACCTAGGGGGAGCGGGTCATCTTCGTTCCCCACCTCGTTCGAAGTCATGGGTTCCCCCTACACCCCTTCGTGCAGGGGATTCTTTTCTTCTACGAGCTAGATTTCCACAATCTAGCCCCGAATTCCATTCTCCACCTCGTGGAGCCGCACTTTGGCCTATGGCTGAAGACCTTCTGCGTCAAGCCAAACAGTGGAGGTGCCGAATTCACTGAGTGCAGCGACACCATGATCAGCAAACTCCAAAAGTTGATCTAGCTGGAGGGGACCTTCATCGAGACCGTCAAGATCTGGTAACATGAGTGGTTCTATATCACTGAGCCACTTGCCTCGGGTCAAGTCGTGGCTTGTGCATTCACCGGCGCTCCTCCGAGGAAGCTGGTGTCTTGGCAGAAGCCAGGCCTCAAATGGGGCAACCCGGACAAGGTCGAGGCACTCCAAGAGTGGCTCCGGGCTCTCCCGAAGAAGTTCAAGCTGGTGGGTGTGATGCTTCATTGGTACATCTTTCCCCTCCAGTTCCGGGCCAATCCTATGTGGCTCTACATGCCCGAGGACACGCCAACTCTACGAAACTTCTTTCGTACTAACATCTGTCGGCGTGGACCAATGATCTACGGGGTAGCTCAACCCCTTTGTGGTTCGGCGAGGGGGTGCACTAAATGCAAAGAGCAGGAACAACAGGAGACGCAGCAAGATTTACCCAGGTTCGGGCCGCTAAGAAGCAAAAAACCCTACTTCTGCTTTGGTGTATTGGATGAATGTGTGCACAAGTACATGGAGCGCTCTCCCCCGTCAAGAGGAAGGCTGCTACACAAGTACGTATGCTTGGGGTTAGAACGGGTTCGAACCCTTGTAAAGGTTGCCTTGTCCCTCCTTTTATAGCTTAAGTGGTTACCACAGTGGCGAAAGGGTCATTACATAGTGATTAGATAGCAACAGTGCTAACATACTTAACTCTGCTAGTTAGGACAAAATGCATTAAATGCATCGCTAGGTGTCGTGAGGAGGAGAAGCCTCGGCAAGGGTAGAGCACCGCTTGCCCAACTAACTCCTATTAGCTTGACACGCCATTTGAATGGGTGTCAATAAAGGTAATCCTTCTTCCAGCGGGCCGACACGTGCCGACGAACGCCACCTAACTACCTGCGAGCTCGACACCTCACCGATTAGCGACTAGTGGGCCGGTGAGGTGGAGTGCCAGCAGTTGGCTGGGGTCAGCTGGCCTCGAGGCTTGCCGGGCCTTCCCCTTGCCGGCTCATCCTTGTCGGCAAGGGCCACTTCTAGTGCTTCACCTTGTAGTTTATCTTGGTCTTCTTGATGCGCTCTTTGATTTCTCAAAAAGCTGGCTCTTGGTGATTTGGAAGTCTTTGTTGAAAATTTATCCTTTCTGGGGGAACTATTACTGGTTTGTGCATAAGTCAGGGTATTACACATCCATGTTTAATACACCGATAGGAGCCCCCGGGCCTTCGTCACACATGCCGCCGGGCATCGTTGGGCGAGGCCCAAACAATGCACAGACTTGCAGCGTTAAATTTTCCTTAGAGAGATAGCCGTGTTTTTTTAATCTCCTTTGCTTCTTCATTAACCTAAACTTCGAGCTAGCCCCCAGTTTCCTCCTGGTGTTCTTGTCTTTTATACCAACTTCGAGCTAGCCCCCAGAAACCAGGGGCGCGTGCATACGTGGATCGCCACCAGGTTCAGCGTCGGCAGGCCCACGATCACGCGTGCCTTGAAGTAACTGTCATCTCTGCCATCGATCCCTTCTTTACTATGGCCTCTCCCCTCCACCCCCCCCCCACGATGCGGATTAGGCGTGGAACGCTGGATTGGTGCAGAAGGGCGGTCATAATGGTAGTGCTTTGATCAGAGGAGTCAGGACGCCGGATTGGCGAGGCTAGGAGGCTGATGGAGTAAAGTGTCCGCCGGAAATGTGGGTCGTGGGATTGGTAGAACGAGGCGGTTGCCCTAGGGTAGTGGAGAGGGAGCCCCCCGCGCCTCCCCCTATAAAAATGAGGGGGCGCGGGAGGCGATGCTTATCCATCTCCCTCTCCTTCATTCTTCTTCCATCTTCTACCACCATGGTGAGAGGAAGAGGTCGTGCTCGTGCTTCCGCTATGGCAGCGAAAGCTTCTCCTCGGCATCATGCCTCTGCTTCGGCTGTGGCCACGAAGGCAGGCTCCAGCGCGCAGGGCGGGGCTAGAGGGCAAGGTCGATGCGGTGCTCATGGTCGAGGAGGCCGGACCGGAGCGTTGGTGGTCCCGCCTCTAGCTTTCCCGCTCCCAGCGGAAGGCCACACAGGGGACACCGTGCTCGAGTTCATCGTGGAGCTGCGCGACCTGCTGAGGAGCAGGCTATGGCTCCCTCGTCCCTTTGCCAGGATAATGGAGATGGACCAGCCGCTCGGGTTGTGGTTGCGTGTGAATGGTTGCCTCAATGGCGTCATTTGGGTGAATGTAGAGTTCCCCGCCAACGGCGTCATGTAGCTCACCCGAGGGTGGAAATCCTTTGCTCGTGCCCGATACTTGGCGGAGGGGAACTTCCTCCACTTTAAGATGGTGGATCCCGACGTGCTCTCCGTGAAGCTCTTCGGGTCTTCAGGCACTCGTCTAGGGTGCTGCGCGGAAAGCTCGGGCGACAGCGAAAACTTCTCCTCGAGCGATAGCGACAAGGAGGAAGCAGATGGTGAAGACGATGGCGATGAGTCCCCGGTCGTCAAGTCCAAAGACGACGACTCGGACTCCAACTGCACGTCGGAAACACCATCATCGATAGCTGAGCACCGACAGCACCATCATCTGCAGCTAGACCCCGGCAGAGCGATTTGCCGGGGGTGCTTTGCCTAGGCGCCCCTTTTGCCCTCCTTGCTCTCGATGTAAACGCTAGGAGGAAGGGGCCAAGAAAGGCATTACCGAGCACTTTTCGTTTTCCAAAAAATGTACATGCTCAAATAAATGTATACTATCCTCCTTGGTTGCCTCCGTTTTCGTACAGTCTTTTTTAATTTAGTACCCTATGCTATCTGGAAGCTTGCCGAGGAGCGACCAACTGCAAGGCCACTTGTCGGCCTCAATCGCAGCTGCACAGAATCTGCCGAGCAGACTCTAGGCAGAACTGGAGCGCGAGAAGAAGCACGACAGGATTCCTTCATGTGCAGGTTTCTCATACGAACACAAGACCGCGCAAGGTGGATTTTTTAAGAAGTAAACAATGAAATTGTAGTTGAAAAAAATTCAACGTATCTTTCTTTGTTGTACTTCTTATCGTATGGAATGAAATGGCCGCCAAACGCCCAAACGTTCCCCATCATCCTCCCCCGGGAAAGGTGCTCACGAGGAATCCTTCTGTCTTTGTAGAAAAAGAAAGAAGAGAAAAGGTAGTGTGGAGACGTTGGTGGTATGTTAGCCATTTCATTTAAGCAAGTGTAATCACGTCATATTTATGCACTAGCACATAAGTAAACATGCATGCGACTTTGTGAAACACTTAGGTTTATTCACATACGCACAGGATCTGCGCGTGGCTTTGTACAAACGGTTACAAGTCTCTGAGACTATGCTTGTACAAAAGGGGTTGTCGGGACAAGGCCCGGCAACAGCGCCTTACGGGTAGAACTAACGAAGATGCTCGATGTTCCACGAGTTTTGCACACGAATGCCATCTTTGGTCTACAGACGGACTGCACCAGGTCTGGTGACTTGTACTACCCGGTAAGGGCCCTCCCACCTCGGCATCAACTTCTTTGTTCCCTTGGCAGACTAAACACGCCAAAGGACAAGGTCGCCTTCCTCAAGGCTTCGGGCATGAACCTTGTGGCTATAATAGCGGCGTAAGGCTTGCTGGTAGCGTGCAGCACGCACAGCCGCCCAAAGACGATCTTCCTCGAGGAGCACGGCATCATCATGTCAGAGCTGCTCTTGCTCTACTTCATCGTAGGCAAGTACTCGAGGTGACCCGTATATGAGTTCTGTGGGTAGCACCGCTTATACACCATAGACTAGGGAGAAGGGTGTTTGGCCAGTAGCTCGATTTTGTGTCGTTCTGAGCGACCAAAGAACCACCGGCAACTCATCAATCCAGCGCCTCCCGCACTTGTGCAGCCTGTCAAATGTTCTTGTCTTAAGACCGTGCAGCACCTCAGCATTTGTCCTTTCTTCTTGTCCGATGCTTCTTGGATGAGCAACAGAGGCAAAGCAAACCTTGCTTCCAAGGCCTTGGATATATTGCATGAAGGTGCAGCTCTTGAACTGTGTGTTGTTGTCAGTGATGATTCTGTTTGGAACCCCAAAACGGCAAACTAATCCTTTAAAGAACTTGACGGCTGACTGTGCAGTCACCTTTCTCACTGGCTCTACGTCAGGCCACTTCATGAACTTGTCGATGGCAACGTACAAGAACTCAAAGCCCCCGGTAGCACGGGGAAAGGGGCCCAAAATATCGAGCCCTGGACTGAGAAAGGCCTGGAAAGAGGGATTGTTTGGAGGGCTTTTGCTGGCTGATGTATGCTCTTTGAATGGAACAGGCATACTTCACATCTTGTTACTAGCTCAGTTGCATCCTGGAGGGCAGTGGGCCAATAAAAACCTTGTCGGAAAGACTTTCCAACAAGGGATCTTGAACCTATGTGAGAACCACACATGCCTCCATGTATCTCCACCAACAACTTCAGTCCATCTTCACAGCAAATGCACTTCAATTTCACTCCGTTCGGTCTCTTTCTATACAGGGTATTGTCCACAAACTGATACGTACTCGATTGACGGGCTACTTTCTTGGCTTGCTCTTGATCATCAGGAAGTTCTCTTGTTTGGAGAAATTGAACTATCTGTTGCACCCATGCTGGAGCCTGTGGCTCGACTACAAGGACAAAAGGCATCTCTTCGGCTGCGGGAGCGCTAGCCTCGACGGCAAGAATCTGAGATTCCGATCGAGGCCGCTGCTCATCGGCCAGCACATCATCATTCCCAGCAACATCCTTGTCGGCGGCTTCAGGGAGCTCTGCCGGAAGATATTTGCCGGTGCTTAACTTTTTTCTCTTTTTGGCTCTCGTTGATGGAGTGACTGTTGGTTGATTCAAATGGAGCACAAAAGTTCTTGGTTCCACAGGTAGTTTCTGGGCTGCACACTTCGACAGTTGGTCAGCAATGCTATTCTCCGCACGGGGAATGTGCTCTGTTTGCAAACCGTCAAAGTGCTCTTCCAATTTCCTCACTTCATTCACATACGCTTCCATCAACGGGCTCTGATAATCCTTGTTCACTTGCTTTACCACAAGTTGCGCATCTCCACGGATGATCAACCTTCCGATTCCCAACTCCACTGCAATTCTGAGGCCGGCAAGAAGTCCCTCATACTCCACCGTGTTGTTGGTGGCTTCCTCCCTGGGGAAGTGCATTTGAAACATGTACTTGAGATGCTCTCTGGTGGGTGCGACAAGAAGCACTCCGGCGCGCCTTGCAGCGAGAAAGCACCGTCAAAGTACATGATCCAATCCTTTTCGGTTTCTCTACCGGGGAGGGTTGATTCCTGGATCTCGTCATCTTATGTTGGCGTCCATTCTGCAATGAATTCTGCCAATGCTCTGCTCTGAATAGTTGATGTACTCTCAAACTTGAGTGCAAAACTTGACAGCTCCAATGCCCACTCTACTATCCTACCAGTTGCCTCTGGATTCCTCAGAATGCACTGCAACGGGAAGCGAGTGACCACAGTAATCTCATGCGCCTAGCAGTAGCGGCGCAGCTTTCTAGAGGCTTTGAGGAGGCCAAAGAGCAGCCTCTGCATGCCCGAATACCTTGATCTAGCCTCCTATAAGAGAGAGCTAACAAAGTACACGGGTCGCTGCACCACTTTCTTCTTTAGCGTGATGTGCTGATCAACTTCTTTTTCTTGTACTACTTTTGCCTTGCCGGCATCTGGACCTGCCGGGAAGGACTCTGCTTCAACATGGAGTGGCTTTACTGCCATTATTTCCTCATCACTAGCTTCTCACTGCGCAACCAGCGCAGCACTGACCACTTGATTTGTTGCCGCTAAGTATAGCAACAACGGTTCCTGTGGCCTAGGTGCGACTAGAGTTAGTGCAGAGGACAGGTATCTTTTCAGGTCTTGCAGCGCAGCCTCCGCTTCCGAAGTCCATTTTACTGGACCTGCCTTTTTCAATATCCTGAAAACGATAGGGCCCGCTCAGCAGACCTTGATATGAACCTACTCAAAGTTGCGACACGACCGGCAAGATGCCGTACATCCTTGACGGTTCTGGGTGCTTGGATCTGCTCAATAGCATTAATCTTGTCAGGGTTCGCTTTGATTCCACGCTGGGACACAAAGAACCCGAGAAGTTTGCCGGATGGAACACCAAACACGCACTTCTCAGGGTTGAGCTTCATGTTTATCTTTCGCAAGTTTGTAAACGTTTCTTCCAAATCTCCAATGAGGGTCGATTTGTCCTTGGTCTTGACTACTATATCATCCATATAAGCTTCTACATTTCTGATGTAGGGTGGAAACCCTAGGGCCGATCTTTCACGGTTGGAGCGGATCCTATGAAGAACACAAGGAGAAACACGAGGGAAAAACGAGAGAAATCACTCAAACCAACAAGATTCGATTACACATGTGCTAGATCCTCGAAACACAAAGAGATACACGATCCACGATCAACAAAGGATGATACAAACGGTAACTAGTTCTTCTCCGTGAGGAGGTCTTGAGGTCTTCCTGTTAGGGGTCTTGAATCCGCTTGGGGGATCTTCTCCGTAGAGGTCGTGAACTCCGATGGAGAAGTAACCAAGTGGATGAGCAAAGCTCTATCTCTCAATTGAGCTAATCCTTTGCTAACCCTAGAAAGAGGGAGGAGGAGGAGTATATATAGTCTTGGGGGCGAAGGGGTACATGGGCCTCGGGCCCTTACACTGTGAGCAGAGAGGGGAGGCCGGACGTCCGGGCGTCGGGCCGGATGTCCGGGCCTTCCCGAGATGCCGGATGTCCGGGCTCTCGGGCCGGATGTCCGGGCTGGCCAGGCGCCATCCTGGTGCTCTCTGGATTGAGGGCGCCGGATTTCCGGGCTGGAGGCCGGATTTCCGGGCTTGGCCGGAAGTCCGGGCTGAGGCCGGATGTCCGGGGCCTGTAGGTACTTGGCGGCTAGGCGGCTGCTGTGGTAGATGATCTAGGGGCCGGATGTCCGGGGCTTGGGGCCGGATGTCCGGGTCCTGTAGACCTCTTCGGATCCTTCCGTCGTTTCTCTTCATCCATGAACTTGGGGACTTGTCCGTCTTCACGTCCATCTTCGGGAGGGCCTTCTTGGTACCTGATCATGCACAACATTTCGAACTTAGGTAGTAGCCATGTCTCGAGTGGATCAAATGTAATATCACTAAGGAAAGAAGTCACCTCGGTCTCGAGAGCTCTAGCTCGTGCTCGTGTCATAGGTCCTCTTGGCACTTGGTGAGACAGTGGTAGGTCCATGGGGATGACCGTAGGATGCTCCGCATCATCTCCCCCCCCCCCCCCCCCCCCCCTTGGGAAAGATCCGACCTCGGATCGAAATCCTCATCACCATGGTAGGGAGAGAGATCTTTGATGTTGAAGATGTCGCTCATGGTGTACTTGTCACGTGGGATGTCAAACTTGTAGGCATTGTTGTTTTAGCGTTCAAGCACCTTGAAGGGTCCATCGGCTCGTGGTAGAAGTTTGGACTTGCGTTCGTTGGGGAAGCGGTCCTTGCGAAGGTGTAGCCACACAAGATCTCCAATGTTGAATACCATGGGTTGTTTGTTGATGTTGAGCTTGGTCGCGAGTCATTGTACTTGGCGCTCAATAGTGTGCCTTGTATCTTCATGCATCCTCTTGAGGTAGTTCACTTGGGCACTCGCATCCATGTTGGTGCGCTCTTGTAGTGGTAGAGGAAGAATGTCCAATGGGGACAACGGGTTGAAACCGTAGATGACCTCGAAGGGGGACTTGCCGGTAGTCGAATGTCTTGCGCGGTTGTAGGCGTACTCGGCGATGGGTAGGCACTCCTCCCACTCCTTGATGTTCTTCTTGATCAACACGCGTAGTAGAGTGGAGAGCGTTCGGTTCGTCACCTCCGTTTGGCCGTCGGTTTGAGGATGGTATGCCGAAGAGAACAAGAGCTTGATTCCAAGCTTGGCGCATAAGGTCTTCCAAAAGTAGCTCAAGAACTTGACGTCGCGGTCCGAGACAATCGTCTTTGGTACTCCATGTAGGCGCAAGATTTCCCTACAAAAAAGATTTGTAACATGTGAAGCATTGTCTATCTTGTTGCATGGTATGAAATATGCCATTTTAGAGAATCGGTCCACAACAACAAACACGGAATCCTTTCCATTTTTAGTTCTAGGCAAACCAAGCACAAAATCCATGCTAATATCTTCCCATGGGTGGTATGGAATTGATAGAGGCATATAAAGACCATGAGATTGAGCTTTGGACTTAGCTTTGCGACATGTAGAGCATCGGTTGGTGAAGCGCGAGACGTCGCGGAACATCTTGGGCCAAAAGTAGTTCTTGGAGAGCGTAGCGAATGTCTTGTCGCGTCCAAAGTGTCCCATTAGTCCGCCTCCGTGGGATTCTTGTAAAAGGAGCAAACGAAGAGAAGACTCGGGGATACACAATTTGTTAGCTCTCATAAGATAATCATCTTTTATGTAATAGCATTCCCAAGACGTATGCGTCAAACATTTGGCATAAGGAATAGCAAAAGTAGGATCATGCGCATACAAGTCTTTTATGTGCTCAAAACTAATGACATTCAATTCAAGTTGGGTAACAAGCATGCATTTGCGGGAAAGCGCGTCCGCCACAACATTTTCCTTACCTTTGATATACTTGATGACATAAGGAAATGACTCAATGAACTCACTCCACTTAGCATGACGCTTGTTCAACTTAGTTTGACCCTTGAAGTACTTAAGCGTTTCATGGTCGGTATGAATGACAAATTCATGAGGGCGAAGATAATGTTCCCACTCACGCAAAACTCGCACTAAAGCATATAGCTCTTTGTCATAGATGGGATAATTGAGTTGCGCTCCGGAAAGTTTCTCACTAAAGTAAGCTATGGGGCGCTTTTCTTGCGTTAACACACCTCCTATGCCATTACCACTAGCATCGCATTGAACTTCAAAAGTTTTGTCAAAGTTGGGTAATGCAAGCACGGGAGCATGAGTAAGCAAATTCTTAAGTTCATTAAATGCGGTATCTTGAGATGGTCCCCAAACAAAGGGTGCATTCTTCTTACTCAAAGCATGTAAAGGGGATGCAATGGTGCTAAAATCCTTAACAAATCTACGATAGAAACCGGCTAAACCAAGAAAACTACGCACTTGTTGCAAGTTGGTTGGTTGAGGCCATGTTTTGATAGCATTGATCTTAGATTCATCTACATGCACACCCTTAGAAGACACAACGAAACCCAAGAAAACAAGTTTATCAACACCAAAAAGGCATTTGTCCATATTAGCAAAAAGGCGCTCTTTCCTAAGGGTTTGCAACACGGTTCTAAGATGGGTGACATGATCTTTGAGCGATTTGCTAAACACAAGAATATCGTCAAAATAGACCACAACAAATACGCCAATATAGGGTCAAAGAACAAAATGCATGACTCTCATGAAAGTACCGGGTGCTTTGGATAAACGCATTGGCATAACAAGCCATTCATATAAGCCAAATTTGGTCTTAAATGCAGTTTTCCATTCATCACCTTCTTGTATTCGTATTTGATAGTAGCCACTTTTAAGATCAATTTTAGAGAAAATAGTGGCTCCGCTAAGCTCATCTAGCATATCATCTAGGCGTGGAATGGGGTAACGATATCGCACGGTAATAGCATTGATAGGACGACAATTGAAGCACATGCGAAATGTACCATCTTTCTTGGGAACAAGGATTTCCGGGACGGCACATGGGCTCAAGCTTTCACGTACATGGCCGTTGTCGATGAGTTGTTGTACTTGCCGTTGGATCTCCTTGGTTTCCTCGGGGTTGACGCGGTAGGGAGCCTTGTTAGGAAGGGGTGCTCCGGGGATGAGGTCGATGCGGTGTTCGATGCCTCAAAAAGGAGGTAGACCCGGAGGTAGCTCGTCGGGGAATACATCTTGGAATTCCTGCAATAGAGAAGATAACACTAAATGGAGATTGTGAGAGGTATTAGTTTTTGGTGCCTCGTCCTTGCACAGAAGGACATAGTGCATAACACTTGATGGGTTCTCACACACTTCTCTCATCTCATGTTTGGTGGCAAAGAGGAGTAGGTTTTTCTTGTCGCTCATCGTGGAGGCACTCGATTTGGGCTTGTGGCTCTCACTCTCTTTATGGTGGTTCGCTCTCTCACTATTCTCTCCACGATGGGTGGCTTGCTTGTCGGCGATCACTTGACTTGGAGACATAGGTCATAGCACGTACTCCTTTCCTTTCATCTTGAAGCTATAGTGATTTGTCTGCCCATTATGGATGACGCCTCGGTCAAATTGTCATGGTCGTCCAAAAAGGAGGTGGCAAACGGACATCGGAACGACATCACACTCCAAAGTGTCTTCGTATGCTCCGATCTTAAAGGAAACTTGCACCATATGCTCGACTTGGATAGTGCCGGAGTCACTTAGCCATTGAACCTTATAAGGATGCGGGTGCTTCATCTTGACTAATTGGAGCTTGGAGCATAGCTCTTCACTTGCCAAGTTATGACAACTACCTCCATCGATGATGACCTTCACGGACCTTCCATTGATGCCAGCCTTAGTGTGGAAGATATGGCATCTTTGGTCTTCGTCTTGTTGATGTTGAAGTGTCAAGACCTTGGAGACAACAAGAGCGGGGCTTGAATCTTCGTCACAAAAGACTTGATCATCTTCATCGTCATTCACTTATCGGTGCATAGCCGCATTCTCAAGGGCTTCCATTTATCCTTCACTCATGGAGTCGTATGTACCATCCTCATTGAAGATCATGGTGCGCTTGTTGGTCCACTCGAAGGACTTATGGCCTCGGCCACTGCATGTGAAGAATTTGATGGAACTTGTCTTGACGGTCTCATCCGGTGGAGTTGTAGATGATGAAGCTCTCGGCTTGAAGTTTCTTGGAGTAGGAGGATGGCTTGAGGTTGTCGAAGTTTTCTTGTAATTGGACTTGTCGCCGTTGCTTGTAGAAGGCTTGGTTGAGGTAGAAGTTGTTGGAGTCGTTGAAGCTTGGGTGTTGGAGAAGCCGTAGCTCTTGGAAGAGTACTTGGCGTACTTGAAGTCATCTTGCACTTGACATTCCGCCTTGGTAGCTTGATGCACTAGCTCAATGAGGTTTGAGTATGGTTGGAAGTCGGCGATCTTCTTGATAGGATTATTGAGTCCATTCAAGAAACGTGCCATAGTTTGCTCATCATCTTCCGTGACATTGGCTCGTATCATGGCAATCTCCATTTCCTTGTAGTACTCTTCAACGCTCTTGGTTCCTTGCTTGAGGAGTTGGAGTTTCTTGAAGAGGTCGCGGTTGTAGTAGGTTGGCACAAAACGTGCTCTCATGACATCCTTCATTTGCGCCCAAGTGGTGATTTGTGGTTCACCTCTTGCCTCACGACGCTCAATGACTTGTTCCCACCATATGAGTACATAGTCTTGGAACTCAAGGGATGCCATAGCGATCTTCTTCTCTTCCTCATAGTTGTGCAAATGAAAGAACTTGTCAACCTTCAATGCCCATGATAGGTACTCTTCGGGATCATTGCTTCCGTTGAACTTGGGGCATGGTGAACTTTAGCTTGCCATAGCATTGCTCTTCATTGTGTGGGGGTCGAGGGTGATGACGTCCTTGCCGAGGAGGATTGTCTCCCTCAACTTGCTCTTGTCGTGGAGGATTTCCATTGGCTTGTTGCTCTTGTTGAGCTTGTGGAGGAGCTTGTCGAGCTTGAGGAGGAACTTGAGGAACTTGTCGGTGCAACCGTGATTGATAAACCCTCTCTTGAACTTCTTCGCGAAGTGCTTCTTCTTGTTCGCACCTATGGCGGTTGCGTGTGGCAATGGCGGGACTTGTGTCATGGAGGGCATGTTGCGCCTCAAGTGCTTGAGCTTCTCGCTGTAGTTGTTCTTGACGTTGTGCCTCGGCATCTTGCTCGTCTTGGTGTAGGTGTGCTCGTTCTTCCTCTTGTTGGCGTTGACGTTGCCGTTCTTGTGCTTGCGCAAAGGTAGCTTGGTTTTGGCGATGTCGATGTTCTTACGCAAGAAGTTGCTCTTGAGAATCGTTTCCGTGTAGAGGATTGCGCTTTGCTTGATGGTCTTGTCGCGCGGCTTGGCGAAGAGTGTTCGACGTCGGTGTAGTTGAGCCGGAGATGGTGTCGTCGGAGTGTCGACTCGAGCGGCTCCGTCTTGAGTAGGACGACGAAGTAGAAGAGCGGTTGACCAACAAGGCACGAATCTCGTCCATTCTTACATTGCTCTCTTGTTTTTGTTCATCGAGCTTGTTGTTGAAGTAGTCTCTTGTGCGTTGTTCGGAGAGGCGTAAGTCGGTGGCGAGATTGTCGATGCGGTCGCTCATTGCTTGTTGTTCTTGATGCAAAGCTCGTTGTGCACCAAAAAGGTGGCTCTTGGTGACGTAGGAGGTCATGTCATCGTCTTGCTTGATGAAGAGTGGGTTGGTAGAAGAACTTGGCCTATCCATCATTCCAAGCACATATGTGAGTGGGCGAAAGAGAAGAACTTATACCAAATGTACCTTGATCGATGTTGAAGATGGATCAATGATCACTCAAATGTGGAACAAGGAAATAGCACAATTGGTACCGATTCTTGTCGGTTGCTCACACCTACACAAATAAAAGCTTATGGTGGAGCTCGATTAGGATGGTGGCACAAAATTTGATGCAATTGTTAGTGAGCCTCAATAATGTTGGAAAAGATTCACAAATTTGCAAATGCAACAAGTAGACCAAGCAAGTATTGTTACACGGAAACACACACGCAAATAGATAAATGGGGTCGTGCAACCAAAAATGAGCGGAAAATGTGGAATCCACCAAAATGCTCTTGTTGCACAACTCTAGAGAGACGCTAGCACGATTGCACAATAGGCGGATACGAAACTTGTGCACGACCTACTAAGCAAAAATGCAACGACTTCTATCCCAAGTATGCTATATGTATGGTATTCCGATGATATGATCCAAGATGATCGAGTATGACAATCTTAATGTAGTATGATGCTATGGTTCTTGCTTAAAAGCTCTTTGCTTATCTTTCCCTTTTGCTTAAAAGTTTGGTTGGCTCTTTCTCTTTTGAGCTCTTTTCTCATGCAAAACTTCACGAACCAAGATAGCAATTGTGTATGCTATGACAACCTTGTGACACAAGAGATGATACTAAGATATGCACCATGATGATATGGTATGTATGCTATGGGGAGTATGATCACTAATGTGCACAAGTGACATTGCCGGCAATACTCACAGGCTAGTCTCGATAGGCAAGATACGCAAAATTGGGCTATGGTGGTTATCAATGTAATGGCAAGGAGTAGACCAAGATGTCGTCAAGATTACCGTCCTTGCTTATGGTTGAGGGTGTCAAAATTGTTGATCGGTTGTTGTCGATGACGAGTCCGTGGCGAAGATGAGCGGCGGTGATGTTGATGTTGAACCGTCCCTAAGTTGCCGAAACGCGTTAGGAAACGGAAACCGCAACTCATATTCTCAAAACAAAATGTATCAAAATTGTCGGAGTTGGTGGCGAGTAAGTGGTGGAGTTTGCGGAAAGCGGTGGTGGTATGCGGAATTGTAAGTGGGTATGCGGAACTGTACGTGGGCACTGGAGCAAAATTTGGCGAAAGTTTGGCGGGAAACGGAGCGGCGGATGGAAGTGATGCTGTCAGGGGCCGGATGTCCAGGGTGGCCGGTTGTCCGGGCTATCGGGCCGGATGTCCGGGCTCTGGATCCATGACGAACTCGAAGAACTCCGCGTGGAAAAGGCAAAATCAGGGCAGAATTCGGGAGATTTTGTGGATGGAAATTGGTGAAAAGATGGGGAAAAGCTAGATCTACATGCTACACACGAAATCCGTGGATCAAATCTAACAAAACTTCATCACACCAACAAATCACAAAAAAAATTGGGGGCTATTTTTGTGGGGATTTTCGAAATTGGGGAAGAACACAACAAAATTAGGCTAGAAAACAAAGGGTAGGGGCTCCAAAATCTGTGATCAACCAAAGCTCATGATACCAAGATGATCTAGGGTGGAAACCCTAGGGCCGATCTTTCACAGTTGGAGCGGATCCTACGAAGAACACGAGGAGAAACACGAGGGAAAAACGAGAGAAATCATTCAAACCAACAAGATTCGATTACACATGTGCTAGATCCTCGAAACACAAAGAGATACACGATCTACGATCAACAAAGGATGATACAAACGGTAACTAGTTCTTCTCCGTGAGGAGGTCTTGAGGTCTTCCCGTTAGGGGTCTCGAATCCGCTTGGGGGATCTTCTCCGTAGAGGTCGTGAACTCCGATGGAGAAGTAACCAAGTGGATGAGCAAAGCTCTATCTCTAAATTGAGCTAATCCTTTGCTAACCCTAGAAAGAGGGAGGAGGAGGAGTATATATAGTCTTGGGGGCAAAGGGGTACATGGGCCTCGGGCCCTTACACTATGCGCAGACAGGGGAGGCCGGACGTCCGGGCGTCGGGCCGGATGTCTGCGCCTTCCCGAGACGCCGGATGTCTGGGCTCTCGGGCCGGATGTCTGAGCTAGCCAGGCGCCGTCCTGGTGCTCTCTGGATTGAGGGCGCCGGATTTCCGAGCTTGGCCGGATGTCCGGGCTGAGGCCGGATGTCCGGGGCCTATAGGTACTTGGCAGCTGGGCGGCTGCTGTGGTAGATGCTCCTGGGGCCGGATGTCCAGGGCTTGGGGCCGGATGTCCGGGTCCTGGAGACCTCTTCGGATCCTTCCGTCGTTTCTCTTCATCCGTGAACTTGGGAACTTGCCCGTTTTCACGTCCATCTTCGGGAGGGCCTTCTTGGTACCTAATCATGCACAACATTTTGGACTTAGGTAGTAGCCATGTCTTTAGTGGATCAAATGTAATATCACTAAGGAAAGAAGTCACCTTGGTCTCGAGAGCTCTAGCTCGTGCTCGTGTCATAGGTCCTCTTGGCACTTGGTGAGACAGTGGTAGGTCCATGGGGATGACCGTAGGATGCTCCGCATCAATTTCTGTGTAACTGTGGCTCAAAACCGATCAGAACAGCTCTTGCAAACGTTGAACTAGCACTCTTTAATCTAAAAGGCATACATACAAAGCAATACGTGCCACATGGAGTAATGAATGTGGTCTTATCCTCATCCTCTTTGGACATGAATATCTGGTGGTATCCGGAGTACGCATCAAGGAACGAAAGTAAATCACAGCCGGCAGTGGAGTCTACAATCTGGTTGATGCGCGGCAAGGGGAAATGATCCTTTGGGCATGCTTTGTTGAGATCAGTGTAATCAATACAAAGCCTCCATTTCCCATTCGCCTTGCGCACGACAACCGGATTTGCCAGCCAGGTTGGATGAAGCACCCCCCTAACCAGACCTGCCACCTCAAATTTCTTGATCTCTTCCGCTATGAACTGTTGTCGCTCCAAAGCTTGCTTCCTAACCTTCTGCTTGCCGGGCCGAGCATGGGGACAGACAGCAAGGTGGTGCTCAATTACCTCCCTGGGAACACTGGGGATGCCAGATGGTTGCCATGCAAACACATCTACATTCGCCCGCGGGAAGGTAACGAGCGCGCTTCCCTATTTACTGTCAAGGGTGGCACCAACAGTGAAGGTACCGCTAGTGCCGCCCTCCCTTGCTGGCACCTTCTTTGTCACAAGTGGAGCAGCTTTGGATCTCTTGCCGGTAGAGCTTTCCAGTGATTCTTCAATGGGTGCGCAGCACTCCGAAGAGGCACGCTTCCCGGAAGCCTCAATAGATGTCTTGCCGAGTTTCTTGCTCTTCTTCTACTTGGCGGGAGCTGTTGCCTTGACGGTTTCTACTGCAACCGCATCTCTGTAGAGCTTGTCTACAAATATTACCGCATCCTTCTTGTCAGAGTTGATGGAGATGACGCCCATAGGTCTTGGCATCTTTAGTGTGTTGTAAGCATAGTGAGATGCTACCATAAACTTTGCCAAGGCGGGGTCACCAAGGATTCCATTGAACGGCAAGGGGATCTTGACTACATCAAACATGATCTTCTCTATTCTATAATTCAATTCCCAGCCAAACATCACCGGCAGCCTGATCTTCCCTTTAGGTTGTCTCCTTCCCGGGTTGATCCCTTGGAACGTCCCAGTTTTCTTGAGCTCTTCCTCAGGGATTTGCAGACTCTTGATCACCTCCGAGGAGATCAAGTTCAAGCCAACCCCACCATCAACTAGTATTTCCATGACTTTGAGGTTGTGTATTGTTGGGGAAACCAACAACGGCAAACACCCAACCACAGTTGTGCGCTCAGGGTGGTCCTCAGTGTCAAAAATAATACGCGTGTGGGACCACTTGAGGGGCTTTTGAGCATCCGTTGTCGGCTCTGCTGCATTGACCTCACGCGCCCACTGCTTGAGCTGATGGTAGGAGGAGTGCAGATATGCACCCTCGTCAATACACATGGCCTCTGTTGCCTTCTGGAATTAATGTTCGCTAGACTCTTCATCATCTTCCTCCTCACTCTCTTCATCCTCTTCTTTCATTTCTCTGACCCTGGCAGGCTTTTCTTTCTTCTGGCAGGCATTGCCGCGGCATCCACCTCGACCGCCACGACCCTTCTTTCCGGATCCACCCGTACCGTCTTGGCCCTTCTCCTTGTCCCGCTTCTCATACTCAGCTTTCTGTTTCTCAACTAGTTGTTCGACTTGACGGCACTCTTGGAGGTCGTGACCTTTGGTACGGTGAATCTTGCAGTATGGCCCGTCAGACTTGCCAGCTTTCTCTCCCGACGCAGCAACTTGGCAATCAGCGCATGCAGCTTCTTCCTTGTTGGTGCTTTCCGCCTTGGTTTTCTTGGCGGGGCTAGAGTTTTCGGCTCCTTCCACAGCCATAACTGACTTGCCCTTTCGCTTTCTATTGCGTCTCCGACATTTCTTCTTTGGGATGGCTGCATCGTCGTCGTCAGAATCGACTTCAACGCTAGCATCTTCCCCAGGAAGCCTTCTCTCTTCCTCAGCACGCGCGCACTTACCCGCCAACATGTAAAGCTCGTTGATGGTTTTTGGCAACCGAATATGCATCTTCTCCCATGTCTTGCGATTGCGCACATTCGTGTGGAATACGGCAATCATGGCTGCAGGGTGTATATCCGGTATGTTGCGCTGCACACGACTGAATCTCTGGATGTATTTGCGCAGTTCTTCTCCTTCCTTTTGTGGGATCACTTGCAAGTCACTGGGTAACCCTGGGACTTTCTGTCCTCTGGTAAAGGTGCCAACAAATTGGTTGCAAAGATCCGACCACGAAGAAATGGAGTTCTTTCGCAAATTCATCAACCAAGATCTCACATTGGGCTTGAGCACCAATGGGAACTAGTTGGCTAGAATCTTCTTATCCCTTCCCCCGGCAGCTTGCACAGCAATCGTGTAAATGCCCAGGAATTCTGTAGGGTTGAGCTTGCCATCGTACTTCTCTGGTACTTCCGGCTTGAACACACGGACGGACGGCCAGCGGACTTGCCGCAGCTCACGTGTGAAAGCGGGGCACCCACATAAGGCAAGAACTCGCCAACAATGGGCGCAGGCTCATCGATGACTGGGCTATTGCGCTCGTCTAATTGACGGTGCACCTACACAGCATTGTTGGATGGTGGTGCGAGCATCCTCTGCTCGCCTGTCCAGCAGCACATGCCGTTGATCTCGTTGCTGCGGGTCTGAGGTGGCCATCGACATATCGTCAGGCTCGACATTCCGTTGGGTTCGCTGCAAGTTCTGGTGTTGCTGCTGGGCTTGCTGCCATGGAGGTGATTGCACCGTGGGTGCACCGCTTGCCACACGGCCGCCAGTCTGGACTTCTGGTACGGTTGGCAGGCGCTGTAAGGGTTCCACCAACTGGGATCTGTTTGCATCGGCAATCTCGATCAAGCTCCGGATGGTGGCCCTCCATTCGTCCATCTTATCAACCGTTGGAGGAAAATCCAATGGCATTTGGGCTCATGCCATCGCCTCTGTCACCATCGAAGGCATGTTGGAGCGGGAAGAACGTGACGTCGCTTGACTCCTGGTAGAGCCAGCAGGAGCGCCATTGCAATCTTGTCACCCAACAGCGGGGATGGCGGAAAGCTGGCGCGGCGGGAGCGGAGCCTGAGGATCTGGAGCTTGGTCGACGGGCAACTTGTCGTGCGGGCGCTGCTGTGGAGGTACAACAACCCCGCTCGACGTCGCATCGCACTCATCTTGCGATGGACGTGGAGTGTGCCTCGATGTCGTCTTCCTCGCGGCCGCTGGAGTTGGTGCAGCAGGAAGGTCTCGGCTCAGGCCCGACCGGGCGGGGCAGCCCCGTGGACGCGCTCGCTGATGCGTTGAGGAGGTGGAAACTGCTCGCCCGCGTTGTTGTTGTTATCTTCGCCAGAGGGTCGAAGTAGATGACCGCCTCCGGTATTTCCATCGCCCATTTCCGCCATAGTGGGCACGATGACCGTACCGCCCGCGTCGGTCGCACCCATCATGGCGTTCGCAATGTCCGTGGCGATGGCGCCGCCTGCGCCACTCGCAGACATGTGCGATGTAAGCTTGGACGTAGAAGGCTTCATTGCCATAGAGCCCTTTTTCTTAGGTGCCATGGACGGTGATGACGATGATGAAGCTTGATGGAATCGACGCGCTGCCTGCTGCCCAGGTTCACGCCGGTGACGGCCCCTGCCTGGTGCGCCAAAGATGTCTCCGTGGACCAACGATCTACGGGGTAGCTCAACCCCTTTGTGGTTTGGCGAGGGGTGCACTAAACACAAAGAGCAGGAACAACAAGAGACACAACAAGATTTACCGAGGTTCGGGCTACTGAGAAGTGTAAAATCCTACTCCTGCTTTGGTGTATTGGATGAATGTGTGCACAAGTACACGGAGCGCTCTACCCCGGCAAGAGGAGGGCTGCTACACAAGTACGTATGCTTGGGGTTAGAACGGGTTTGAACCCTTGTAAAGGTTGCCTTGGCCCTGCTTTTATAGCTCAAGGGGTTACCACAGTGGCAAAAGGGTCATTACATAGTGATTAGATAGCAACAGCGCTAACATACCTAACTCTGCTAGTTAGGACAAAATGCATTAAATGCATCGCTAGGTGTCATGAGGAGGAGAAGCCCCGGCAAGGGTAGAGCGTCGCTTGCCCAACTAACTCCTATTAGCTTGACACACCATTTGGAAGGGTGTCGATAAAGGTAATCCTTTTTCCAGCGGGCTCACACGTGCTGGCGAACGCCACCTAACTGCATGCGGGCTCGACACCTCACCGATTCGCGACTAGCTGGCCGGTGAGGTGGAGTGCCAACAGTTGGCGGGGGTTAGCTGGCCTCGAGGTTTGCCGGGCCTTCCCCTTGCCGGCAAGAGCCACTTCTAGTGCTTCGCCTTGTAGTTTATCTTGGTCTTCTTGATGCGCTCTTTGATTTCTCAAAAAGCTGGCTCTTGGAGATTTGGAAGTCTATGTTGAAAAGTTATTCTTTTCGGGGGAGCTACTACTGGTCTGTGCATAAGTCAGGGTATTACAAATCCATGTTTAATACACCGACAACATCGGCAGTATGTGGATGGCTCTTTCCAAGCTGTCCCAAAACGAGTTCCCCGACGACGGGCCAGACTGCTGCTACAAAGCAAACGCGAGCCTTCCAAGGTAAACATCACTCTATGTGTTTTATCATCAGCTTTATATTTAGCATTTGTCTGGATCTTCCCTCCCTATTTCTAGAAATGGGCATCCAAGGTGACGCTCATTGCATGCCTAGCGCCGCTGCCCAAGGACCCAAGGACCCCCGAGCTGCAGGCCCTCCTGGTTGTGGTGCCCCCAAAAGCCCCAGTCAGGGATAAAGGGCCGGAAAATAAGAGGGAGGGTCTCCGGATCCGAGATCTGGTGGAAGCAAGGTCTGAGAACATCCGGGTTATATCCTTGGATGAAGAGGAGAGGAAATATGAGGAAGGGGAGGAAGGTTCCTCCTCCCCAAAGAAGAAAAGGGTGGTGTCTGAGGACATCGCGGGGGCTCACACTGTCCGGAGACGTCGGCGCCTCATGAAGGTTTCCGACGCCGTATCCCACGAGGCCCCTGCCACCGCTAAGGTCGAATCCTACGAAATGGAGGATAACCTTATCGAAACGTGGCGGCCAAGGCCACCGCCGAGGAGTTGCGCCTTCTTCCCTTGTGATCAGTAAGTACCCAAGCGCAATTATATGCACTCTTCAATTGATCATTTATCTTTTCTTTGCAGCCCACAGCGCTCCAATATAAGTAACGTGAAGTCATCAAGAGGGCTCCCTCCTCTGAGCACCTCGGAGGAGCACCATCCCTCCCCCACTGCCCAAGAAGGGCTGGGGGAGGCAACTTCCTAGCAGGCCCCACCCGAGACCACTACGGGGGGCTGGGCCGATGCCCTTATGGCCGAGGCAGAGGCATCGGCCTCTAAGGACCCCATGGAGAAGAACCCATCCTTTATGGAGGGGGGAAACTGGGGCAGCCAACCACCTCAGCACCCATTGACCCAGAGCTACCTCAGCAACCCTTCACGGCAGCCATCCCTCCAATGATGGGGAGGGCCGAGGTGTCCCGTTGATACGTCTCCAACGTATCTACAATTTTTGATTGTTCCATGCTATTATATTATCTGTTTTGGATGTTTTATATGAATTAATATGCTATTTTATATTATTTTTGGGACTAACTTATTAACCTAGAGCCCAGTGCCAGTTTCTGTTTTTTCCTTGTTTTTGAGCTTCGCAGAAAAGGAATACCAAACGGAGTCCAAACGGAATAAAACCTTCGCGATGATTTTTCTTGGACCAAAAGACACCCAGAAGACTTGGAGTGCAAGTCAGAAGAGCCACGAGGCAGCCACAAGGGGGGAGGGCGCGCCCAGGGGAGTAGGGCGCGCCCCCTGCCTTGTGGGCCCCTCGGTGACCCCCTGACCTAGATCTTCCTCCTATATATTCACACATATTCCCAAACCACCAGAAGCATCCAGGAAAACACTTTTCCACCGTCGCAACCTTATGTTCCCGTGAGATCCCATCTTGGGGCCTTTTCCGGCATCCTGCCGGAGGGGGATTCGATCACGGAGGGCTTCTACATCAACTCTATTGCCCTTCCGATGAAGTGTGAGTAGTTTACCTCAGACCTATGGGTCCATAGCTAGTAGCTAGATGGCTTCTTCTCTCTCTTTGATTCTCAATACAACGTTCTCCTTGATGTTCTTGGAGATCTATCCGATGTAATCTTCTTTTGCGGAGTGTTTGTCGAGATCTGATGAATTGTGGATTTAAGATCAGCTTATCTATGAATATTATTTGAATCTTCTCTGAATTCTTTTATGCATGATTTGATATCCTTGTAATTCTCTTCGAACTATCAGTTTGGTTTGGCCAACTAGATTGGTTTTTCTTGCAATGGGAGAAGTGCTTGGCTTTGGGTTCAATCTTGCGGTGTCCTCTCCCAGTGACAGTAGGGGCAGCGAAGCACGTATTGTATTGTTGCCATCGAGGATAAAAAGATGGGGTTTACATCATATTGCTTGAGTTTATTCCTCTACATCATGTCATCTTACTTAAAGCGTTACTTGTTCTTCATGAACTTAATACTCTAGATGCAGGCAGGAGTCGGTCGATGTGTGGAGTAATAGTAGTAGATGTAGGCAGGAGTCGGTCTACTTGACACGGACGTGATGCCTATATTTCATAATCATTGCCTTGGATATCGTCACAACTTTACGCTTTTCTATCAATTGCTCGACAGTAATTTGTTCACCCACCGTATTATTTGCTATCTTGAGAGAAGCCTCTAGTGAAACCTATGGCCCCCGGGTCTATTTTCCATCATATTACTTTCCGATCTACTATTTTGCAATCTTTTATTTTCAGATCTATAAACCAAAAACCCTAAAAATATTCACTTTATCTTTTCTTTAGTTTTATCTATCTCTATCAGATCTCACTTTTGCAAGTGACTGTGAAGGGATTGACAACCCCTTTATCGCGTTGGGAGCAAGTGTTTGATTGTTTGTCCAGGTATTGGTGATTTGTGCGTTGTCTCCTACTGGATTGATACCTTGGTTCTCTAACTGAGGGAAATACTTATCTCTACTTTGCTGCATCACCCTTTCCTCTTCAAGGGAAAAACCAACGCAAGCTCAAGAAGTAGCAGGAAGAATTTATGGCGCCGTTGCCGGGGAGATCTATGCCAAGTCAAGACATACCAAGTACCCATCATAAAACTCTCATCTCTTGCATTACATTATTTGCCATTTGCCTCTCATTTTCCTCTCCCCCACTTCTAAAATGATTTTCAAAAAGATTTGCCTTTTCTTCGCCCTTCTTTCGTTCGTCTTTTCGTTTGCCTTTTTATTTGCCTTCTTTTCGTTTGCCCTTATGTCTTACTTGGTTTGTTTGCTTGTTCGCTTGGTAAAATTGTGTGTTTATTGAAAAACAAAAACAAAGGTTTATGGATCCTCATCCACTTGCTAATCTTTTTAAGATATCCAATTATGATGAACCTATTGCTAGTGAGTTGAGTGCACTAGATTATCTTTATGAGGTTTTGCTTGAAATTCGTGAATCTGAAAATTGTGATGAAGTGTTGGAAGAAGAAAATTATAAAGTGATTCATGATAGCTCCTTGAATGAAAAGCATGATTGTAATGATGTTATTATAAATTCTATTAATGTCAATTCTGTTGATGATATGCAAAACCCTAAGCTTGCGGATGCTAGTTTTGCTATGTCCACTACTTGTTGCAATGATCATGATTGGAGTGATTCTTCTTATGATCTTGAAAATTTATTTAAGACCCATGATGAATATAAGATCGATAATAATGTTTGCAATAATATTGAAAGTGGGTTTGGAAGAGTGTCAACTCTAGATCCCACATATTTGGAGAATGATCAAACTTATGAAATTTTTAATAAAGGTGGGTTTGGAGAGGTCATGACTTTATTTTATGATAATCCCACTATTTTGGAAGAGTGTCAACTTTGCATGCATGTGGATCATGTAGAGAATATTTTATGTGATAGCTATATTGTTGAATTTGAATATGATCCCACATGTAATTATTATGAGAGAGGAAAATATGGTCATAGAAATTTTTATGTTGCTAAATTACCGCTCTTCATGTTGAGATTGTCTATGTTTTATTCTCCTTCCGTGCATATGCTCGGTTTTTATTGTCTTGATAATTTGTTTGCTTATAAAATGCCTATGCATAGGAAGTATGTTAGACTTAAACTCATTTTTCACA
The DNA here is from genome assembly GCA_011799875.1 of Thinopyrum elongatum. Lineage (NCBI taxonomy): Eukaryota > Viridiplantae > Streptophyta > Magnoliopsida > Poales > Poaceae > Thinopyrum > Thinopyrum elongatum. The sequence continues at coordinate 322,359,571 of CM022302.1, forward strand.
TGCTTTATGATGCTCTCTTTGTGCTTCAATTCTTGTCTTTCATGTGAGCATCGTCGAAATCTCAATGCTTAGCTAAAAAGGCTTTAAAGAAAAGCGCTTGTTGGGAGACAACCCAATATTTTTTCTTGCTGTTTTGCAATAAATAATTCATATAGCCTCTGGTTATATGTGTTTTTGTGTTTTAATTAGTGTTTGTGCCAAGTAAGACCTTTGGGATGGCTTAACGGTGATAGTTGATTTGATCTTGCTGAAAAACAGAAACTTGTGCGTCCAGTCACAGAATTGTTTAAATTCACTGGAGCGTGCAAAAACCCTGAATATTTTACACAAGATTGATATACAAATTTCCTATGTTTTACTAATAGTTCAGAATTTTTTGAGTTACATAAGTATTAGAACAATTCAGATCTTCGCAGACTGTTCTGTTTTTGATAGATTCTGTTTTCTATGTGTTGTTTGCTTATTTTGATGAATCTATGGGTAGTATAGGGGGGTATGAACCATGGAGAAGTTGGAATACAGTAGATATTACACCAATATAAATAAATAATGAGTTCACAACAGTACCAAAAGTGGTGATTTATTTTCTTATACTAACGGAGCTTATGAGATTTTCTATTGAGTTTTGTGTTGTGAAGTTTTCAAGTTTTGGGTAATGATTTGATGGACTATGGAATAAGGAGTGGCAAGAGCCTAAGCTTGGGGATGCCCAAGGCACCCCAAGGTAATATTCAAGGACAACCAAGAGCCTAAGTTTGGGGATGCCCCGGAAGCCATCCCCTCTTTCGTCTTCGTCTATCGGTAACTTTACTTGAGGCTATATTTTTATTCACCACATGATATGTGTTTTGCTTGGAGCGTCTTGTATGATTTGAGTCTTTGGTTTTTAGTTTGCCACAATTATCCTTGCTGTACACACCTTTGAGAGGGACACGCATGAATCACGATTTATTAGAATACTCTATGTGCTTCACTTATATCTTTTGAGCTAGGCAATTTTGCTCTAGTGCTTCACTTATATCTTTTTAGAGCACGGCGGTGGCTTTATTTTGTAGAAATTATTGAACTCTCATGCTTCACTTATATTATTTTGAGAGTCTCTAAACAGCGTGGTAATTTGCTTTGGTTATGAATTTAGTCCTAATATGATAGGGATAAAATAAAAACTTCATATAAAGTGCATTGAATACTATGAGAAGTTTGATTCCTTATGATTGTTTTGAGATATAGAGATGGTGATATTAGAGTCATGCTAGTGAGTAATTGTGAATTGGAGAAATACTTATGTTGAGGTTTGTGATTCCCGTAGCATGCATGTATGGTGAACCGTTATGTAACGAAGTTGGAGCATGAGGTATTTTTTGATTGTCTTCCTTATGAGTGGCGGTCGGGGACGAGCGATGGTCTTTTCCTACCAATCTATCCCCCTAGGAGCATGCGCATAGTACTTTGTTTCGATGACTAATAGATTTTTGCAATAAGTATGTGAGTTCTTTATGACTAATGTTGAGTCCATGGATTATACGCACTCTCACCCTTCCACCTTTGCTAGCCTCTCTAGTGCCGCGCAATTTTCGCTGGTACCATAAACCCACCATATACCTTCCTCAAAACAGCCACCATACCTACCTATTATGGCATTTCCATAGCCATTCCGAGATATATTGCCATGCAACTTTCCACCGTTCCATTTTATTATGACACGTTCCATCATTGTCATATTGCTTTGCATGATCATGTAGTTAACATCGTATTTGTGGCAAAGCCACCTTTCATAATTCTTTCATACATGTCACTCTTGAGTCATTGCACATCCCGATACACTGCCGGAGGCATTCATATAGAGTCATATTTTTGTTCTAAGTATCGAGTTGTAATTTTTGAGTTGTAAGTAAACAAGAGTGTGATGATCTTCATTATTAGAGCATTGTCCCATGTGAGGAAAAAAATAAAAGGGAGGCCAAAGAAGCCAAACAAAAAAAATGAGAGAAGGGGCAATGTTACTATCCTTTTTTTTCCACACTTGTGCTTCAAAGTAGCACCATGATCTTCATGATAGAGAGTCTCCTATGTTGTCACTTTCATATGCTAGTGGGAATTTTTCATTATAGAACTTGGCTTGTATATTCCAACGATGGGCTTCCTCAAATTACCCTAGGTCTTCATGAGCAAGCAAGTTGGATGCACACCCACTTAGTTTTCTTTTGAGCTTTCATAAACTTATAGCTCTAGTGCATCCGTTGCATGGCAATCCCTACTCACTCACATCGATATCTATTGATGGGCATCTCCATAGCCCGTTAATACGCCTAGTTGATGTGAGACGATCTCCCTCTTTTTGTCTTCTCCACAACCACCATATTCTATTCCACTCATAGTGCTATGTCCATGGCTCACGCTCATGTATTGCGTGAAAGTTGAAAAGGTTTGAGAACACCAAAAGTATAAAACAATTACTTGGCTTGTCATCAGGGTTGTGCATGATTTGAATACTTTGTGTGATGAAGATGGAGCATAGCCAGACTATATGATTTTGTAGGGATAAACTTTCTTTGGCCATGTTATTTTGAGAAGACATAATTGCCTTGTTAGTATGCTTGAAGTATTATTGTTTTTATGTCAATATTAAACTTTTGCTTTGAATCTTATGGATCTGAACATTCATGCCACAATAAAGAAAATTACATGGATAAATATGTTAGGTAGCATTCCACGTCAAAAATTCTATTTTTATCATCTACCTACTCGAGGACGAGCAGGAATTAAGCTTGGGGATGCTTGATATGTCTCCAACGTATCTATAATTTTTTATTGTTCCATGCTATTATATTATCTGTTTTGGATGTTTTATATGCATTAATATGCTATTTTATATTATTTTTGAGACTAACTTATTAACCTAGAGCCCAGTGCCAGTTTCTGTTTTTTCCTTGTTTTTGAGCTTCGCAGAAAAGGAATACCAAACGGAGTCCAATCGGAATAATACCTTTGCGATGATTTTTCTTGGACCAGAAGACACCCAGGAGACTTGGAGTGCAAGTCAGAAGAGCCACGAGGTGGCCAGAAGGGGGGAGGGCGCGCCCAGGGGGTAGGGCGTGCCCCTGCCTTGTGGGCCCCTCGGTGACCCCCTGACCTAGATCTTCCTCCTATATATTCACATATATTCCCAAACCACCAGAAGCATCCACGAAAACACTTTTCCACCGCTGCAACCTTCTGTTCCCGTGAGATCCCATCTTGGGGCCTTTTCCGGCATCCTACCGGAGGGGGATTCGATCACGGAGGGCTTCTACATCAACTCTATTGCCCTTCCGATGAAGCGTGAGTAGTTTACCTCAGACCTACGGGTCCATAGCTAGTAGCTAGACGTCTTCTTCTCTCTCTTTGATTCTCAATACAATGTTCTCCTTGATGTTCTTGGAGATCTATCCGATGTAATCTTCTTTTGCGGTGTGTTTGTCAAGATCCGATGAATTGTGGATTTATGATCAGCTTATCTATGAATATTATTTGAATCTTCTCTGAATTCTTTTATGCATGATTTGATATCCTTGTAATTCTCTTCGAACTATCGGTTTGGTTTGGCCAACTAGATTGGTTTTTCTTGCAATGGGAGAAGTGCTTGGCTTTGGGTTCAATCTTGCGGTGTCCTCTCCCTGTGACAGTAGGGGCAGCGAGGCACGTATTGTATTGTTGCCATCGAGGATAAAAAGATGGGGTTTACATCATATTGCTTGAGTTTATTCCTCTACATCATGTCATCTTACTTAAAGCGTTACTCTGTTCTTCATGAACTTAATACTCTAGATGCAGGCAGGAGTCGGTCGATGTGTGGGGTAATAGTAGTAGATGCAGGCAGGAGTCGGTCTACTTGACAATGACGTGATGCCTATATTTCATAATCATTGCCTTGGATATCGTCATAACTTTGCGCTTTTCTATCAATTGCTCGACAGTAATTTGTTCACCCACCGTATTATTTGCTATCTTGAGAGAAGCCTCTAGTGAAACCTATGGCCCCCGGGTCTATTTTCCATCATATTACTTTCCGATCTACTATTTTGCAATCTTTTATTTTCAGATCTATAAACCAAAAATCCTAAAAATATTTACTTTATCTTTTGTTTAGTTTTATCTATCGCTATCAGACCTCACTTTTGCAAGTGACCGTGAAGGGATTGACAACCCCTTTATCGCGTTGGGTGCAAGTGTTTGATTGTTTGTGCAAGTATTGGTGATTTGTGCATTGTCTCCTACTGGATTGATACCTTGGTTCTCTAACTGAGGGAAATACTTATCTCTACTTTGCTGCATCACCCTTTCCTCTTCAAGGGACTAACCAACGCAAGCTCAAGAAGTAGCACCCGTCCATCCCCTCCTACCACAGGGCTGGTGTTGGCGGGGTGGACGAAGGAAATGGAGGCATCCATGACGGACTCCTCCATCGTCGCTGAGCATCGCGTCCTACTGGGTGCGGCGCTATAGAGTTACCGGTCCGCTGAGACCGGTATCAAGGAGGCCTTCAGGGGCCTCTTTCATGGCTTTGAGGTATCTTTTCCCAGCCCTTTCCTTAGATTTTATATCATCATATAAGAAAGACTGTCTTAGCTAGACGCATATAATGGCCCTTTGAGCTGACAAGCGAAAGAGTAAATTTGTCTAGAGGCTTTTAATAATGTGGACACGTACAAAAGCTGCGTAACAATAGTAGCCCCCGAGCCTTGAGTGAGATATCAAGATCTTACTCGGGGGTCTTAGTAAAAAAATAGATGTTCGGTAGAAGCAAACTTATTGTAGCCCCCGAGACCCTGGTCGGAAAACGCAAAGCCGACTAGGGGATCGATGTTGTCCGAGGAAACTAACTAATATCATTGCAGGTTTCAGCCTCAGTTTTGGCATCCAATGAGAAAGAGTTGGAAGAGCTGAACCATAATCTCGACCGGTCCGAGAAGGACGCGGATCTGCTCAAGAAGCAAATGGAGGTTGTTGAAGGTAAATATCAAAATTCTTGTAGCTTTTGCGAATTTGCAATGCCTATTGTAAGTTATAATTTGTATACTGGTATGTTCACAACTACCTCCGCGGAGCTGGAAAAGCTTCGATCTGAGTTGAAAACAGCTCGGCAAGAGGCCGAACATCAGAGGGCCACGGCGGAGAAGGCCAGCGCAGAGCTGGCAAAAGAAAAGGAGGTCAGCGAGAAGCACGTGGCCCGGGTCACCGAGGTCGAAGAAGACCTGAAGGGTTTTTGTGCACAGCGTGATGCCCTTCAGAAGGAGAAGGATAGGCTCGCGTCTGGGCTGGATACAGCCAGCTCGGCGTGTTAGGAGGCCAAGACCCAGGCCCGGGTTGATCGCGAGGTGCTTCAACAAGTGAAGAAAAATTGCCGCCGGTAAGCCCTATCTGCTTCACTGCATATTTGGTGACAGCTGATTTGCTCGTCTTACACAAGTCTGGTGTTCTTCAGAGGTCTTTAGGGACCTGCCACAGACGCTGGTGCACACTTCGCTACCCAGCCAGACGGGTCCAAGGAGAAGACCTTCTGGGACCAATTCCAGGCACCCGAGCACCCGTCGATGCTGAACAATCAGATGAAGCAACTGGCGAAGCTGTTCCATCAAGCCCTGCCGATGATACAGGATATCTTCATTAACCTCTGGCCGGGCCAGTCGATGCCGACAAGCTTCTTCGGCCTGGTGAATAGGCTTCGGGAAACCAGCCCCCAGGTGTAGAAGTGGAAGTGGCCGGTCTGTCTGGAGGGGGTGGAAAGGGCGTATGCGTCCACAATGGCGCATTTCCCAATCAAACTGCTGGAAATCGCCTCTGGACCTCCAGCAGGAAAAGATCGGACTCCAGAACAATTTCTGGCGTAGGTGTATGAAGGTGCTCGGGTGACCGAGATCAAATGTAGCAAGGTAGAACTCAAGTTCTGATTTTTTTTCCTTGGTAAGCCGAGGAGTAATGTGTATAAAACAAGTTGTGTTTTTAAATGATCATTTTTATCCGATGTGTTATTGACTGTTCCTTTGCGACTATTCTTAAATCTGAAAGCGGCCAGTCATCGGCTTTAGCCCCCATGTAGATGCTACACGGGGTGTTTCATTAAAACGCGTACACCCTTAGCCGACGTCTCGGGGCCCGGAGGTGGTGACGTGTTTAGAGAAACTAGGCAATCAGACTATAACGGCTTGATAACTTTCACTTAGTCATAGGAGCACTATATTTGGTGTAGTTTAACTAGCCCCTGGTGAAGTGGTGATCGGCTCAGTTGTATTACACCTAGATTAACACCTTGGTCCTTGTGACAAGGACCCTTAGTTTATCACGGCATAACCCCTAGCGGCTTTTAGTTTGACACTGTCTTCGGATTGCCGACCAGTTTGTGCCTATTGTGACAGTCGATTTTCGGCTTTCTCCACTAAGGCACTTGACGATTCAAGATGGAAGTGCGATCGCAGTGGTTCTCCCTTTACGCTCCTAGTCGAACACAACAGAACGTTGGAGGTAAACATAGGAGCCGGGCAACCCAATCATTGACCAAAATCACAATTCGAAACTAATGCATATAATGATATATCCGAGACGCCGAATAGTTTTTTGGACTTTATCATAGACTTGGTTCTAAATCCAAGCCCTCGGTCTAAGGTCAAGCTCATCTGTATGTATTGCTACAAGGCGAAAGTCCAAAGAAGAAAAACAACACTCGAGATTGTACTGGGACCGAAGTAAGGTCTGTTTTATTATTCATGAAGCTCGATCATAAGTGTCGAGTTGTTTAAATGGAAGAACCATAACCGATACAGAGAGTATGAAAGAAAAGGAAAAAAAGATGGAGGATGTTATAGGGCTTTAATGAACCTGGCGGTTGACCCATGTCTATTCCCTGTCGCACGTCTGCGCCTCCGTGCTGTTGACCAGCTCCGCCTTGTCTATGCCAAGGGGTGTGAAGACGGCCGACTACTCCCCGTGGGTTGTGCTTGATGCATCCTGAATGCGCGGCCCCTTATGAGGCTATGGTCGTAGTAACAGCCTGACGCTGCCGAAATGTACTTCCTAGCGGGCCTTTCTTGTGCCAATGAGATCACCAGGCGTTGGGTGTGTTCGGGTAAGCCTAGATGACGCGCCCGTTTTTTTATGCTCCCCAAGCCCCCAGGGAATTTTTAGTGCAAAGTTATGTACTCTAGGTACATAGTCTGCTATCATGAGACGGGAGTTGGGGAGCGCGTATCCCTATTTAGGGTTCACGCAATTGTGTCCCAGAGCCGGAGTGAGGATGCGGACGCGCTTCGAAGAACTTGATAGATCAGGCCGAGTAGATCGTCATGCTGCCTTCTCGGCTGCCTGGGAGCCAGTTGCGTAGGCCGTTGTTTCCTCCTCTATACGAAGAGAGCGCTCCGTGTTACCATTAATGGTGATAACACCGTTGGGCCCCGGCATTAAGCTTTAAGTAAGTGTAGTGTTGTACCACATTAAAGCGAGCGAAGGCAGTGCGCCCGAGCAATGCGTGATAGCCACTGCGGAAGGGCACTATGTCAAAGATCAAGTCTTCACTTCGGAAGTTGTCAGGGGAACCGAAAACAACTTCCAGTGTAATAGTGCACGTGCATCGGGCCTCTATGCCGAGGATTACACCCTTAAAATTGGTGTTACTGGGCTAGATTCTCGATGAATCAATGCCTGGTCGTGTCAGTGTAGATCAGGTTCAGGCTACTTCCGCCATCCATGAGGACGCGGGTTAGGTGAAACCCATCAACAATGGGATCTAGGACCAGAGCGGCTGACCAGCCATGACGGATACTGGTCGGGTGGTCCTTTTTATCAAAAGTGATCGGGCAAGCCGACCACGGGTTGAACTTTGGGGCTACAGGCTCCAAGGTGTAGACATCCCGAAGTGCACGCTTTCGCTCCCTCTTGGGGATGTGCGTTACGTAGTCATGTTAACGTCCTTGATGTCGGAGGGAAATTGCTTCTGGCCGCCATTGTTGGGCCTGCGCGGTTCGTCCTCGTCGTCGCTTCGTGAGCAGCCTTTGCTGGACTCCTTGGATACTGCCTTGCCAGCCTATTTGAACACCCAATAATATCGATTGGTGTGGTTGGCGGGCTTTTCCGAGGTGCCGTGAATCTGGTAGGATCTATCGAGTATCTTACCCAACGCGCTGGGGGCGACCTTGTTCCCTTTAAAGGGACTCTTTTTAGGTCCGCCCCGTTGGCTGCTACAACTTGCGTCAACTGTTGGGTCCTAATACGTCTCCATCGTATCTACTTTTCCTAATGCTTTTGCTCTTGTTTTGGACTCTAATTTGCATGATTTGAATGAAACTAACCCGGACTCACGCTGTTTTCAGCAGAACTACCATGGTGTTGTTTTTGTGCAGAAATAAAAGTTCTCGAAATTGGATGAAACTTTTTGGAGAATTATTTTAGAATAAATAAAAAATACTAGAACCAAGAGCCACCGGAGGGGGTGCCCTGGCTGCCCACAAGACACCAAGGCGCGCCATCCCTCCCCCCCCCCCCCCCCCCCCCTGGCACGCCCTGGTGGGTGGTGGCCGTTGACCCTAATTCTGATGCTATAAAATCCTATTTTTCCAGAAAAAATAGAGAGGAAGTTTCATCGCATTTTACGATACGGAGCCGCCGCCACCTCCTGTTCTTCATCGGGAGGCCAGATCTAGAGCCCGTTCGGGGCTCCGGAGATGGGAATTTTCGGTCTTCGTCATCACCAACTCTCCTTCATCACCAATTCCATGATGCTCCCCACCGGGAGTGAGTAATTCCTTCATAGGCTGTCTGGTTGGTGAGGAGTTGGATGAGATTAATCATGTAATCGAGTTAGTTTTGTTAGGGCTTGATCCCTAGTATCCACTATGTTCTGAGATTGATGTTGCTATGACTTTGCTATGCTTAATGCTTGTCACTAGGTCCCGAGTGCCATGATTTCAGATCTGAACCGTTTATGTTTTCACTATTATATCTATGTTCTAGATCTGATCTTGCAAGCCATATGCACCTATTACGTGTTATGATCCGTAAACCCCAGGGTGACAGTAATTGGGATACTTTCCGGTGATGACCGTAGTTTGAGGAGTTCGTGTATTCACTATGTGTTAATGCTTTGTTCCAGTTCTCTATTAAAAGGAGGCCTTAATATCCCTTAATTTCCTTATGGGACCCGCTGCCAAGGGAGGGTAGGACAAAAGATGGCATGCAAGTTCTTTTCCATAAGCACGTATGACTATTTACGGAATACATGCCTACATTATATTTATGAACTGGAGCTAGTTCTGTGTCGCCCTAGGTTTTGACTGACATATGATGAATATCATCTAACGAATTCACCATACAATGCCTACAAGTTTTCCACATATTGTTCTTGCTAAGTCGCTATTGCTATTGCTACTGTTACAACTGCTACAAAATTGTTACTGTTGTTATCGTTACTACTGCTATCAAACTACCATATTACTGTGCTACTGATCACTTTGCTGCAGATATTTAATCTCCATGTGTGGTTGAATTGAAAACTCAACTGCTAATACTTACAAATATTCTTTGGCTCCCCTTGTGTCGAATCTATAAATTTGGGTTGAATACTCTACCCTCAAAAACTGTTGCGATCCCCTAACCTTGTGGGTTATCAAGACCTTTTTTTGGCACCGTTGCCGGGGAGCATAGCTATATTTGTTAATTCACTTGGGATTATTATCTATTTATCACTATGAAGAATCTGAAAGATCCAAGAACCAAGATCGATCCCTCTAAGACGAGGGGAGGTAAGGAACTGCCATCTAGCTCTGCACTTGATTCACCTTCTATTTTGAATAGACTTGCAACACCACCACATGCTCTTAATCCTGATATGTCGCAAGTTGTTGATGATGCTACTTCTGCTATGAATGATAATTATGATGATGCTAGTACCTTGCTTGATGATAATGTGCCACTAGGTGAATTTCTTGATGAACAAATTGCTAGAGCTAAAGATATTGAGAATGCTGAAACTGATGAAATTATTGAAACTGATGAAGTCTTTGAAACTGAGAATTATGAAACACCTATTAGACCTAGCTCTCCTAGATTTGAATTTCCTAAGATACCTGAGGGTTATGTTATGGATGAGGAGGTAGCTAGAGACTTTCTTGCTTGCAAGGATAGAGATGATCTTAAGAAATTATTATGCAAACTGAAAGAAAAATCTTTGAATGCTAGAATGAAATGTGATCCTAAGTTTGCTACTTCACCTATCTTTGTTAGTGATAAGGATTATGAATTCTCTGTCGACCCAGAGTTAATTACTTTGGTTGAATCTGATCCTTTCCATGGCTATGAAACTGAAACTGTTGTGGCACATCTTACTAAATTAAATGATATAGCCACCCTATTTGCTCATGATGAGAAAAATCGCTATTATTATATTCTCAAGTTATTTCGATTCTCATTAAAGGGTGATGCTAAGATATGGTACAATACTCTTGCTCCTGGTTGTGTGCGTAGTCCCCAGGATATGATTTATACTTCTCTGAAAAATATTTTCCTACTCATAAGAAACAAGATGCCTTACAGGAAATATTTAACTTTGTGCAAATTGAAGAAGGGAGTCTTCCACAATCTTGGGGGAGGCTTCTCCAATTGCTTAATGCCTTTCCTGATCATCCTCTTAAGAAAAATAAAATATTTGATATCTTCTATAATGGACTAACCGATGCTTCTACGGACTTCCTAGATAGTTGTGCTGGTTGTGTTTTCAGGGAACGAACTGTCGAACAGGCTAAGGAATTATTGAATAATATATTGAAGAATTATGATGATTGGACTCTTCCTGAACCACCGCCTAAACCCACTCCAAAGAAAAGGGGTATCTTATTTCTCAGTCCTGAAGATATGCAAGAGGCAAAGAAATGTATGAAGGAAAAAGGTATTAAAGTTGAGGATGTTAAGAATTTACCACCTATTGAAGAAATACATGGACTTGACACACCACCACCACGGGTGGTAGAGGTAAATTCTTTATTAAAGTTTGATGAAGGTGACATCCCTTACAATAAACATCCTAGCCAATGCCTATATGAATTTGATAACTACATTAGGAAACAAGATCACTTCAATGCAAATGTTATGAAACAATTGAAACAAAATTATGATATGATTGCTCGCTTGAGTGACTTGTTATTTAGAATCACTAATGATGTTAGAGGTGTAGGAAAACATGCCTCTATGGTTCAAACTCAGCTAGAACAAGTTGCTAAATCTCAAAGAGAACTACTTAGTGAAATGAACAATAATATGAATGATTATGCTGTTAGAGTAGCAACTAGAGGAGTCAAAATGACTCAGGAACCACTTTATCCTGAGGGACACCCTAAAAGAATTGAACAAGACTCTCAAGGAATTAATGTTGATGCACCTAGTCCTTCTAAAAAGAAAATGAAAAAGAAAAATGATAGGACTTCGTATACCTCTAGTGAACCCGAAATAGAAAAGCCTCCTGAAGATAATAATGATGTCTCTATCTCTGATGTTGAAACTCAATCTGGTAATGAACATTCATCTAGTGATAATGAAAATGATAATGATGATGTTCATGTAGATGCTCAACCAGACAATGATAAAGAACCAGATAATGATGTTGAAATAGAACCAGCTGTTGATCTTGATAACTGTAGGATCGAAAGTATGTCTAGTGGGGGTGATTAGACTACTTGACCAAATAAAAATCTAACATTTTCCCAATTTTAGTTGTGGGCAGATTTTAGCAATTAGCACAAGTAAAGCAATCAACCTACACATGCAATTCTAAGAGTGTAGCAGCGGAAAGTAAAATATTGCATATGAAGGTAAAGGGAAGGGTTTGGAGAAGGCAAACGCAATGGAGACACGAAGATTTTTGGTGTGGTTCCGATAAGTGGTGCTATCGTACATCCACGTTGATGGAGACTTCAACCCACAAAGGGTAACGGCTGCGTGAGTCCACGGAGGGCTCCACCCACGAAGGGTCCATGATGAAGCAACCTTGTCTATCCCACCATGGCCATCGCCCACGAAGGACTTGCTTCACTCGGGTAGATCTTCACGAAGTAGGCAATCTCCTTGCCCTTACAAACTTCTTGGTTCAACTCCACATCTTGACGGAGGCTCCCAAGTGACACCTAACCAATCTAGGAGACACCACCCTCCAAAAGGTAACAAATGGTGTGTTGATGATCAACTCCTTGCTCTTGTGCTTCAAATGATAGTCTCCCCAACACTCAACTCTCTCTCATAGATTTGGATATGGTGGAAAGATGATTTGAGTGGAAAGCAACTTGGGGAAGGCTAGAAATCAAGATTCTTGTGGTAGGATTGGAATATCTTGATCTCAACACATGAGTAGGTGGTTCTCTATCAAAAAATGTATGGTGGAAGTGTAGGCACGTTCTGATGGCTCTCTCTCAAATGGAGAGGGGGGTGGATGGGTATTATAGCCTCCACACAAAATCCAACCGTTACACACATTTAACCCATCTCGGTGAGAACGAATGTTAAACTCGGTGGAACCGATTAGTTCAAAAATGTGAACGTTAGGAATCTCGGTGGGACCGACTGGAACAACTCAGTGGGACCGATGTGCTAGGGCTTAGGGCAAACCTCATCTCGATGGCGCCAATTGCATCAACTCGGTGAGACCGAAGTGAAGCAATAAGGTAACAAAGACTTGGTCAAGCCATCTCGGTGAGACCGATTGCAATTTCGGTGAGACCGAAATAATTGCAACTGATAACAGTGAGTTGGCAAGGCCATCTCGGTGAGACCGAGATCCTTACCGGTGTGACCGAACTGTTAGGGTTTCTGGCTGTGGCTATGTCATATGAACTCGGTGGTGCCGGATAGAAAGAATCAGTGGGGCCGAGTTGGAGTTTAGGGTTTTGACATATTTGGATGGAGAAAGTGGTTGAGGGTTTTGGAGCAATATCACTAAGCATTTGAGCAAGCAAGCCATTAAGCAACACCTCATGCCCTTTTAATAGTATTGGCTTTCCTATGGACTCAATGTGATCTTGGATCACTAAAACAAAGATGAAGAGTCTTGAGCTTTTGTCAATATATGTCCTTAGCATTTTGAGGGGTCCACATTTCTAGTCCATGCCATGCCATTCATTGAACTTCCTGAAATATTTATCTTGAATGGATATTAGTTCAATGAGCTATATGTTGTTATGAATTACCAAAACCACCCGGGGATTAGTTGCACTTTCAATCTCCCCCGTTTTGGTAATTGATGACAACATATAGATCAAAGCTTCGACAAATGATAAAATGAATGAAATACATCGTCGCTTTGAGAAGTATGTGATAAGCAAGAGCTCCCCCTAAATTTGTGCATTATTTAAAATTTGCGTTTGAATGCAAATGCATAATCGATTAGGATCATGGGTCACTCTTCCATGTCACATACATCTTGGTGGAGTGCACAAAATGATAAGAGTAAAATAACATGCACACATCACCAAAGATACAAGTGAGAGATCATACATAGACAATCATAGAGATAGGCATGTAAGCACACATTAAGGATGGTATGATCAAACACATGATCACACAAGTTATCTCATTAGCACAACACAATAAGTAGCATCAAGTAGCATCAAGCAAACGAAGTCGCAAGGCAAATAGAAACCAACAAAGAAGCAAAAGACTCTCTCTCGAAGCCTATGATCTATACACTTTCTCCCCCTTTGGCAACAAGTTACCAAAAAGTTTGAAAATGTATAGTGCTATACGGCACTCTAGGCACGATCTTCGGGAGCTCTTGAAGTGGTCTTCTGGCTTGTTGCTCCTGTGTGCGTAGATGGTGTTGAGAGAATGGCTTCTGCAAATGCTTCAGCTGATGTCTATTGAGCAGGAGGGGTTGACACTGGTGGTGGCACTGTGGTAGTGGCGGCAGGAGCAGAGTGAGTAGGCCTAGTTTCTGCAACTGTCTCAGCAGCAGACCTCGGTGCCCTTGGCACTGTCTGGAATTTGTCAGTGGTAGGTATGTCATCTTTGTCCTTAGCATCATCTCGCAACTTTTCAACAATGGATTGAATCTCAGTGACCTTGACATCAAGATTATATATCTTGTCTTCAACAATCCGCTCTAGGCTCTCCTGATTCTTGGTTAAGTTGGTCAGACTCTTCTCAATTCTCAGAGTTGCTTCTAGCAGATATGTGAGTTGATCTTGCTTGGTCTTGAGATTGACTATAGATGCATCTGGAGCACTTGCTGCCTTTGGTACTTTGGCAGCCTTTGCCTTCTCAGCCTTCTCCTGGGCCTTAACTATTGTTGGATGTGAAGTATCCATCACCACTTCATTGTCCTCAAATTCTGGCCTAAGAGGTAGATGCTCTCTGTCAAGCAGATATGTGCCAGTTCCAACCTTGGAATTGATCAATGTTTGAATATGTGGTGCATATCCACATGACCTCTTTTGGTCTGTAGCTGTCCTCTTGACTATTTCAACGATCAGACTCATGACCTTGAATTTTTGTGGTATGCAAATAGATGCAACAGGTTGATGGAATGGCCACGGATTATTCTCTCATCTCCGGACTTCGGCAACAAGGTATGCCTCAAGATGTAGTTGGTGGTGTCCAAACCAGCAAGCAAGTAGTAGATGGAACCAAACTTGTGAGTCTCCAGAGCTTTATCGGGAATGGGCTTGTACATGTGAGCCATAATGTTATGATCCATCCTGGGTTTGCCATAGACATCTGTATCATTTTCTTCTTCTTCTGGGGCATTGATAAAAGCAGCCCACTCTGAGATCGATGACTGGTATCTGGTGCCCTCAGTCATCCACACAATCTTCCCATCTCGATAGAAGTGTGTAGTGGAGTAAAATTGCATCACCATTTCATCATTCCACTTGGTGAGCTCTTGTCCAACAAAGGCATCGACTCCAGTCAACCTGAAGCTCTCATGAACATGAGGGAAGTAGTCCTCATTGGCATCTATGTACTTCAAATCCACCCACTTCATATCACTCACGATTGGCTTCTTATCAAGCAAAAATGTCTCATAGAAGTCTTACTGTTCTCTGGTGTGGAAACGATAATCAACAGCAGTCCTTCTCCTTGTAGCATATGGATCAATTCTCCTCCATAGTCTCAGACCACTATCCTTCCTCAACTTCATGTTCTCAGCCACTGGATGTCCATCATCATGTTCTGGAATCTTGGGCTTCAATTTTCTGAGCACTTGGGGCTCATCATCTTCTTGAACTTCTGGCACTGGGGCCTTGTTCTTCTCTGCAGCAGGAATGTTCCTAGTTGATCTCTTTGGAGCTTTAGTTTTGGGTGCAGCAGGTGGAGCTTTGGACTTGGGCTTGGAGGGTGCACCAGTCTTAATGGCATCTGCCATTAACTTCTAGGTTTTGGCTGGGGGTGCAGCAGGTTCCTCCTCCTCCTCATCCTCGTCATCATCCCTCATCATGGATGGTCTGCCAATCACTCTGGCAATGGTTTTCTTGACTCTCTCCTTCCTCTTCTTCTTCCCATCAGCAGCTTCTCCTTCCTCTCTTGGCTCAAGGGTGAACTCCATAGTCTCTTGTGACCTTCTGGCCTCAGACATGGGATCTCTCTTGGCAGGAGGTTTCTTGTGAAGACCTGGCTTGGTGGCAGCAGCAGCATACTCTTTCTTGGGCACTTTCTTCTTTGAAGTCACTTCTTCCTCAACAACAAAGTCTTCATCCTCACTGTTTGAGGTTCTCTTCTTTCTTTGTCTAGTGGCAGCTTTAGGCAAATTACTGGGAGTGCTTCTACTGCCTTCATCATAGCTTCCACTTGGGCTTCTGCCCTCACTGAGGTTGACCTGCTCCTCTGACCTATTCTAGCTGTCACTTGCTTCAGACATCTTTGCAAACTGACCCTGTGAATAGATGGGTATGGGCAGAGTGGATGAGCATCACAAAAAGCAGCTTGTTTTTGCAAAAATTTGAGTCAAAATCTTAGTTTTAGTTTTCTGCAGAAAGCATTTCGTAGCTACCGATATGAAAATCTCGGTGACACCGAAGCACTTAACAGAGTCTAAACATACAGCATCGGTCAGACCGAGTTGCAGATCAGTGACTCAGAGATGCTAGGGTTTCACAGAGAATTCGCTTTCGGTCTCACCGATCACTATGCTTCGGTTAGACCGAGTTGTACTTAGTGCAATGTCCAGGGCCAATCGGTGGGACCAAAAACTTCATTTCGGTCGGTCTGAGATGAGCTCGGCGCAAACCTAACCCTAAGGTTTTTCATCGAATCTAATCTAAAGGAACTTTTTGCTGGATAGAATGATTTCATTCGTGGAAAGAAAGCATGCAAAAACTTTGTGCAATGAATCGAAAAGAGGAATAGGCACAACATGGTCGAGTACATACCCTAACTCGATGACGGTTCGCTACGATGGCAACGGCAGTGGAGAAATCTGTTGACGGCGGCAGAGACCTGCGGCGGAGGTGCACAGGCAGAGACGGCAACGATCCGGAGACCAAGGGGCGGCAGCAATGGGGCACGGGCACGAGAGGTTTGAAGAAATTTTCAACCGAATGGGCCGCGGAGTATATATACCCATATGCTGTCGGTGGCACTGAATGGAATGTCTTGGTGGCACCGAGATGCAAAACTGCGTGCAGTTACTGCAACTCGGTGACACCGAGTCGTTCTAATCGGTAGCACCGAGATGAAAACCTAGATCAATCTGGTGGTTTCGGTGAGACCGAATATGAGTGTGTTGGTCTGACCAAAATTCACAAGAAGGTTTTGGAAGGTAGCCCTTGACGGATCGGTGGCTCCGAGTGCTCCTCACCCGGAGGTTCCGAAAAAGACTTGTTCAATTTTTGTGATGTAGCATGAATAGAGTTTAAGAAGAGAAAAAGCATAGATAGCTAGAGAAGGTTCTTAGGCATTCTTGTCCATCCATTTGGCCAATAAAAACCAAACAACCAAAACCACAAATGGATGTCCTCGGATGGAGAAATTATGCAACCAACATGCTCACACAATAAGATAAAAAATGAAACATGTGACAAAGCATGCACAAACAATTCTAGCATCTATCAAGCAATTGGTGATGACTAGGTCATCTATATATGAGTATATTGACTTAGGAGTCAAATGAGAACATTTGATCATAGGTCATACTCATCGTTTAAGCACAAGTGGGGTTACCACTTTTACATAAAGCATTGATGTGTTCACACCATTAGAGTTGCTTTAGCTCAATTCTTAGAGCAAAGCTCCCCCTAGATGTGATATCCCCCCTAAGAGGGATTAACTAACCTTGGGTTTTGTTGATGATGACTTCATGTAGATGTTGAAGATGTGGATGCTCAATGTTGATGTAGATCTTTTGGAGCAATCCATTGGAGTGTTGCGCTTTCAATACCTACATGGGTTAGTCCCACAAGGAACATACAAGGATATCCATAGACATAGAGCGAGTCACACATATGATGATGTCCATGAAAGCATTGGGTTACCTTGCCCCTTGTCTTACCAATAAGAGGGTTTGTGACTCCATGAACTAGTGCAAGATATGAAAGTTGATTGCACAAGTCCTTGCCAAAATAAATATGAGTGAAGTATGTTGGCGGAGTCACCCTTAAGAACACTCTAGTTCTTCTTCTTTGGGATCCACATCAACTTGATGGGAATCCTTGGAGTTGTAGTCGTACTTGATGATGTAGATCTTGATGTAGTCTTGGGAACCCACTTGACCATGGCCTTAGGAGCTTCTTCAAATGAGGCAATCTCTTCTTCAAGCTTGTCCTTGCCTTTTAGCTTGTGGTCTTGTGGTGGAAGATCGTCTTGAGCTTGTGTTCCCTTCAAAGAAGTGGGGTCATACTTCTCTTGTTGAGGAAACAACTTAGTCTTGGGGTATTGATCTTCTTCCCACTCAACTCCATTGGCATTGAACTTTCGTTCAAAACCAACACCTTGATTCTTCCGGTGCCTTCCTTGCTTGCGTACAATTTCCTCAAATTGCTTACTTCCGGCAAGGCTCTTGTAAACACCTTTCTCTATAATTCCCCTCAATAAGCTATTTTCTTGCTCAAGTGTAACTTGGCTAAGAGAATCATTAGTGGAATCAAGAGTACTACTAGAAGCAACAATATTGGATTTAACATGCTTATTGTTACTACTAGAGGAAGAATCTTTCTTGCTCTTATTGCTAGATTTTACTTGTGGCATATAAGTAGACAAGAGGAGACGTTTGGCAAGATATGAAGAACTCTTCTTTTGAAGATCATCATTGATAGCTTTTAGAAACTCATGCTCTTGCTCTAAATTTAGCTTCTCGAAGCGTAGCTTCACATGAGTCCTTAGGAGCTCTCTATGATCTTCTAGAGTTGTTTCATGAGCTAACTTAAGAGTGTTTAGTTCTTTAGTTAGACACTCAATCTCCTTCTTATCATTGTCATTCGTTTCATCTTGATTAGCATGGTTATAACCAATTCATCATAGTTTTCATCACTAGTGTTGTCAACAAGTAAGTCATCATCACCTAGAAAATCATCTTCATCACTATTGAAATCAACATACTCGGGGTGTGATACCTTAGGACCTTTAGCCATGAAGCATCTTCCAATTCCTTCATTTTGTGAGTCAAATATGTCGTAGGAGTTGGATGACAAAAGTGCAAGACCGGCAACACCTTCATCTTGAGTATAGTCGGAGTCGGAATGATAGCTTCTCTCAGAGTAGTTGTCGGAGTCGGAACCGGATACCCATTCACCAATGTGAGCTTGATGTCTTCGTCTTGTGTAGCTCTTTGATGACTTGTCCTTCTTTTCCGAATCCTTGCTTCTATGAGAGGGTCTTCGTTCATAACGATCATCTCTACTAATTCTCTCTCTTGGAGGTGATTCATCTCTTCTACTCCTCCTTTTTGTGAATCTTCTCTTTTCTTGTAGGGAGCCGTACACTCATTGGAGTAGTGTCCGAGTCATCCACAATTATATCAATTATGATCACGACTAGAAGATCTTTTGTCATTGTAGGACCTTGACTTGGAGCTTCTCTCTTTGCTTCTATTCTTGTAGAACTTGTTGAAGTTCTTGACCATTAAGTTCAATTCTTCATTGGAGACTTGCTTCTCGCTTGATGTTGTAGGAGTATCACTTGAAGCTTTGTAAGCACCGCTTGACTTGTTGTGGAGCTCTTCTTTATCCTTGAGTGACATCTCAGGAGCAACAATTCTACCAATGACTTCCGTGGGCTTGAGATCTTTGTAATTGGGCATCATTTGGATCAAGGTGCACATGATTTTTCATCCAAGGCTCTTAGGATCTTCTTGATGATGAATTTGTCGGTCAGCTCTTCACTTCCTAAGCCGGCAATCTCATTTGTGATGAGAGCAAGCCTAGAGTACATTTCGGTGACTCCTTCACCATCCTTCATCTTGAACTTGTCAAGTTGACTTTGAAGCACATCCAACTTGGATTCCTTGACGGACTCGGTACCTTCGTGCATATCAACCAAAGTATCCCAAATTTCCTTTGCATTCTCAATATGGCTGATTTTGTTGAATTCTTCAGGGCACAATCCATTGAAGAGAATATCGCAAGCTTGAGCATTGTATTACAACATCTTCATTTCTTCTGCTGTCGCTTCACGATCCGGTTCTTTTCCATCCTCGAAGAAATCACCTTGCAAGCCAATACACACAACGGCCCAAACGGCGGGGTTATGACCAAGAATATGCATTTTCATCTTATGCTTCCAACTAGCAAAATTAGTACCATCAAAATAAGGACCTCTACGGTGATAATTTCTCTCGCTAGACGCCATACTCTCCTAGGTTGTGAAACCAAGGCTATGATCACCAAAGCTATGGAAATCAAGGCAAATGGAGACCAAGGCTCTGATACCACTTGTAGGATCGAAAGTATGTCTAGAGGGGGGTGATTAGACTACTTGACCAAATAAAAATCTAAGATTTTCCCAATTTTAGTTGTGGGCAGATTTTAGCAGTTAGCACAAGTCAAGCAATCAACCTACACATGCAATTCTAAGAGTGTAGCAGCGGAAAGTAAAACATTGCATATGAAGGTAATAAAGGGAAGGGTTTAGAGAAGGCAAACGCAATGGAGACACGAAGATTTTTGGCGTGGTTCCGATAGGTGGTGCTATCGTACATCCACGTTGATGGAGACTTCAACCCACGAAGGGTAACGGTTGCGCGAGTCCACGGAGGGCTCCACCCACGAAGGATCCATGAAGAAGAAACCTTGTCTATCCCACCATGGCCATTGCCCATGAAGGACTTGCCTCACTCGGGTAGATCTTCACGAAGTAGGCGATGTCCTTGCCCTTACAAACTTCTTGGTTCAACTCCATATCTTGACGGAGGCTCCCAAGCAACACCTAACCAATCTAGGAGACACCACTCTCCAAAAGGTAACAAATTGTGTGTTGATGATGAACTCCTTGCTCTTGTGCTTCAAATGATAGTCTCCCCAACACTCAACTCTCTTTCACAGATTTGGATATGGTGGAAAGATGATTTGAGTGGAAAGCAACTTGGGGAAGGCTAGAAATCAAGATTCTTGTGGTAGGATTGGAATATCTTGATCTCAACACATGAGTAGGTAGTTCTCTCTCAGAAAATGTATGGTGGAAGTGTAGGCACGTTCTGATGGCTCTCTCTCTCTCTAATGGAGAGGGGGTGGAGGGGTATATATAGCCTCCACACAAAATCCAACCGTTACACACATTTGACCCATCTCGGTGAGACCGAATAGTTAAACTCGGTGGCACTGATTAGTTCAAAAATGTGAGCGTTAGGAACCTCGGTGGGACCGATGTGCTAGGGCTTAGGGCAAACCTCATCTCGGTGGCACCGATTGCATCAACTCGGTGAGACCGAAGTGAAGCAATAAGGTAACAGAGACTTGGTCAAGCCATCTCGGTGAGACCGGTTGCAATTTTGATGAGACCGAAATAATTGCAACTGATAACAGTGAGTTGGCAAGGCCATCTCGGTGAGACCGAGATCCTTACCGGTGTGACCGAACTGTTAGGGTTTCTGGCTGTGGCTATGTCATATGAACTCGGTGGCGCCGGATACAAAGAATCGGTCGGGCCGAGTTGGAGTTTAGGGTTTTGACATATTTGGATGGAGAAAGTGATTGAGGGTTTTGGAGCAATATCACTAAGCATTTGAGCAAGCAAGCCATTAAGCAACACCTCATCCCCTTTTAATAGTATTGGCTTTCCTATGGACTCAATGTGATCTTGGATCACTAAAACAAACATGAAGAGTCTTGAGCTTTTGCCAATATATGTCCTTAGCATTTTGAGGGGTCCACATTTCTAGTCCATGCCATGCCATTCATTGAACTTCCTGAAATATTTATCTTGAATGGATATTAGTTCAATGAGCTATATGTTGTTATGAGTTACCAAAACCACCCGGGGATTAGTTGCACTTTCAATAACCCACAACCTAAAAATAAACATTATGATAAGAAAGACATTCTTGCTAGAAAACATGGTAAATAAAGAGAACCTTGGGTTCAGAAACCCATGCCCTTTCCACCTAAATCATCTAAGAAAAAAGATGATGAAGAATTTGAACACTTCGCTGAAATGCTTAGGCCAGTCTTTTTGCATACTCGTTTGACTGGTATTTTAAAGATGGCCCCTTATGCTAAATACATGAAAGAAATTGTTACTAATAAAAGAAAAATACCTGAAGCTGAAATCTCCACCATGCTTGCTAATTATTCTTTTAAGGATGGAGTACCTAAAAAACTTGGAGATCCGGCAATACCAACTATACCTTGCTCTATTAAAAGAAATTATGTCAAAACTGCTTTATGTGATTCAGGAGCTGGTGTTAGTGTTATGCCTTTCGCTTTATATAAAAGACTTGATTTGAATAAAATCACACCTACTGAAATATCATTGCAAATGGCTGACAAATCAACTGCCATACCTATCGGTATTTGTGAGGATGTGCCCGTTGTTGTTGCAAATGTGACTATCTTAACAGACTTTGTAATACTTGAGATGCCCGAGGACGACAACATGTCGATTATCCTTGATAGATCCTTTTTTAATACTGCAGGGGCTATTATTGATTGCAATAAAAGAAAAGTTACTTTTCATATCAATGGTACTGAGCATACGGTGCACTTTCCGAAGAAACAATTCCAAGTGAATGGTGTTAATGTTATTGAAAAATCTCCGACAATCACTATTTGAAGTTTTCAACTCCCTTCACCTACTGTCAAAAAGAAATATGACATACTTATTGTTGGGGATATGCATATCCCCGTTGAAGTAACTTAGTGTTTTATGAAAGTTCTCCGGGTTCATGTTAATCGAAAGTGATTGTTAATAAGACTTGATCAACCTTATTAATGGATTGTTTTCGAGAGGCATGTGGTCGATGAATTTAGTAAGAACAACCTTCTGTCCCTACTTTTTGTTTTCTGTTTTTCCTAGTTAAATAAAATAAAATGCCATGTTTAGTCTGTTTTCAGAAGTTTTCGTGCAATAAAAAAGTGGTCAAAAATAAAAGTGCTCAGAATGACCTGCAATTTTAACATGATTTTTTCTAAATATTTAAGAATTTCTGGTATAAATAACATCAGAGGGGGTGCCCCTGGTGCCCACAAGACACCAGGGCACGCCAGCCACCCCAGGCGCGCCCTGGTGGGTGGTGGGCCCCATGTGGGTCCCCTCACTTATCCCTTTAGCCCATGTCATCTCCTACCTCCACACAAAAATCACTCTTACTCTCTCTCTCTCTCTCGTGTTCTTGCTCTCAAACCCGCGGATTTCAATCTCTTTGCTTGAAGCTCCATTTTCGAAACTGTTTTGGGGGATTACTACTTGGTATGTGACTCCTCCATTGCTCCAATTAGTTTTTGCTCTAGTGGTTTATATTTTGAATAATTAGCTACTCTTGGTGCTGCTGTAAATGGGCTTGCTTGTTGAATTCTTGGAGTTCTAAGTAGTTTGAATGCTTGATATAGCCTCTAGACATCCATATGAGTAGTTGCTATCAATCTTGTGAAGTTTTGTTCACAAAAATTTCATGACCCAAAATTTCAGAAAATTGTACGCGAATAAAATGTACCTTTTTGGAAGGAGTCCTTCGAGGAGGAGGTCCTCAGAGGCATCATCGAGTGGTAGCTCGATACGACAGTCCTATGTTGAGCCAAGTGCAAGCTCGACGCGGGACGCCGACACCAAATTGTGCCTGTGGCCGTGTAATGAGTTCATGGTTGGTGCAGGCATCAAGGAAGAGTTTGAGCAATATGTTCACAACACCGAGCTCGCTCCCTTCATCGAAGATAAGTGCATCCAACACCTCAACCTCACAGAGACGTTCACTAAGAAATTTAAATATCATCCTCGTGAATCTAGAATTTCATTTAGCCTTTATAATAATGCTTATACCATGCCTCTAGAAGCCTTTTGGTTGCATGTAAAATTCCATATTGGGGTTCGCTAGACGAACCACCGAAAACTGAGTATGAGTCATTTTGACTAGTCTTTGTTACGGGGAGGATAGAGGGGTGACACAAGGTAGAATAAAAAGTATTCATTTTCCATCAATTCATTACTTTGCACTCTTTAATGGCAAATGCATCATGGGCAAGCAAGATTGCAGTACACTATGTGCCCCGGATTTGAGCCTCATACACACTGCTCTGACAGGAATTAAATGTTATAATCTTGGAGCGATCGTTGCACGGAGACTGCAACACAACGCTGTTAGTGGTCACTTTCATGGTGGGATTTATGCTTCCCGTGTAGCTAAGGAGCTGGGTGTGTCACCTTGGACTAACGATCCCATTCTACCTACCCAGTACTTAGACTTTGAGGCCATGAAGCGCCATAAGTTCCTTAAGGCCACAATCACTAATTATACTTACAACTTGAGGTTCAATAAAAATCCCATTGTACCTGTTGTTTTGCCTGCACCTGCTCTCTTTGATTATCACAATAAAAGAAGATATTACGTTCTTGAGAGCGAGGCCCGCGAGTACAACGCGGTGGTCGAGGCACTCGACAGGCTGAGGAGGCCGCACCAAGAGCCTCTGTGGATTATCACTCCGACTATTATCCAGGCTACGATGGTGATTACCAAGCTAGGCCAAAAGCCTAAGCTTGGGGGAGTACGTATTCCCACCGACATTATATTCATGTTCACACATTTCATTCAAGTTGTCGGTGTTCACACTTTTTCATTGTATTATTCCTGCTAGATTTATTTTCTCGCTTTCTTCTTGTGTGTTTCAAAAACTTTGAGAAAATCCAAAAATATTTCTTGCTTCTTTTCGGTTTTTCTTTCTAGTTTAATTTAGTTATATAATTAAAAGAAAACCCAAAAAGATTTCTCATTTCTTCTTTTGTTTGATTGGGAGTTTTCTCGTGTAAATAGTTTTTCTCATTCTTGTTTTTCTTTCTTTAATTTGCTTTCTTCAAGAAAAAAACTAAAAACTCCAAAAATATTTCAGTGTGTTTCTCTGAATTTCTTTTCTTTTGTTGAGTCATACCGAGGAGAAGACCACGATGAAAATGTTGAGTGGCTCTCATATGCATTACTGTTGATCTAACAAAGAGCCCATATCATTTTGTCTTTTCCTCTGAATAAAATGTTGCAGATTCCAGCTTAGTCCACGGCACTCTTGCATTATTATTATTTTCACATCATTCGGTCGTGCAAGTGAAAGGCAATAATGACGATATTTGATGAAGTGACTATGGCAGAGAGAAGCGGGTATGAACTCAACTTGTTCTTGTTTTTGTAAATATGTTTAACTCAGTATCCATAATTCAGCATATTATGATCAAACATGTTTGCAATGACAATTAGAGATTATAGTTGCTCATGCCATGCTTAAGTAGCTAGGAGTGGATAATGATTTATCTTGGATGTCAGCATGCATTAAAATGATTGTGATGTAGTATGATGATATGGTATCCTGCTTTGAATGTTTCAAGTGGCTTGACTTGTCACATGTTCACGCATGTTGTTGAATCAAAACCAACATAGCTTCACGATATTTATGTTCATGGTGTTTATATCCTACTCATGCTACTATTCAATGTCAATTATTCATAATGCATGTTCATGATCGTTTTCGCTCTCTAGCTGGCCGCTTCTCAACCTATTTGCTAGCCTTCGCCTGTATTAAGCGGAAAACTGCTTGTGCTTCAAAATCCTTAAACCAAAGTTATTCCAGATGAGTCCACTATATCTACCTATATGCGGTATTACCTTGCCGTTCCAAGTAAATTTGCATGTGCCACCTCTAAAATTTCAAATGAACATTTGTTTTGTGTGCCTGGACCGCTCATGGAGCGATAGGGGGTGGTCAGTATCTTCCATGCTAAGCGGGTTATTCTCATGATGAGAGTTTATTCACTCGTCCTTGCACGAGAGGGGCCGGTAATGGGGATGCCCAGTCCTAAAATCAAAAACTGTAAATAATTAAACAAAACTCCCCTAGGACTGTTGTTGGTATGGACGGCACCCGTGGATTCGGCTAGCCATGGATTGTGTTTGTTGGTGGAGGGGGAGTAAACTTTACTTTTATCGCTTGGGAACCACCGCTAATTTGTTTAGCATGGAAGATATTGAAAACTCTTGGTCGTAACGTTGACAGGAAGGGTGCACCTCCCAAAATTATATTTATCTCTGTTTTAAGCTTTGAGCTCTGGCACCTCTGCAAATCCCTGATTACCTCTGCAAAGGGTCTATCTATTTACTTTTATGTTGAGTCATCACCTTCTCAAACAAGCGCCAGACTTGGGAGCACTATTGTCATCCTCATGCATTATGTTTAGTTAATGTTGAATGCATCATGACTGGATCTCTTCTACCATGAATTACAATGTTTAGTCGCTGCTTGAACTTTGGAGGTGCTCTACATTTATGTTTTGCGGTCTCAGAAAGGGCTAGTGAGATATCACTATTATCATATTATATCATGATTGTTTTGACAAAGTGTTGGCATTTGATATATCTTATTATTGCTCGCTAGTTGATTATGCCATTGATATGAGTTAATATAATTTTTAAGATTTATTGTTGACATGGTTAGTCATGATCTTTGCTGAAAACTGATACGTCTCCAATGTATCTATAATTTTTTATTGTTCCATGCTATTATATTATCTGTTTTGGACATTTTATATGCATTAATATGCTATTTTATATTATTTTTGGGACTAACTTATTAACGCAGAGCCCAGTGCCAGTTTCTGTTTTTTCCTTGTCTTTGTGTTTTACAGAAAAGGAATACCAAACGGAATAAAACTTTCGCGATGATTTTTCTTGGACCAGAAGACACACGTAGGACTTGGAGATGAAGTCAGAGGAGTCCCGAGGCGGCCACAAGCCTCAGGGGCGCGCCTTGAGGGCTTGTGGGCCCCTCGGAGCTCCTCCAACCCTAATTCTTGGCCTATAAATTCAGAAATATTCCCAAACGACCAGAAGCGTCCACCAAAATACTTTTCCGCCGCCGCAACCTTCTGTACCCGTGAGATCCCTTCTTGGGGCCTTTTCCGGCACCCTGCCGGAGGGGGATTCGATCACGGAGGGCTTATACATCAACCCTATTGCCCTTCTGATGAAGCGTGAGTAGCTTACCACAGACCCACGGGTCCATAGCTTGTAGCTAGATGGCTTCTTCTCTCTCTTTGATCTTCAATACAATGTTCCCCTCGATGTTCTTGGAGATCTATCCGATGTAATATTCTTTTGCGGTGTGTTTGTCGAGATCCGATGAATTGTGGATTTATGATCAGATTATCTATGAATATTATTTGAATCTTCTCTGAATTCTTATATGCATGATTTGATATCTTTGTATTTCTCTTTGAATTATCGGTTTTGTTTGGCCAACTAGATTGGTTCTTCTTCCAATGGGAGAGGTGCTTAGTTTTGGGTTCAAACTTGTGGTGTCCTCACCCAGTGACAAAGTAGGGGTAGCGAGGCACATATTTTATTGTTGCCATCAAGGGTAAAAAGATGGGGTTTTCATCATGTTGCTTGAGTTTATCCCTCTACATCATGTCATCTTACTTAAGGCGTTACTCCATTCTTTTGAACTTAATACTCTAGATGCATGCTGGATAGCGGTCGATGTGTGGAGTAATAGTAGTAGATGCAGGCAAGAGTCGGTCTACTTGACACGGACGTGATGCCTATATTCATAATCATTGCCTTGGATATCGTCATAACTTTGTGCTTTTCTATCAATTGCTCAACAGTAATTTGTTCACCCACCATATTATTTTCTTTCAAGAGAGAAGCCTCTAGTGAAACCTATGGCCCCCGGGTCTATTTTTCATCATATATTTTCAGATCTATAAACCAAAAAAACCCAAAAATACCTTGCTGCAATTTATTTGTTTTTACTTTGTTTTACGTTTTAGTAATATTTTATATCTATCTCTATCATATCGCATCCTTGCAAGTGACCGTGAAGGGATTAACAACCCCTTTATCGCGTTGGGTGCAAGTGTTTGATTGTTTGTGCAGGTGCATAGATTGGAGACTTGCTTGTACCTCCTACTGGATTGATACCTTGGTTCTCAAACTAAGGGAAATACTTATCTCTACTTTGCTGCATCACCCTTTCCTCTTCAAGGGAAAAACCAACACAAGTTCAAGAAGTAGCAGGAAGAATTTCTGGCGCTGTTGCCGGGGAGGTTCTACATCAAGCCTACCAAGTACCCACCATAAACTCTCATCTCTTGCATTACATCATTTGCCATTTGCCTCTCATTTTCCTCTCCCCCACTTCTAAAACGATTTCAAAAAAACACAAAAAGATTTGCCTTTTTATTCGCCCTTCTTCCGTTCATCTTTTCGTTTACTTTTTGGTTGCTCGTTTGGTAGATCGGTTTGTTGCCTTCATGTCTGAATCTAGGGAGTTTATCGTTGAAAAAGATAGCAATAATCTTGAGGAAGGTTTTAATGATTTTGCCAATAATGATCCTCATGAATAACCCACTATTATCCATACTAAAAAACTCCGTGTGGGTAGCGGTAATATTATTGGCAAAGGGGTGATTCAAGATTTCTTTACTTGTGTTGGTACGTTACCTACGCTAGGAGGATCTATTCTTAATAAAACTAATAGCCTTGCGGATGCAATAACTTTGCTTATAATTGAACTTGAAAGACAATTTGTTCGTATGCATCCATGCATACAAAGAATTTTTCTAGAGTTCTCCAATATTCAGCATTCTTCTGTTAAGCGTGCCGCCACTATATTTCTAGCTCATGAGTTTAGATTCATTATGAAAGAAGCTAGTGAAATTTTTGCGCATTATAAAATAAATGGTGGATGTCCCCCCATAGAGGGAGATCATTTTTAATCAAGAGGAAATAATGCGATTGCAATCTCCCAATTGTGCTGCCTATAATGAAAATTTGAGAAAAAGGGTCCCTACCGAGGTTTTGGTTGATAAGATTTCTGAACTCAATGATAATTTTGCTATACAAAACAATGTATTAGGGTTCATATTAAGAGATAGGCTTATGACGTTCCACCAAAGGAACACTTATAATGATGAATTGATTATAAAATACAAGGGGCCGAAGGAGGAACCAATTCCTCCCAAACTTGATCTTAGGGATCCTTAACCTATTAAATTTAGCCCTTTTGATTATTTTTTCTTACCACAAAGGAAACTTGCCGCTGAAAGAAGGGAGTATGAGATGAGCATGGATGATCTCCCTTATTACTATGAGAATACCTAGATCTATGTTTTATGCCTAGCTAGGGGCGTTAAACAATAGCGCTTGTTGGGAGGCAACCCAATTTTATTTTTATGTTTTTGTTTTTGGTTCTGTTTTTCAATAAATACACATTATTACCTCTGTATTAATTGTGTTTTGGTTTTTTAGTTAGTGTTTGAGCCAAGTAAGACCTTTGGGATGGCTTACGGTGATAGTTGATTTGATTTTGCTGAAAAACAGAAACTTTTGCGTCCAGTAACAGAATTTTAAAAATTCATATAAGTGACTAAAAATTCTGAATTGTTTACACAAGATTGATATACAAATTTCCCAGGTTTTCCTAATTTTTCATAATTTTTGGAGTTACAGAAGTATGACTATAATTCAGATCTTCGCAGACTGTTCTGTTTTTGACAGATTCTGTTTTTCTATGTGTTGTTTGCTTATTTTGATGATTCTATGGGTAGTATCGGGGGGTATGAACCATGGAAAAGTTGGAATACAGTAGATATTACACCAATATAAATAAATAATGAGTTCACAACAGTACCTAAAGTGGTGATTTATTTTATTATACTAACGGATCTTATGAGATTTTCTGTTGAGTTTTGTGTTGTGAAGTTTTCAAGTTTTGGGTAAAGATTTGATGGACTATGGAATAAGGAGTGGCAAGAGCCTAAGCTTGGGGATGCCCAAGGCACCCCAAGGTAATATTCAAGGACAACTAAGCATCTAAGCTTTGGGATGCCACGGATGGCATCCCCTCTTTCGTCTTCAATCCATCGGTAAATTTACTTGAGGCTATATTTTTATTCACCACATGATATGTGTTTTGCTTGGAGCGTCTTGTATGATATGAGTCTTTGCTTTTTCGTTTGACACAATCATCCTTTCTGTTCACACCTTTTGAGAGGGACACGCATGAATCATGAATTTATTAGAATACTCTATGTGCTTCACTTATATCTTTTGAGCTAGGCAATTTGCTCTAGTGCTTCACTTATATCTTTTTATAGCACGGCGGTGGATTTACTTTATAGAAATTGTTAAACTCTCATGCTTCACTTATATTATTTTGAGAGTCTCTAAACAGCATGGTAATTTTCTTAGGTTATGAATTTAGTCCTAATATGATTGGCATCCAAGAGGGATATAATAAAAACTTTCATATAAAGAGCGTTGAATACTATGAGAAGTTTGATTCCTTGCATTTGTTTTGAGATATAAAGATGGTGATATTAGAGTCATGCTAGTGAGTAATTGTGGATTGGTAGAAATACTTGTGTTAAAGTTTGTGATTCCCGTAGCATGCACGTATGGTGAACCGTTATGTGATGAAGTCGGAGCATGATTTATTTATTGATTGTCTTCCTTATGAGTGGCGGTCGGGGACGAGCGATGGTCTTTTTCTACCAATCTATCCCCCTAGGAGTATGCGTGTAGTACTTTGTTTTGATAGCTAATAGACTTTTGCAATAAGTATGTGAGTTCTTTATGACTAATGTTGAGTCCATGGATTATATGCACTCTCACCCTTCCACCATTGCTAGCCTCTCTAGTACCACACAACTTTCGCTGGTACATTAAACCCACCATATACCTTCCTCAAAACAGCCACCATACCTACCTATTATGGCATTTCCATAGCCATTCCGAGATATATTGCCATGCAACTTCCACCGTTTCGTTTATTATGACACGCTTCATCATTGTCATATTGCTTTGCATGATCATGTAGTTGACATAGTATTTGTGGCAAGCCCACCGTTCATATTTTTTATACATGTCTCTCTTGATCATTCCACATCCCGGTACACCGCCGGAGGCATTCATATAGAGTCATATTTTGTTCTAGAATCGAGTTGTAATTCTTGAGTTGTAAGTAAATAAAAGTGTGATGATCATCATTATTAGAGCATTGTCCCATGTGAGGAAAGGATGATGGAAGCTATGATTCCCTCACAAGTTGGGATGAGTCTCCGGACTTTGAAAAAAATAAAAGAGGCCAAAAGAAGCCCAAATAAAAAAAGAAAAGAAAAAATGAGAGAAAAGAGAGAAGGGGCAATGCTACTATCCTTTTACCACACTTGTGCATCAAAGTAGCACCATGATCTTCATTATAGAGAGTCTCCTATGTTGTCACTTTCATATACTAGTGGGAATTTTTCATTATAAGAACTTGGCTTGTATATTCCAATGACGGGCTTCCTCAAATTGCCCTAGGTCTTCGTGAGCAAGCAAGTTGGATGCACACCCACTTAGTTTCTTTCTGAGCTTTCATACACTCATAGCTCTAGTGCATCCGTTGCGTGGCAATCCCTACTCACTCACATTGATATCTATTGATGGTCATCTCCATAGCCCATTAATACGCCTAGTTGATGTGAGACTTTCTCCTTCTTTTTGTCTTCTCCACAACCACTATATTCTATTCCACCTATAGTGCTATATCCATGGCTCGCGCTCATGTATTGCGTGAAAGTTGAAAAAGTTTGAGAACATCAAAAGTATGAAACAATTGCTTGGCTTGTCATCGGGGTTGTGCATGATTTAATACTTTGTGTGAGGAAGATGGAGCATAGCCAGACTATATGATTTTGTAGGGATAACTTTCTTTGGCCATGTTATTTTGAGAAGACAAGATTGCTTTATTAGTATGCTTGAAGTATTATTGTTTTTATGTCAATATTAAACTTTTGTTTTGAATCTGATGGATCTGAATATTCATGCCACAATAAAGAAGATTACATAGATAAATATGTTAGGTAGCATTCCACATCAAAAATCCTATTTTTATCATTTACTTACTCGAGGACGAGCAGGAATTAAGCTTGGGGATGCTTGATACGTCTCCAATGTATCTATAATTTTTTATTGTTCCATGCTATTATATTATCTGTTTTGGATGTTTTATATGCATTAATATGCTATTTTATATTATTTTTGGGACTAACTTATTAACCCAGAGCCTAGTGCCAGTTTCTGTTTTTTCCTTGTTTTTGAGTTTTACAGAAAAGGAATACCAACGGAGTCCAAACGGAATAAAACTTTCGCGGTGATTTTTCTTGGACCAGAAGACACACGTAGGACTTGGAGATGAAGTCAGAGGAGTCCCGAGGCAGCCACAAGCCTCAGGGGCGCGCCCTGAGGGCTTGTGGGCCCCTCGGAGCTCCTCCAACCCTAATTCTTGGCCTATAAATTCAGAAATATTCCCAAATGACCAAACGCGTCCAGCAAATACTTTTCTGCCGCCGCAACCTTCTGTACCCGTGAGATCCCATCTTGGGGCCTTTTCCGGCACCCTGCTGGAGGGGGATTCGATCACGGAGGGCTTCTACATCAACTCTATTGCCCTTCCAATGAAGCGTGAGTAGTTTACCACAGACCTACGGGTCCATAGCTAGTAGCTAGATGGCTTCTTCTCTCTCTTTGATCTTCAATACAATGTTCTCCTCGATGTTCTTGGAGATCTATCCGATGTAATATTCTTTTGTGGTGTGTTTGTCGAGATCCGATGAATTGTGGATTTATGATCAGATTATCTATGAATATTATTTGAATCTTCTCTGAATTCTTATATGCATGATTTGATATCTTTGTATTTCTCTTTGAATTATCGGTTTGGTTTGGCCAACTAGATTGGTTCTCTTGCAATGGGAGAGGTGCTTAGTTTTGGGTTCAATCTTGCGGTGTCCTAACCAAGTGACAAAGTAGGGGTAGCGAGGCACGTATTGTATTGTTGCCATCAAGGGTAAAAAGATGGGGTTTTCATCATATTGCTTGAGTTTATCCCTCTACATCATGTCATCTTACTTAAGGCGTTACTCCGTTCTTTTGAACTTAATACTCTAGATGCATGCTGGATAGCAGTCGATGTGTGGAGTAATAGTAGTAGATGCAGGCAGGAGTCGGTCTACTTGACACGGACTATATTCATAATCATTGCCTTGGATATCGTCATAACTTTGCGCTTTTCTATCAATTGCTCGACAGTAATTTGTTCACCCACCGTATTATTTTCTTTCAAGAGAGAAGCCTCTAGTGAAACCTATGGCCCCCGGGTCTATTTTCCATCATATATTTTCAGATCTATAAACCAAAAAACCCAAAAATACCTTGTTGCAATTTATTTCTTTTTACTTTGTTTTACGTTTTAGTAATCTTTTATATCTATCTCTATCAGATCTCATCCTTGCAAGTGACCGTGAAGGGATTGACAACCCCTTTATCGCGTTGGGTGCAACTGTTTGATTGTTTGTGCAGGTGCATAGATTGGAGACTTGCTTGTACCTCCTACTGGATTGATACCTTGGTTCTCAAACTGAGGAAAATACTTATCTCTACTTTGCTGCATCACCCTTTCCTCTTCAAGGGAAAAACCAACGCAAGCTCAACAAGTAGCAAAAACATGGGTGCTACTTAAGCATATATATGTAAACAAGAACAAAAGAGTTCGTAAAAGTTTTTCTTTATCACTTTCAGTTTGTCAACAGAATTGCTTGAGGACAAGCAATGGGTTAAGCTTGGGGGAGTTGATACGTCCCCATCGTATCTACTTTTTCTAACGCTTTTGCTCTTGTTTTGGACTCTAATTTGCATGATTTGAATGAAACTAACCCGGATTGATGTCGTTTTCAGCAGAACTACCATGGTGTTGTTTTTGTGCAGCAATATAAGTTCTCGGAATTGGACAAAACTTTTTGGAGAATTATTTCAGAATAAATAAAAAATACTGGAACCAAGAGCCACCGGAGGGGGTGCCCTGGCTGCCCACAAGACACCAGGGCGCGCCACCCCCCCCCCCCCCCCCCCCTCCTGGCGCCCTGGTGGGTGGTGGGGCCCTCAGGACTCCGCTGACCCTAATTCCGATGCTATAAAATCCTTTTTTCTAGAAAAAAATAGAGAGGAACTTTCATCGCATTTTACGATACGGAGCCGCCGCCACCTCCTGTTCTTCATCGGGAGGCCAGATCTGGAGCCCGTTCGCGGCTCCGGAGAGGGGAATCTTCGGTCTTCGTCATCACCAACTCTCCTTCATCACCAATTCCATGATGCTCCCCACCGGGAGTGAGTAATTCTTCATAGGCTCGCTGGTCGGTGAGGAGTTGGATGAGATTCATCATGTAATCGAGTTACTTTTGTTAGGGCTTGATCCCTAGTATCCACTATGTTCTGAGATTGATGTTGCTATGACTTTGCTATGCTTAATGCTTGTCACTAGGGCCCGAGTGCCATGATTTCAGATCTGAACCATTTATGTTTTCACCATTATATCTATGTTCTAGATCCGATCTTGCAAGCCATATGCACCTATTACGTGTTATGATCCGTAAACCTCAGGGTGACAGTAATTGGGATACTTTCCGGTGTTGACCGTAGTTTGAGGGGTTCATGTATTCACTATGTGTTAATGCTTTGTTCCGGTTCTCTATTAAAAGGAGGCCTTAATATCCGTTAGTTTCCTTATGGATCCCGCTGCCACGGGAGGGTGGGACAAAAGATGTCATGCAAGTTCTTTTCCATAAGCACGTATGACTATTTACGGAATACATGCCTACATTATATTATGAACTGGAGCTAGTTATGTGTCGCCCTAGGTTATCACTGATATATGATGAATATCATCCAACGAATTCACCGATCCAATGCGTACGAGTTTTCCACATATTGTTCTTGCTAAGTCACTATTGCTATTGCTACTGTTACAACTGCTACAAAATTGTTACTGTTGTTATCGTTACTACTACTATCAAACTACCATATTACTGTGCTACTGATCACTTTGCTGCAGTTATTTAATCTCCAGGTGTGGTTGAATTTACAAATCAACTACTAATACATACAAATATTCTTTCGCTCCCCTTGTGTCGAATCTATAAATTTGGGTTGAATACTCTACCCTCGAAAACTGTTGCGATCCCCTATACTTGTGGGTTATCAGGTCCTCGGTGTCGCTGTCGTTGTTCTTATTTCAGCGCTTGTTCTATTGCGCCTAGACTTTTCGTTGCCCTCACGCGCTTCGGAGGTGCCGAAATCGCTCATGTGGGAGCTGCGGACCAACCAACTGTCCTCGCCCGCACAAAAGTGGGTCATCAAGGAGGTAAGGGACGCCATGGTTCTCGGCTTGTCCTATCCAAGCTGACGGGCGAGCCATTCATCCCGGATGTTGTGCTTAAAAGCAGCGATTGCCTCGGCGTCGGGGCAGTTGACTATTTGATTCTTTTTAGTTATGAACCGATTCCAGAATTTCCGAGTTGATTCGCCCTCCTTCTGGAATACATGGCTGAGGTCGCCGGCATCCGGGGGACGAACATAGGTACCTTGGAAATTGGCCCGAAAAGCCTCTCGAGCTCCTCCCAACTTCCGATGGAATTTCTAGGCAGGCTGTGAAGCCAATGCCTTGCTGGTCCCTTGAGTTTGAGGGGTAGATATTTTATGGCATGGAGATCATCTCCTCGGGCCATGTGGATGTGGAGAAGGAATTCCTCTATCCAAACAGTCGGGTCAGTTCTCCCATCGTACTGATCGATATTGATGGGTTTGAGCCCCTCTAGGAACTGTTGCTCCATGATTTCATCTATAAAACATACAAGAAGCGTGGGCCCTCAAAAACGAGCCGCGTCTGGTTGAGCATGAGCCACTGCTCTAGCTCGGATTTGTTCCTGAGTCCTCTCGTGCTTGTCCAGCCAAGCTTCATAGCCATCCAGACCGGCAGGTGCGTGGCTCCGTGACCCGTAGATGGATCGGGAAGGAGTTTTGTTAGCTTGTAGCTTATCACATAGGTCAAAGGTCTCGGGATGCTCGATCGCAGTCTTGCCGTGAGGGCGCGTTTTGACAGGGGATGCTCCATCGCAGTCCTGCCCTCTAGGGGGTCGGTCAGCTTGGCCTACATGGTCGTGCATGAGTGGCTCGTTATCCTCAGCCTAGTCATCAAAGTCAGGTAATAGCCGCCTCTTCGGGAAAGATTTGGGGGGCGCGCCTCAGGATTCAAGGTCTGCTTCAAGCGTAAGGATTTTTTAGCCATTTGTCGTTGAGCGCATTCTCGTCGGTATATAGCTCCTGCTGCTTATTTTTCATGCTTCGTTGGGTACGACGGGTTCATGGGTACGACGAAGTCTTCTAATCCGAGGCTTACATCGTCTTCAGACTCTGACATATAATCCTTGTCTGATCCGTCATTGTAGGTGCCCATCTCATCGAGGTTGACCTCCTCGGGTGTTCCGGCGGGCCTGTTCTGTTGGGCAGGTGAGGCTTGATTGTCCTCTCCCAGATTCTCGCCGGCTTCGGGGGCAGCGCCGTCATTAGCGGCGCCCGAAGTGCCGGTCGTACTCCTGCTTCCGTTGTGGCCCTTAGATCGCTTTTTAGAGCGACAACACTTAGGGTTTCCGTTTGGCTTCTCCTTAGACTTGTCTTTCGGGGCATCAACCATGTAGACGTCGTAGGTGGATGTTGCGGCCCACTTCCCTATATGGGGCATGGCTGCGAGTGGTTCTACTCCAGAATCATCACTAACGTCTTCTTTCATGTTGGTGGCCTCGTCGAAGCCGTAGTCGAGCGTGTCGGTCAGGTCCTCGACCGTGGCGACTAGGTGGGTGGTGAGTGGGATGAAAATTTCCTGATCGTTGGTTCTACATCCAATCTGATCGTACACAGTGGATGATATCACCATGTTTTGGATTCGATCCAGCACATCATTGATTTACGAGATCTCCTCGGTATTCAGGATCTAGTTGTAGACCCTAGATCTACCTCAAGACCGTAAGTTGTGGTATAAACCCGAGGGGTATGATGAATGGGTGTATGGATGGATTCCCCCCTACGGACTAAACATCCTGGTTTATATAGGCACCAGGGGTATCTAGGGTTACATGGTCGGTGTCCATCTAAGAACATACATGCCGAATCTAATCAGATATGCTTGAAGTACATGCCAAGTCTTCGGCCGCCGCACTTTGAGGGCCTCCGGAGTCTTGCTTCCTCAGTGGGCAAGTAGTCCGGCCCATACATTAGCCCGGCTGGGCTAGGACCCCCTAGCCCAGGACACTGCCACTATTATTTACCATCTATCATTTTACACGTGCATATGAGTTTTCCATGGAATCGCATGTTCCAGGATCATAGCAGTTATAGCATGAAATATAAACTCTTAATTATGAAAATAGAAATATAATAATACAATATTATTGCCTCTATGGCGTATTTCCAACAGACTCCCACTTGCACTAGAATCAATAATCTAGCGTGTACTGTCCCCAAAACTCGCCCCCTCTACAATGGGATTACCAGAAGGCATAATTGATCTTGAATCGGCAGTTTCACGAAACTGTTTGTGACGCCCCCGACTCAATCGTGCACTAATCATACACGCAAATGCACACGATCAAGCCTAAGGACTCACGGGAAGATATCACAACACAACTCTAAAACATAAATAAAGTCATACAAGCTTTATATTACAAGCCAGGGCCTCGAGGGCTCGAATACATAGCTCGATGGCATACAAGCGTCAGCGGAAGCATCAGATATCTGAGTACAGATATTAAAAGAGAAATAGAAAGGCCCTTAGAAAGGCGGGGCAAAATAAAACACTACGATCGAAAGGCGCAGGCCTCCTACCTGGGACCCTCCGAACCTACTCCTGGTTGTCGGCCAGATCATAGTAGTATCCATCCTCGGGGTAGTAGTAGCGATCGTCGGCGGGGGCAGCTGTCTCAGGGGCTCCGTCATCTGGTTGCATCAAAAGGGGTATATGGGGAAAAAGAAAACAAAGCAACCGTGAGTACTCATCCGAAGTACTCAGCAAGCAAGGATCTACACTACATATGCAACATTGTCAAAGAGTGGCTGTGTATGTGGACTGGGCTGCAGAAATGCCAGAATAGAGAGGAAAGCCTAGTCCTATCGAAGACTAGCATCTTCAGCGGTCTTGCAGCAATAGAAGAGAGTAGATCAGCACAGTATAATGTAGTAGTATTATTAAGTCTCAACCTCACCCAGAGATCCTTTCTCGACTCCCTGCGAGAAAGCAATCCCAGAGCCATACGGTCATCAACCTCGTCCTGAGATCCCTTCTCGACTCCCTGCGAGAAGCAATCCCAGAGCCATATATCCAGGTATCATCTCACGGTCGAGTTGTGTCGATCGGGATACAACTCCGAGTGTCAGTTACCGAGGATCCGGCTATGCATAGATTAGTTCTTCCCTGCAGGGGTGCACCAACTTACCCACCACGCTCGCTTAACTCCGGCCGGACACACTTTTCTGGGTCATGCCCGGCCTCGGCCAAACGACACACCGCATCCCTACCTAGAACTCAGCAGAGAGGTCCCCGCCGGTCTACATCCTAAGCGCTCAGGGGTCTTGGGCCATCACCCTGTGCACTCCGGATCATTGCGAGCAGGGTGAAGCCAGGCATCAGGAGGGCGCCGGTCCGTCCCGGCCGCAAGGCTGAACTAGACGTCTGACAGAGCTTTCGGCTGATGCTACGATGCAGAACGCCCATACTATGCCCACGTGATGGTTAGTGCTATCAGGCCAGAGGCCTGCTCGGATCAAATATCCAAATCATTAGTAGACTAGGGCTTGCGGTAATGAGCAGAGACTCACGATCGATGTGACCCCGTCGCCCCGTCTCGAGGACTTGCGGCAAGGGCTAAGAATGCCCGGCCATGCCTCGTATTCTCACTCGGGCACCATCCAGGTTAACCCGTCTTCACATCACACGCGGGTACCCCTCAAGGTCGACCCGCCTTTCCAAGTAACAATAGTACAGTCCAAGTATCCGTGTGTCCATAACATCAAGGGAATCCGAGGTATCACCCTCGTTGGATTCCTACACGATGTATCCGTCAAGGTGAACTCGGAGGAATCACCCTCGCTGGGTTCACACTTGAGGTGTTTGTACGACGGCGTCGTTATCAGAAGTGGTGAAGGAGGAATCACCCTCGATGACCACGACCGATTAGCTACTCTGCAGAGTTAACATCGGAAGTGCTACACGAGGTATCACCCTCGGCACTCGATAGTAACGCTGCAGTGTCGTTACAACTAGGGGGGTGATGTGCGGTGCCGGGGCCTGGTCTTCGATCCCGTTGATCGGGTCTTCTGATAATCCAGCGAGGCAGTCGGGATAAGTGGGGTCACTGATAGGTCTCTACCCAGCCTATACTAAGTAGTTTAGGATATGCAGGTAATTATCAACAGCAGGTTACAATAAACAGGCTATGCATCAGAATAGGTAAAGCAGTAGTAGCAGCAATTCTAATGCAAGCATGAGAGAGAAAGAATAGGCGATATCGATATGCTCAAGGGGGGGCTTGCCTGGTTGCTCGGCGGCAAAGGCAAGGTCGTCAATAGTGGCGTCGGGCTCCTGAGTTGCGTCGGTACCGAGAACTGCGTCGGGGTCTAACGAGAGAGAAGAGGGGGAGGAAACAGTATAAATACACAGCAAACATGAGCAACACAATGTACGACATGACAATATGCAGTGCCGGGTGTGTCCTAACGTATGGTTGCACATCATCGAGGAAGGGGGAATCCATCCGGGAATGTTTTCCCGGTTCCGGACATTTGTCAGACAGATGATCGGAGGGGAACGGTTCCATGTTCGGATAGTTAGGGACGTGTGGCTCGTCGTTCTGAGCAACTTTCATGTATAAAGTATTTTGATCTGAGCTACGAATTATTTTATATGATTTTTCAAAGTTTTATTGATTTTCTGGAATTTATTTAATTATTTAAATTCGAATTATTCAAAATAGTATCAGATGACGTCAGCATGACATCATGCTGACGTCAGCAGTCAACAGTGCAGTTGACCTAGTCAAACTGATGGGTGGGTCCCGGTTGTCATAGACACAGTTTAACTAATCAGGGTCAATTAGCTTAATTAGGTGATTAGGTTAATCTAAAAAGAATTAATTAAGTTAATTAATTATCTAATTAATTAATTAATATTTTGTTTATTTATTTATTTAATTCTTTCTTTTTTCTTTTCTTTTTTTTAACGTTTCAGGGGCGGGCCCCGCGTGTCATAGGGTCAGGGGGCATCGGGCCCATTCGTCAGTGGCCCATAGGGGCCACAGCGCGCACGGGCGCACGGCGATGCGGCCAGAAGGGCCACGGGCGGCGGCGGGCGCCCACGGGGGTGAGCGGGGCCGCGGCGGGGGCGTGCGCACGAGCAGCGGGCGGTGCAGGCGAGCAGAGCTGCAGTGTCGAGGCAGCAGCAGCAGCTTGTGGGCGGCGCGGGGGAGCAGCAGCAGAGCGGGCAGGGCGGAGCGGAGGCAGCAGAGCAGCGGGCGGCGACGCAAAGCAACGCAGGCGAGCGTGCTGGCGCGGGCGCGGGCATGGAGAGCGCGAGCGTGCGCGCGCGCAATTTGGTGCGGGCGTGCGGGAGCGAGGCGAGTCGGCGCGAGCGGGGCACGGCCAGCGAGCTTGGACAGGGCGAGCGAGTGCGGGAGGGGAGAGGGAGACAGAGGGGAGCCTCACAGGCGTTGCAGGGGTTCAGGGGGTCGGCGAGGCTCGGGGTCGGCCGTCGGGGAGGAGGACGAGGAGGCGAGGCGGCGACGGTTGACGGCGAGGCGGGGCGCAGCGGCGTCGGGTCGGGCGACGAGGCGAGGCCATGGCCTCAGGCGGGCGTCGCACGAGAGACGAGGAGGAGCGAGGAGGAGCCTGGCAGGCGAGCGGCGTGGCGACGGGGTCCGGCGACGGCGAGCAGCGTCGGCGGCGACGCGGCCCCGATCCAGTTCTTGATCGGGAGAGGGGGGAGTGCGAGGGGGTTTGGATAGGGTTAGGGTTCGGGGGGGAGGCAGGGGCCATGTAGGCCAGTAGGTGGCCCGGGGGGGAGCTAGGCCAAGGCCCAATTAGGGGGGGCTCTGTTTTTATTTTTGTTTTGCTTTTGTTTATTTATTTCTTTACTGTTTTGTTTTAGTTTCTATTTAAATCTATTTTATAAAATATGTAACTAATTCCTAAATCAGTCTTAATAACTATGCCACTGCCACATTAACTTGGACAGCCAATTAAATTAGTTTAACATTTTATTAATTTGAAAAAGGTATTTAATTAAATGTTTTGCTGCTGTTTTAATTGTTTTAGTGCATTTAAACATTTTATGAAAATGTGGCTTCAGTATGACAGATATCCGGAGAATATTCGCAACACTTTGAACATCTTTGTTTTCATGTTTGACAAATTTGAATTTTGACTTTAAATTTGAATTTTAATTTAAATAGGATTTGGGTCAACGTGAGATTGACAACAGTAACAGTGCTGACATGGCATCATTAGCATGGGATTACTGTAGCTAACCTCTGGGGGTGTTACACTGTTGGTGCTAATTGCTCTATGGACAAAATTAAAATCAATTATGCCGTTCTCTTGGAGAAATTCTCTTGCCTTAAAATTGACAAGCTGACCCCCATGTTCCACGCCCGAATCAAAGGAATAAAAATCCTTCCCATCTACAAAATCAGTCATGACCCCCTTTCCATCCACCAAATCAGCCTTCGAATCCCCCCTCTCTAAGGAAAAATTACAGCAAATCTCTTCCTTCCCTCTGATTACTCCTTTTTCCCCCGGGTAAGAGGAGATCTCACCTGTTGATTTGCTCCAGATCTCACCCGCTCTTTCCTTCTATCTCTCAAGGCATCTTCCCCGATCTGCCGCCACCGAGATGATCCGCCTTGCCCTTTGCTTGAAGTCGATCCAATCCTTCTTGCTGAAAAGGCTCGCATGGATGCCCTCCTCCTCTCGCGCACCCCCCTCCGCTGGAGGGCCGCCGGCGCCGCCTTCTCACTCTCTCTCATATTTCGTCGCTGCTAGATC
The DNA here is from genome assembly GCA_011799875.1 of Thinopyrum elongatum. Classification (NCBI taxonomy): domain Eukaryota; kingdom Viridiplantae; phylum Streptophyta; class Magnoliopsida; order Poales; family Poaceae; genus Thinopyrum; species Thinopyrum elongatum. The sequence continues at coordinate 322,401,107 of CM022302.1, forward strand.
GCCTAAACGATCGCGGGAGCTCCGCTTGGTTGGCAAGAGGCGATAGGAAAACAGGTGCAGAGGATTTTGTGTTGGTTTGGTGAGAGGATGGAGCACAACGAGCTGAAAGAGGCGGGTTGCACACAGAATGATGCTGCCCTTGCTTACAAGATCGTATGTCGAAGAGGGGAAACAGCTCCTATGACGTATGTCAATTCTGGTGTTGGTTACTAACATGTGGGCCAGCCAGTGCCTCGGGCCCACATGTCAGTGACCAACATCAGAACTACCGTATGTTACAGAATACTTGTCGGGGGGGTCGAGGTGGGTGCCCTGGAACGAACGAATTCATGCAACCAGCCAAACTAATGATTCACCAAGGTCTCCTCACCTAAGGAACAGCAGCTAGATGTTCGCATAAAAAAAGATGACCGACTATGCATCTCTTGTCAACGCCGGGTTGGGCCAAGTGATGTAGCCTAGGACCAAGCAAACCAACAAATATGCAAATTTTGGGCATCCATGGTGTGTTGCTGCCAAATTTGCCCATTATTCAGCATTTGGCATCGGCGTTTAATTTGGCATTGTCTCCACAACGTATGAGGATCCCAATTACTGTACACTGGGTCCCACCATCAAATAGAATAGGATAAAAAAACTGACCACCTCATCACAAATATGGCTATTGCTTTTGGCTGTTAGGCAAACATACAATATATTTTATTGCATTGGCTCATTTAGAGCATCTCCAATAGATGGTCCAAATGTAAAAATACCTAACTTTTGGACCGTCTGGGGCAAGAAACGCTGCTCCAACAGACGGTCCATATGTAAAAAAAAATTGGATTGCGGTCTCTCGGTGATGTAAAAATGAAAACTTCGTGATGCAAATTTACATCACGAGATGCAAGTGATGTAAAAACCGCGGCCGCGCGCCAACGCCCAACCGCCAGTTCATTCCACTTCCGCCTGGCGACCGCCTGCACGCAACCGAGCACCAGCCGCCGAAAGTCGCCGCCGCCACCGGCCAAGTCGCCGTCACCACCACCGCCCCACATCGCCGCCGCCGCCCTAGCCCTCGTCGCCTCCCCCGCCGGAGGGCGTCTCGCAGCCGCCCCGGTGCCGCTGTTTCGGGAAGCAGCCGCGGCTGGATTCGCCGACTCCGGCGGTCCGCCGTGCTCCCTTCTCCTCTGCGCCGCCGCCGCCCTCCGCCGCCCTAGCCCTCGTCGCCTCCCCCACTGGAGGGCGTCAAGCAGCTGCCTCGGTGCCGCCGTTTCGGGAAGCAGCCGCGGCCATCTTCTTCCACCCCGCGCACAAGGTGTTTGACAAAATTCCCCAAGGTAAAAAAAGGACGAAACTTGATGATTTTAATTGGGATTGGATAGTATGTTTGACGGTGGTTGTCTGCATTGTAGATGAGCTCGGTTGACTCCTCATTCGTGGACGATTCATCATCGGACGAGGAATTTGATTTGCATGAAGAGGACATTGCTATGCTTGTGGACATGCACAAGGGGAAGAAGCCAAAGCACGATGGTTCCGTCTATGGTCGTGCGTTCATTCGGAGAGAACGGATTGATGCACACAAGCGGTTGATGCGCAACTACTTTGGATCACCACCTGTTTTCCCGGAGAATTACTTTCGACGCCGTTTCAGAATGTCGAAAGACTTGTTCATCCACATTTGCAATTCCGTGAAGCAGCACAATCCAGCCTTCGAGCAGAGAAGGAACTGTGCTGGGTTGCTTGGCCATAGCATTGAACAGAAGGTCACTGCCGCTTTGCGCATGATGGCATATGGTGTTCCGGCAGATTACATTGATGACAACTTGGCGATGGCAGAGAGCACTGCTATCTTCTATGTCAAGCAATTTGCAATGACTATGGTAGAAGTGTTTGGTCCACAGTACTTGAGAGCACCCAATGCTCAGGACACTCAGAGGCTTTTGGGGATGAACAAAGCTCGAGGGTTTCCAGGTATGCTTGGGTCTGTGGATTGCATGCATTGGAAATGAAAGAACTGCCCAAAAGCATGGCATGGACAATTCAAGGGTCATGGGAAGGATGCCACTATCATTCTTGAGGCAGTTGCCGATCATGAAACATGGATTTGGCATGCATATTTTGGGATGCCTGGATCTTGCAATGACATCAACGTGCTCGACCGGTCACCTTTGTTTGCCAAGTTAGCAAATGGAGAAGCACCACCAATCTCCTTCAAAGCAAATGGCCGCACATACAACTATGGTACTATCTTGCAGATGGGATCTACCCAAGGTGGAGTACATTTGTGAAGCCGGTTGCAAAACCCGAAGGTAAGAAAGAACTCGTCTTTCACAATGCACAAGCGGCCGCTAGAAAAGATGTTGAGAGGGCTTTCGGGATTTTGCAATCTCAATTTGCTATTGTGCGAGGACCATCTAGATTCTGAGATCAAAAGATCCTTTGGTACATCATGACTGCTTGCGTGATTATGCATAATATGATCATTGAGAACGAGCGTGAAAAACATTTAGATTACAACTTCTATCACTTGATGGGCATTCCTGTTAACCCCATGCGAAAAGAACATCGCATCAGACGTTTCATGAAGGTGTACAGCGAGATTAGAGACACCGATGTGCATGATCAACTCAAAGATTTGATGGAAGAGCATTGGAAATGGCATGGCGAAAGAGCCGCATAGATTCATTATTTGTTTGTGAAAAACTATGTTGTATTGTGCAAAACTATGTTGTATTTGTGTTGCATTTGATCTCGTGGATTTGAACAACTATGTAATAATTTGATATTGTGGACATGTATAATTTTTATTTATTTTTTTAGATATTTTTTGCAATATGTGCGGCTGTACAGTGGCTGAACAGCAGTCGCGCAACCGCCGGCCGGTTTTGCATCTTCATTTTGGACCATCCGTTGGAGTTGCTCTTTTTTTTACATCTCCGTTTTGGACCATCTGTTGGAGTTAAGCCTTTTTCGGAGATGCAAAGAGCACTTTTTGGTGCTCCAAATTTAGACCATCACTGTTTGGACCGCCAAAATTTGGACCATCTATTGAAGATGCTCTTAGCATCGGTTCCCATACAAGCATCACACACACACACACACACACACACACACACACACACAATGGGCAGAACTAGTGCTAAAAGCTACTTTGGCATTTGCACCATCATTTTGGCATACATTGGGGATGCCCTAAGCAGCTCAGGGAATATCTTGTGATTCATTCACAACCTCACAGGTGACAGTACTACTGAACTAAAACAGCACTAATAACATTCGACGAGCTAGCATACGAAATTGAAAAGGAAAAAGGGCGAGCTCCAAAGAGGATGACCTCCAGATAATCCCCACGAATGGAATACAGAAAAGCTCAAGGCAAGTGTCACACCCAATTATGCTTCAAACTCTTACCTCTTCAAGCAAATATAGGAATTTAACAAAACTTCGTTTCAGTGAAGAGATGCCCCCATAGGCTCAAATCAGCAGTATCCTACTGGCTACTGGTCAACTCTTACTCTTTGGCCAAGAAATGATAGAAATCTGGAAGCAAATGGAAGCTTTACACACACAGTAAACAAATGCTTGGCCATCTTTGCTTTCACAAAGCCGGACTGAGTTCTAACATGTCAACCCAAAAGCTAGGCATCTAGACAGATCTAGTTACTTCACTACACTGAGTGAACTACATCTAGAATATGCAGCTACAATTAAATATGCCTCATCTGAAATAAAAGAACATGAGGCGATATTAACGGCACTGCTAACCATATCAGCCCAGCTCCAGCTAAAACTATCAGATGTAGACCATTACATATGACAAAACCCAGATGTTTGAACAAAACCATCTCTACTATGGTTATACCTACCGTACAAGCTTCGCTGGTTTGCTGAAGCAAGAGGTTCGGCTGAAGACGCGCAAGCCCTGTCTGGATATCTTCCTCTATGTACATTGCCGTAGGGGTGAGTTGGCAAGGAAGAATCTGAGACAAAACCAATGCTTTCCCGAAAGTATCTTGTTTGCGGATTGGAAGGCGGGAGCCTTGTACATGAGACAAAGTTGCCAAGAGGATGGTCAGGAGCATAATATGGCCCAAAAATTGAGGTGATTGGATCAAGGCCAGCATTGTCACCATAATCCACAACACTGAATGAATCTCTAGTGCTTTCAGTGGTAAACGAAGATTCATCAGAGCTGGTAAACAGGGACCATTCACTTGATGTAGCGTCCGAGAAGTCCGTGCTAACCGAATCGGCAAAAGCATCATCGGTGTGATATAAATTTTGGGACCTCAACTTGGCATGCTGATCTTGCCTGTAACCTTCCTCCTCTGGTCTAAAATCATAAATACCACGGATTTCATCATCAGAAGTAAAGAGTGATTCTGTCTGCTTCTGCTCTTGTTTAGAAGAGCCCTTGGAGGATTTTGATGAGTGACGATATGAAGATGATGGATCAGGCAATAGGCCTTTCTCAATGTATATCCTCGGAGGGCGAGGAAAAGATCTAAATGATAAATGTTAGACTAGTGAAGACAAGGAAATAACTCGAATATTAGATGGCAAATATCACAGGCTGGCTGTACCTCAAGTAGAATAGCATATATGCACCTTCTGACATAACTTGATTCAATGATACAGCCTTGACCTTCATATAACAAGAAACAAGTAGCCACATCAGCTCATACAAATTCCCAGCTTTTATATTTTGTAAACATACATGACCGTATAAAAATATGACTACAGAAAAGACATCACATGAAATAAAGTGTGACTATTTAATTGTTCGCCGTCACAAAGCACAAGCAGACTTCAATTCATTTCAAGTTCCATAAGCACTAAAACAGTAAGATGACAACATAATTGCATTTCAATTTTCAAAAGAGTATACATATGAGCTGCTAGTTTTCTAAACTCGTGATTATGTTTGCTTCTTTAAAAGAAATACATACCTATGTGATTCCACTAGTCTAGAATAACTTCTAAAAGCAACACATACAGAAGTTCTTAATCTACTTCAAGGAAATTTACGAGTACCTCTGAGTCATCAATTCTTAACCATGTTCCCTGCATATCTTTGACATACGATATGTAGTGACCAGAGAATGATGCATTTTCTGTATCCACATGTACAACCACAGCATACAAGAAGTAAAGAGGCGGGTGATCACCAGCCCCAGTCACAAAAGGAACCATGTCCAACATATCAGGAAAAGTGACACATTTGTTAATCTTGCCATACTTTCCTGTCTGAAGCACGAAAAAAATTAGCTCAATAAACTAATCTTAATAAGCAATCAAACAAACAATTATATTAGTGTGCTAAGGAAACTTCTTCAAAATGAGCTTCATTTAGTTTTAGAGGGATTTGGTTGCAATTTGAAGATGTAAAACACAACATCATGAAATTCTACATAAATAGTCATTAATATCATACTGACAAATGCATACTCTATGATAACTGCACACAAGTATTACTATACTTCGAAACATGCAGCTGAAAATTAGCGATAGTACAAAGATACTGGGCCAGATCAATATTGCATGCAGATATGAAATACATAATACCTGGAATCTTTTTAAAACTACTGTTAATATGTTTGGCACTTCATGCACGCTTAGCTGTTTTCTAGCTTTAACATAAGCACAACACCTGCAGTAGAATTAAGAAGCTTTAATATGCTGTGGTCCAATCAAAATGATGAGAAGATTGTTAGTTTGCCACAGTACCTTCCACATTTATACATATTATCCCCATCTAAATCTTCAGGAGCAGTGAACTGTGTCAAAGCATCTTGCAAGGACTCCACCCAACCATGAATCTCCAAAGTAAGATCCATTATATTCTCGTATCTTTCAGATTCATGATGGCATCTGAGGCACTTAACCTTGTTTCATTTACTAAATTAGTTAGTATATGATAGAAAAATGGTGCTTAACTAACTAGCTAGAGAGCCAGCAGAAAAGAAAATACAAGGAACGAATCTGCAACTTATGCACACACGCAAAAGGATATTCGATATAAACTGTAACAACTTAAGCACGCGATTAAGGAAATTTGCAGCACTAAAAATGAAATCAAGTCAGAAAATTACGAGTTACCTTCGATTTAAGGCGTCCACCAAACATCTGTTGTATCAGTGTAGTTTCCTGCAAGCTTTGTTCTACTTGCTTCTCACCACCCAGTCCATCCAGGCACGCTGCTTGCATAGACATCACAAGATGCCTGGTTGTGTTGAAAATCAAGCACATTATGAACAAAATGTTAATACATGATCAATACAAAAGGGATAGAGTAGGTCTGACAGATTTAGAGCAACAATTGTCATTTTCCCCTTCCCATTTTCCCCAACCCACTTGATAGTGTTGACATAAGAGACCATGAGAATATAAGGAAAGGACATATTTAAAGCCTCTTAAATATTCAGAATACATCAACAAATTAAAAGACTAGTCTGTTCCAGGAGACTAGGGAGAGATTAGTTGTTGCCTTCTTGGACTGATGATCTTTCTTATTTTCTGTTTCAGTTAAACCGGATTATCAGTCAATAGTCAGTTAACAGCAACAGAAACAATAACAAAGCCTTTCAGTCCCAAACAAGTTGGGGTAGGCTAGAGTTGAAATCCATAAGATCTTGAGACCTTATTTTCATGGTTTTGGCACGTGGATAGCTAACTTCTACAAACAAGTTGGGGTAGGCTAGTTCTTTGGTGATATTCCAGTCCTTCGGGTCTCTCTTTACGGACTACTCCCATGTCAATTTTGGTCTACCCCGACCTGTCTTGACATTAACAACACACTTTAATCTTCCGCTATGCACCGGCACTTCTAGATGCCTACATTGTATATGACCAAACTATCTCAGACGATGTTGGACAAGCTTCCCATCAATTGGTGCTACCCCAACTATATCTATCTGAGCCAATGTTGGACAAGCTTCTCTTCAATTGGTGCTACCCCAACTCTATCATGTATATCATCATTCTGGACCCCGATCCTTTCATGTATGGACACATCCATCTCAGCATGTGCATCTCTACTACATCTAACTGCTGGACATGTCATCTTTTAGTTGGCCAACATTTTGCGCACAACGCAGGTTGAATTGCCATCCTATAGAACCTGCCTTTTAGCTTTTGTGACACTCTTATGACAGAGGACGCCAGAAGGTTTGTGCCACTTCATCTATCCGGCTTTGATTTGATGGCACACATCTTCATCGATATCACCATCCTTCTGCGGCATCGACCCCAAATATTGAAAGGTGTCCTTCTGAGGTACCACCTGCCCATCAAGGCACCCCATGTACTGAAACTGCACCCCAACTTACTCAGTATTAGTTCTACTAAGCCTAAAACCTTGATTACAAAGTCTGTCTCCACAGCTCTAACTTTCTATTAGTAGTCACTCCGCAATATTCGGAACAAATTTGATTGTGTTGTGACTAACAGAATATGTTAAAAGCGAAACACCGAAACTTTGGTTTCATCTAAATCAGAGACCACCCTTGTTAGAATCATTAAACAACCTTAAAAATTCATGAGCATCTTCCTGACTTCCACCACCCAAGCGACATCCAATGTTCCTTAGATTCGAAAGGATTCTGCTTGGAGACACAGGTCCACCACTTTCACGTAAAGTTGAAGCATATTGCTCAAGTTCGCACATAAGACACCAGTTCTTTGAGCAACCTATACGAAGATAACAAAGAGTGTGAGACGGACAGGAGTAGACAACTGTATTATTACTTTTACCCTGTGCAGACAACAGTACTGAAGGGGCAAAATGTTATGGGCTTAGTATTACAGTCTTTAGAATGCAATCTCAGAAGCAGGTGGATCATCAGGGGTTTTGTGCACATGAGGCATTGTAGAACAGCATTAGCATAGCAGCTGCAAAAAAGGACAATAGTCATTGCATATAACCCATGACAAGCTACAATTTAACTAATTAAATGTTCAATTTACAGAAACAGAAGAAGCAACACTTGGCTCACAATTTGCTTGACTAAATAAAGTACACCTTATTTAAACTAATTATTTCGTAATATTTTTGGTACACAAGAATTATCTTAATTTTATTTAGTTGCATGTACAGTAAAATTTGCTGATTTACCAATCTATGTGTTTGATACTTGTGAATCACCTCCTACTGGAAATTCAGTTTCACCCCTCCTGTTAAGATTCTTAGATTGGTTATTTCCAGAACATATTGCATGTTGTTCATCTTCTACCAAATTTGCACAAAAAAAGGGCAGCCTGATGCACATAGCCCCCGCTTGCGCAGGGTCCGGGGAAGGGTACAACCACTTTGTGTCTTTTGTACGCAGCCTTTCCCTACATTTCTACAAGAGGTTGTTTCCAGGACTCGAACCCATGACCTCATGGTCACAAGGCAACAGCTTTACCGCTGCGCCAAGGCTCCCCTTCTACAAAATTCGCATATAAGAACAAAAACAGATTAAGTCAGCACGACAGTTCAACAAAGACAATGGTAATACCTGTTCCCACAGTTGAAAAGACCTCTGGGAGAAATACCCCGTACTTCGTACTGGAAGAACTTAACGAGATCTTCGTAGGGAAACAATACCTGAAATTCCGATTTAGAACAAAGTAACATTACATACCAAAACAGTGCAGTAACTACAAGACAAGAGTTATCATAGATGATTCCAAACCTTACTCCTCTTGTTATCATTGATTAAACCCACCAGGCTGGTTTTGAGAAATTTTGAGGGCTTCTTCAATACTTCAACCTTGGATGCTCCTAATTTTGAGATTCCAGTGCATCCTTGTAAATTGTTGTTTGTTGAAACACTTGATTTTGCAGATCCTACAGGATACAATACACATATGAGATTAAAGAGAAAAATATAAGGAAAAGGTAGCCCACTTCAAGAGAGAAGAAACATTACTTTGCTCATTTTTGCAGGAAGTGTTCTTTTCATGGACATTGTATTGATATGATGCCAACACCTCCTGTGTTTTTTGTGATGAAGCCACCTTACCTAGTGGATAAGGAGGCTTCATATAGATCACATTTCCTCGCCCACTATATTTTCCAGATGATTTGCTCCTCTGTAGTGACTCTGTTGCGGAAGAATATGGCCCCTCGCAAGAACTCATCATATCAGAAGTTAAATAGACACCCATGTTGGGTTCATAAACTGTGATGCTTGCTTTTGGACATTTTGTTGTTTCAGGAGCACAATTATTGGGTTGTTGTACCGTATTATTGAGAGGATAAGTAAAATCATGGTTGCCATTCTTTTCATCCAAACAACCATAACTGTTGTTTGAAACCTGAAAGCGCAAGGTAAAGAATTGAATGACACAAACTTGGAGAATAAAAAATGAACTAGAAGATATGCTACCTTATTTGCTGATAAAATCTCAGATGAGTTGGTTTCTTCATCAACACGGTAATTGCTCTTTTCACAAGATGCAACAGAAGCGCTATTTACTCTTGAAAGAAGACTTTGATTTGATTCATTCATGTTGCTTCTGTCTGTCAGGAATAGATCAGTATCAAGAATATAGCTATCAGTTGTCGCAAAGGATGGCTCTGATACTGTGTCAAAATTCATGTCATGCAGGTGACTGTCACCCCCTGGAAGAGGTGAATTCAGGTTAGTCATGAACGGCATTTGTTCAGAACTCTCCGTCGGAGATAGTCCACCAGAGTTGCTACCACCGTTAACATGCCACTGCTGGCATGTTTGTTTATGCCCTTGCCTCCAGTGTATAATTTGACACTTTCCAGAGCTGTGGAACATTCAAAGTGGCATTAAAAGTGGCCACAACAACAGAGCAATATAATTTTTACATTCATCACACAAGCAAGAGAGTATCGCATGACAAACAGAGTCATGGTGCAGGGATAAATCAGTCGCAAATTCAGCATTTTTAAGAGAATGGAGTTATTAGATGTGTTGCTTGCTCCAATCAGGCGCTGGATTACATGTAGCGACAGGGTACTCAATCCTACCAGCTTAACTAAAATTTGATATGTTATCAATGAAACGAAATAGGTGACTCGCCCGCTTTGGTGACATAATAGAGTTACAGTTCTTTTTCAGAAATGAAATCATTATAATAAATAAACAGCAGATAATAAAGTAAGATTCATACACCTATTTGTGTGTACACGATTTTTTGGAGTTTAAGTTCGTACCAGAGAATAATAGGTCAGAATCTTACCAGTATCTAACAGATTTGCACCTGGAGCACCTAGTCTTTGCAGGGCCACGACAAGTAGCACACTCATGGTATTCTGATCTTAAAGAAGGAACAGATCTCAAATAAGGCATGGGTCTCAGAGACGGTCCTGGCAATATAACATCTGGGCACGCCATTGTTTCCACTTTGAAGGCTTCTTCTGCAGCTTTCTGGCCAAGCACACCTACTCTTGTTTTCTTACTTACAGAATCATGCCATCTCCCAAGAAGAAAATATGCTATCACCGGAAGTACGATAAATACAACAAAGAGTGCAGGCACATCAGCTTCCCTTGGTTGGAGCATATCCCTAAAAGATTATTATTATCCAGCTCCAAGACTTCTCTGCTTCAGCTCGGAAAAACATTCCAAATCACTGATTTACCTACAGAAAACAGCAAAGCTGAAAACAAGAATCACAGTTTCCACTCTCTCAGAAGTGGAACATGGTAAGAGAAAATGATCGCGTTCAAACATTTAAGGGGCTAGGACAGGATTAAACTTATCAAGCCAACCAGCTCACTGGAGTTCCCTTTTACATGTCCTAGAAGCTCACTCCCATTGAGGCTTCAGTTCACTTGGGATTTGGCTTACACTTATATGATAATATCAAGAAGCTCCCACTTGTCTTGCCATGGCTTCAACTTACAAGCACAACCATACCATACTACTCCCTCCGTTCACAAATACTTATAAGATGTTCTGTGAATTGGATGTATATAGACATGTATTAGTGTGTTTGTTCACTCATTTCAGTCCGTATGTAGTCCATACTAAAATGACCAAAACATCTTATATTTGTGAACGGAGGAAGTACTATATACACTGAAATTAGAGGTACACGGTTTCCCAAATGGTTAATTACCTTAGAATGTTAGGGCCAGAGAAATAAGTTCACTTTGTGGCTCACATCACCTCTTTATACTATATCCAAATCCTCCAGCAAATCAACCACTAGACTACTGGAAACAGCATGGAGGGCAACAAAACTAAATTAAATCTTTGCATGTGGCTCCTTTGGGCATAGCTCATGGATGGCATCCAAACTCTTATCCGATATATTCCCTCCGTTCGTAAATATAAGTCTTTTTAGAGATTCCAGTAAGGGACTACATACGACATATTTTATAGTGTAGGTTCACTCATTTTGCTCCGTATGTAGTTCCTTGTTGGAATCTCTAAAAAGACTTGTATTTGAGGGAGTACGTATTTTGTATTCTCGACAAACTACACTACGGTTTAGGAAAATGTTTGGCGCAAAAGATTGGGCGTATGAGATGGCAACAGAAGCAGTAAATCTACATCGCCAAAAATACCACAAAGCAATGGGCAGCACATTCCGGACAGCAAGATCAAATAGTTCTCTCGCGCATCTCAAAATAATAATAAATAAACAAAAGGATCCGGCGCCCAGCTCTAGCTCCAAATGAGAATCCTACAAGCTCCGAGATCCCAAGCGTACAACCAGCGGTGAATGCGCCCGCCGAATTTCCGAGGCAGTCGCACCGACACAAACGTCCACGGACGGGAAAAAATCCCAGACACTAGCAACAGCAGACTGCGTAAGAGCCGCACGGAGTGCTTCGAAAAGCCTCGATTTTTCGCAGAACGGACGAAAGAAAAACACAAATCAATTGAGACTAGGGTTTACCCAGAAAGACAAATGTCGCTCCGGGCGGATCTCCAACGGGGGCGAGCAAGCGGAGCAGCAGTCCCGGCCGGTGGTTCTGGAGGAGATCGCGGTATATAGGGGTAGGGGATGGAGAAGCTCTAGCCGAGGATGGCAGCGGTGCCGGCGGCTGAAGGAATCGTTAGCGGTGGTGGGAGTGACCGACTGTGGCTCGCTCGCTGTTGCTTGGCTACTGTGCTCTGCTCATGTGTACGCGTTTTTTGCTTTGGTATAGGGCTCGGTCTCGGTTAGCTTGCCTCTTTTCAGTGTGTTTAGTTGGGGTCGATTAGAGTGACGGAATGGAAATTAAAACGGTATGGGAATTCAAATCTATTATTTGGTTAGAAAACTGTAAATTTATAAAGGAACAGGCATGGGATCTGAGACTACAACTTCCATCGTTTTATTAAGGAAAAACACTATAGATCATACGTCTGATACAAGACGATCGTCAGACCGCTCATGTGTCGTTGATTTGTATTTCATCCTACGGAGAGACGGCAGCAAAATCCCCTTCTAATCACCCCTCCCCCTCATCATGTAGCCAGCTTCCCATAATTCCTCAACCCATCGCATCTCTCCGAATTAATCGTCGCCCCCCGCTCCCCTCTCCTGCCTCTAGCCGTCCCCTCCGTCAAGCATACCATCCAGCACGTCGACCAGGTTCTCTTCGCTAGAGCCGACCAGGTTCGATTCCTCCCTCAACTGCATCGTCCACGAGCTAGCATGTTCATCTTTCACTAGGGCAGCCATCAAATCCATCCCCAGTTTGTTGCTTAAGAATTCAACCCCGACGCACTAAGAAACGGGTAGACTATCTAGCGGTGAGATATGTGTTGATTTGTGTTGTTCTGAGTTATTTTCAATTGGGTTGGAATAAATTTGATTGTGGATAATAAATTTCTATATCTAGATATCGATTTCAAACATGCTATTTTGCATCTTCAAATTTGTGTGCTTGCAATATATCTCACATTCCCGTTCTAAAAAGACGCATTCTGACATATATCGTGATACAAGACGATTATTGGTAGAGAGTATTCATACTCCTATTGTTCCTATACACAGATGGAATAACAATTCTTTTGTGGTGTTTCCTAGGAGGTATATATGTAAAGATGCTTCCATTCGTGTGTGCTTGTTCAGATCCTTGTGTTTTTCTATGTCGATTTTTCAAATGTCTTGCTTCGCATCCTCTCTAGTTTGCATTAGCATACCCATGCTTCTACCTCTTGTATTTTTTCCGTTTAACAGTGCTCAATTGCTTCGTATATTCCCCATGCTTTCGGCCTATTCGAGATTGCCTATTTCCACAGGCTATATGCTGCTGTAGGTCAATAACATCGGCCACTCAACGGTGCCGACCCAGGTGCTCCTTGCCGCTAGCTGGCATCAAATTCACAGCTTTTGGGGAGAAGAGTAGCGGAGCATCGACGGACGCGTTCAACGTCGACAAACAAGGTAGGAAGAATGTGTGCTCCTTACATGGGATTCTCTGCTTCTTCATGCCTAACAATTGCTTCCTACAACAATTGCGCCCGTGCACGAGGACATAAGGCATGTCAAGTCTTCCTGTGGACATGACTAGCCACCACACTCTAGCTACGTCGGTCCGTTCTCATCATTGTCTCTCAGATCTCATTGACGCTACTCCTCGAAGAGATCCCTCTTTGGATGGTGCTCATGTTCTAGTAGGGGCTTTGTCCTGTTGTTTACGTCTGCTTGTATAGAAGCAAAGTCCAATTTATATTGAAGATTTTTTTTTGGAGGCAAATTTATATTGGAGTATCTTTTACAAACAATGTTGACGGAAGCATACATCAATCAGAAGGTTGGACATTCAAAATATGTATATGCAACATTCGAAACAAATTTCAGCTTCATTGGAAGCACATGCTCATTTTATTTGAAGCAAATGCAATTGTTCATCGCACATGTGTGCTGCACCATCTTATTAACTTTGTATCCAACATATCTCTATTTTGCTTCCTGCCTAAAAAATATCCAACATATCTCTATTTTGCTTCCTGCCCAAAAAATAAAGCTTCACTTGCACAATAACCAAATGTTGTAGGTTTCAAAAACATATATGTTCCTACACAGTAGAACAATGTTTCGGTTAGAAACTAATCATGCTTCTAACAACAACACATTATGCTTGTTATGCGTCCAAATAAATGAAGTTTATCTTACACACTAATCAGGTGTGCTTCCACCATACCGCCAGATGCTTTAAGCGATTACATGTTGTCTACAATCCAATGTTTTGAAGGAAATATGCCCTAGAGGCAATAATAAAGTTGTTATTTATACTTTCTTATATCATGATAAATGTTTATTGTTCATGATAGAATTGTATTAACCGGAAACTTGATACATGTGTGAATACATAGACAAAACACAGCGTCCCTAGTAAGCCTCTACTAGACTAGCTCGTTAATCAAAGATGGTTAAGTTTCCTAACCATAGACATGTGTTGTCATTTGATGAACGGGATCACATCATTAGGAGAATGATGTGATGGATAAAACTCATCCGTTAGCTTAGCATAATGATCGTTAAGTTTTATTGCTATTGCTTTCTTCATGACTTATACATATTCCTCTGACTATGAGATTATGCAACTCCCGAAAACCGGAGGAACACCTTGTGTGCTATCAAACGTCACAACGTAACTGGGTGATTATAAAGATGCTCTACAGGTGTCTCCGAAGGTGTTTGTTGGGTTGGCATAGATCAAGATTAGGATTTGTCATTCCGAGTATCGGAGAGGTATCTCTGGGCCCTCTCGGTAATGCACATCATGATAAGCCTTGCAAGCAATGTGACTAATGAGTTAGTTACGGGATGATGCATTACGGAACGAGTAAAGAGACTTGCCGGTAACGAGATTGAACTAGGTATAATGATACCGACGATCGAATCTCGGACACGTAACATACCGATGACAAAGGGAATGACGTATGTTGTTGTGCGGTTTGACCGATAAAGATCTTCGTAGAATATGTAGGAGCCAATATGAGCATCCAGGTTCCGCTATTGGTTATTGATCGGAGATATGTCTTGGTCATGTCTACATAGTTCTCGAACCCGTAGGATCCGCACGCTTAACGTTCGATGACGATTTGTATTATGAGTTATGTGTTTTGGTAACCGAAGATTGTTCGGAGTTTTGGATGAGATCACGGACATGATGAGGAGTCTCGAAATGGTTGAGAGGTAAAGATTGATATATTGTAAGGTAGTATTCAGACACCGGAAGGGTTCCGGAGTGTATCGGGTACATACCGGAGTACCGGAGGGGTTACCGGAACCCCCCGGTGGAAGATATGGGCCATATGAGGGAGGCTAACCAGCCCACAAGGGGCTGGTGTGCCCCCCACAAGGGAGGAGGCCGAATTGGACTAGGGAAGAGGGTGGCGCCCCCCTTTCCTTCTCCCTCTCCTTCCCTCTTTCCACCTTCGGAGAAAGGAAAAGTGGGGGGGGGGGGGCGAATCCTACTAGGAGTGGAGTCCTAGTAGGACTCCCCCCCCCATGGCGCGCCCCCCTTGGTGGCCGGCCTCCTCCTCCTATCCTTTATATACGGGGGCAGGGGGGCACCCTAGAGCACATCAGATATTCTCTTAGCCGTGTGCGGTGCCCCCTCCACAGTTTACTCCTCCGGTCATATTGTCGTAGTGCTTAGGCGAAGCCCTGCGCGGATCACATCACCATCACCGTCACCACGCCGTCGTGCTAACGGAACTCTCCCTCGACCCTCTGCTGGATCAAGAGTTCGAGGGACGTCATCGAGCTGAACGTGTGCTGAACTCGGAGGTGCCGTACGTTCGGTGCTTGATCGGTTGGATTGCGAAGACGTTCGACTACATCAACCGCGTTAAGCTAACGCTTTCGGTCTACGAGGGTACGTGGACACACTCTCCCCCTCTCGTTGCTATGCATCTCCTAGATAGATCTTGCATGAGCGTAGGAAAATTCCAACAGTGGTATCAGAGCCAGGTCTATGCGTAGATGATATGCACGAGTAGAACACAAAGAGTTATGGGCGATAATAGTCATACTGCTTACCACCAACGTCTTACTTTGATTCGGCGGTATTGTTGGATGAAGCGGCCCGGACCGACATTACACGACCGCGTTCATGAGACTGGTTCTACCAACGTACTTTGCACACAGGTGGCTGGTGGGTGTCTGTTTCTCCAACTTTAGTTGAATCAAGTTTGACTACGGTCGGTCCTTGTTGAAGGTTAAAACAGCACACTTGACGAAAAATCGTTGTGATTTTGATGCGTAGGTAAGAACGGTTCTTGCTAGAAGCCCGTAGCAGCCACGTAAAACTTGCAACAACAAAGTAGAGGATGTCTAACTTGTTTTTGCAGGGCATGCTGTGATGTGATATGGTCAAGACATGATATGATATACGTTATTGTATGAGATGATCATGTTTTGTAAAAGTTATCGGCAACTGGCAGGAGCCTTATGGTTGTTGCTTTATTGTATGAAATGCAATCGCCATGTAATTGCTTTACTTTATCACTATGTGGTAGCGATGGTCGTAGAAGCAATAGTTGGCGAGACGACAATGACGCTACGATGGAGATCAAGGTGTCAAGCCGGTGACGATGGAGATCATAACGATGCTTTGGAGATGGAGATCAAAGGCACATGATGATGGCCATATCATGTCACATATTTTGATTGCATGTGATGTTTATCTTTTATGCATCTTATTTTGCTTAGTACGGCGGTAGCATTATAAGATGATCCCTCACTAAATTTCAAGGTATAAGTGTTCTCCCTGAGTATGCACCGTTGCGACAGTTCGTCGTGCCGAGATACCACGTGATGATCAGGTGTGATAAGCTCTACATTCACATACAACGGGTGCAAGCCAGTTTTGCACGTGCAGAATACTCGGGTTAAACTTGACGAGCCTAGCATATGCAGATATGGCCTCGGAACACTGAGACCGAAAGGTCGAACGTGAATCATATAGTAGATATGATCAACATAGAGATGTTCACCATTGAAAACTACTCCATCTCACGTGATGATCGGACATGGTTTAGTTGATATGGATCACGTGATCATTTAGATGACTAGAGGGATGTCTATCTAAGTGGGAGTTCTTAAGTAATATGATTAATTGAACTTAATTTATCATGAACTTAGTCCGGGTAGTATTTGCAAATTATGTTGTAGATCAATAACTCGCGTATAGCTCCCTTGTTTTATTTTTGATATGTTCCAAGAGAAAACTAAGTTGAAAGATGATAGTAGCAATGATGCGGACTGGGTCCATGATCTGAGGAATATCCTCGTTGCTGCACAGAAGAATTATGTCCTTGATGCACCGCTAGGTGACAGACCTATTGCAGGAGTAGATGCAGACGTTATGAATGTTTGGCAAGCTCGATATGATGACTACTTGATAGTTTAGTGCACCATGCTTCACGGCTTAGAACCGGGACTTCAAAAACGTTTTGAACGCCACGGAGCATATGAGATGTTCCAAAGAGATGAAATTGGTATTTCAGACTCATGCCCGTGTCGAGAGGTATGAGACCTCTGACAAGTACTTTGCCTACAAGATGGAGGAGAATAGCTCAGCTAGTGAGCATGTGCTCAGAATGTCTGGATACTACAATCGCTTGAATTAAGTGGGAGTTAATCTTCTAGATAAGATAGTGATTGACAGAGTTCTCTAGTCACTATCACCAAGTTACTAGAACTTCGTGATGAACTATAATATGCAAGGGATGACGAAAACGATTCCCAAGCTCTTCGCGATGCTGAAATCGGCGAAGGTAGAAATCAAGAAATTGCATCAAGTGTTGATGATTGACAAGACCACTAGTTTCAAGGAAAAGGGCAAGGGCAAGAAAGGGAACTTCAAGAAGAATAGCAAGCAAGTTGCTACTCCCGGGAAGAAACTCAAGTCTGGACCTAAGCCTGAAACTGAGTGCTTCTACTGCAAAGGAAATGGTCACTGGAAGCGGAACTGCCCCAAATACTTGGCGGATAAGAAGGATGGCAAAGTGAACAAAGGTATATTTGATATACATGTTATTGATGTGTATTTTACTAGTGTTCATAGTAGCCCCTGGGTATTTGATAGCGATTCAGTTGCTAACATTAGTAACTCAAAACAGGAGTTGCAAAATGAACAGAGACTAGTTAATGATGAGGTGACGATGTGTTGGAAGTGATTCCAAGGTTGATAAGATCACCATCGCACACTCCCTCTACCTTCGGGATTAGTGTTGGACCTAAATAAATGTTATTGGGTGTTTGCGTTGAGCAGGAATATGATTGGATCATGTTTATTGCGATACGGTTATTCATTTAAGTCAGAGAATAATTGTTGTTCTGTTTACATGAATAAAACCTTCTATGGTCATACACTCAATATAAATGGTTTATTGAATCTCGATCGTAGTGATACACATATTCATAATATTGATGCCAAAAGATGCAAAGTTGATAATGATAGTGCAACATATTTGTGGCACTGCCGTTTAGGTCATATTGGTGTAAAGCGCATGAAGAAACTCCATGCAAATGGGATTTTGGAATCACTTGATTATGAATCATTTGATACTTGCGAACCATGCCTCATGGGCGAGATGACTAAAACTCCGTTCTTCGGAACAATGGAGCGAGCCAATGACTTATTGGAAATAATACATACCGATGTATGCAGTCCGATGAGTGTTGAGGCTCGCGGCGGGTATCATTATTTTCTGACCTTCACAGATGATTTAAGCAGATATGGGTATATCTACTTAATGAAACATAAGTCTGAAACATTTGAAAAGTTCAAAGAATTTCAGAGTGAAGTGGAAAATCATCGTAACAAGAAAATAAAGTTTCTACGATCTGATCGCGGAGGCGAATATTTGAGTTGCGAGTTTGGTCTTCATTTAAAACAATGTGGAATAGTTTCACAACTCACGCCACCTGGAACACCACAGCGTAATGGTGTGTCCGAACATCGTAACCATACTTTATTAGATATGGTGTGATCTATGATGTCTCTTACCGATTTACCACTATCGTTTTGGGGTTATGCATTAGAGACAACTGCTTTCAAGTTAAATAGGGCACCATCTAAATCCGTTGAGACGACACCATATGAACTGTGGTTTGGCAAGAAACCTAAGCTGTCGTTTCTTAAAGTTTGGGATTGCGATGCTTATGTGAAAAAGCTTCAGCCTGATAAGCTCGAACCCAAATCGGAGAAGTGCGTCTTCATAGCATACCCAAAAAGAAACTGGTGGGTACACCTTCTATCACAGATCCGAAGGCAAGATCTTTGTTGCTAAGAATGGATCCTTTCTAGAGAAGGAGTTTCTCTCGAAAGAAGTGAGTGGTAGGAAAGTAGAACTTGATGAGGTAATTGTACCTTCTCTCGAATTGGAGAATAGCTCGTCATAGAAAACAGTTCCCGTGATGCCTACACCAATTAGTGAGGAAGCTAATGATGATGATCATGAAACTTCAGATCAAGTTACTACCGAACCTCGTAGGTCAACCAGAATACGTTCCGCACCAGAGTGGTACAGTAATCCTGTTCTGGAAGTCATGTTACTAGACCATGACGAACCTACAAACTATGAGGAAGCGATGATGAGCCCAGATTCCACGAAATGGCTTGAGGCCATGAAATCTGAGATGGGATCCATGTGTGAGAACAAAGTGTGAACTTTGGTTGACTTGCCCAATGATCGGCAAGCCATAGAGAATAAATGGATCTTTAAGAAGAAGACTGATGCTGATGGTAATGTTACTGTCTACAAAGCTCGACTTGTTGCAAAAGGTTTTCGACAAGTTCAAGGAGTTGACTACGATGAGACCTTCTCACCCATAGCGATGCTTAAGTCTGTCCGAATCATGTTAGCAATTGCCGCATTTTATGATTATGAAATCTGGCAAATGGACGTCAAAACTGCATTCCTTAATGGATTTCTTAAAGAAGAGTTGTATATGATGCAACCAGAAGGTTTTGTCGATCCTAAAGATGCTAACAAAGTGTGCAAGCTCCAGCGATCCATTCATGGACTGGTGCAAGCATCTCGGAGTTGGAATATACGCTTTGATAAGGTGACCAAAGCATATGGTTTTATACAAACTTATGGTGAAAGCCTGTATTTACAAGAAAGTGAGTGGGAGCTCTGTAGCATTTTTGATATTATATGTGGATGACATATTGCTGATTGGAAATGATATAGAATTTCTGGATAGCATAAAAGGATACTTGAATAAGAATTTTTCAATAAAAAAAGACCTCGGTGAAGCTGCTTAAGTATTGAGCATCAAGATCTATAGGGATAGATCGAGACGCTTAATAGGACTTTCACAAAGCATATACCTTGACAAAGTTTTGAAGGAGTTCAAAAAGGATCAGTCAAAGAAAGAGTTCTTGCCTGTATTCAAGGTATAAAGTTGAGTAAGACTCAAAGCATGACCACGGCAGAAGATAGAGAGAGAATGAAAGTCATTCCCTATGCCTCAGCCATAGGTTCTATAAAGTATGCCATGCTGTGTACCAAACCTGTTGTGTACCTTGCCATGAGTTTGTCAAGGGGGTACAATAGTGATCCAGGAGTAGATCACTACACAGCGGTCAAAATTATCCTTAGAGGACTAAGGAAATGTTTCTCGGTTATGGAGGTGATGAAGAGTTCATCGTAAAGAGTTACATCGATGCAAGCTTTTACACCAATCCAGATGACCCTGAGTCTCAATCTGGATACGTATTGAAAGTGGGAGCAATTAGCTAGAGTAGCTCCATGCAGAGCATTGTAAACATAGAAATTTTGCAAAATACATACGGATCTGAATGTGGCAGACCCATTGACTAAACTTCTCTCACAAGCAAAACATGATCACACCTTGGTACTCTTTGGGTGTTAATCACATAGCGATGTGAACTAGATTATTGACTCTAGTAAACCCTTTGGGTGTTGGTCACATGGTGATGTGAACCATGGGTGTTAATCACATAAAGATGTGAATTATTGGTGTTAAATCACATGTCGATGTGAACTAGATTATTGACTCTAGTGCAAGTGGGAGACTGAAGGAAATATGCCCTAGAGGCAATAATAAAGTTGTTATTTATATTTCCTTATATCATGATAAATATTTATTGTTCATGCTAGAACTGTATTAACCGGAAACTTGATACATGTGTGAATACATAGACAAAACACAGTGTCCCTAGTAAGCCTCTACTAGACTAACTCGTTAATCAAAGATGGTTAAGTTTCCTAACCATAGACATGTGTTGTCATTTGATGAACGGGATCACATCATTAGGAGAATGATGTGATGGACAAGACCCATCCGTTAGCTTAGCATAATGATCGTTAAGTTTTATTGCTATTGCTTTCTTCATGACTTATACATATTCCTCTGACTATGAGATTATGCAACTCCCGAATACCGGAGGAACACCTTATGTGCTATCAAACGTCACAACGTAACTGGGTGATTAGAAAGATGCTCTACAGGTGTCTCTGAAGGTGTTTGTTGGGTTGGCATAGATCAAGATTAGGATTTGTCACTCCGAGTATCGGAGAGGTATCTCTGGGCCCTCTCGGTAATGCACATCATGATAAGCCTTGCAAGCAATGTGACTAATGAGTTAGTTACGGGATGATGCATTACGGAACGAGTAAAGAGACTTGCCGGTAACGAGATTGAACTAGGTATAATGATACTGACGATCGAATCTCGGGCAAGTAACATACCGATGACAAAGGGAATGACATATGTTGTTGTGCGGTTTGACCGATAAAGATCTTCGTAGAATATGTAGGAGCCAATATGAGCATCCAGGTTCCGCTATTGGTTATTGATCGGAGATATGTCTCGGTCATGTCTACATAGTTCTCGAACCCGTAGGGTCCGCACGCTTAACGTTCGATGACGATTTGTATTATGAGTTATGTGTTTTGGTGACCGAAGATTGTTCGGAGTCCCGGATGAGATCACGGACATGACGTTGAGTCTCGAAATGGTCGAGAGGTAAAGATTGATATATTGGAAGGTAGTATTCGGACACCGGAAGGGTTCCGGAGTGTATCGGGTACATACCGGAGTACCGGAGGGGTTACCGGAACCCCCCGGTGGAAGATATGGGCCATATGGGCCATATGAGGGAGGCTAACCAGCCCACAAGGGGCTGGTGCACCCCCCACAAGGGAGGAGGCCGAATTGGACTAGGGAAGGGGGTGGCGCCCCCCTTTCCTTCTCCCTCTCCCTCTCCTTCCCTCTTTCCACCTTCGGAGAAAGGAAAAGTGGGGGGGGGGGGGGCGAATCCTACTAGGAGTGGAGTCCTAGTAGGACTCCCCCCCCATGGCGCGCCCCCCTTGGTGGCCGGCCTCCTCCTCCCCTCCTTTATATACGGGGGCAGGGGGGCACCCTAGAGCACATCAGATATTCTCTTAGCCGTGTGCGGTGCCCCCTCCACAGTTTACTCCTCCGGTCATATTGTCGTAGTGCTTAGGCGAAGCCCTGCGCGAATCACATCACCATCACCGTCACCACGCCGTCGTGCTGACAAAACTCTCCCTCGACCCTCTGCTGGATCAAGAGTTCGAGGGACGTCATCGAGCTGAACGTGTGCTGAACTCGGAGGTGTCGTACGTTCGATGCTTGATCGGTTGGATCGGGAAGATGTTCGACTACATCAGCCGCGTTAAGCTAACGCTTCCGCTTTGGGTCTACGAGGGTACGTGGACACACTCTCCCCCTCTCGTTGCTATGCATCTCCTAGATAGATCTTGCGTGAGCGTAGGAAAATTTTGAAATTGCATGCTACGTTCCCCAACATGTTTCAGTTTAGACATCCTAGTTTCAAGCGAGAATATATACATAATTTTTTAGTTGAGAATATATACATCTGGAACAAATTTTTGGGCTGTCTTTATTTTGAAAGTAGTTTTTCTGAATAATATGTTTTCATCCCATGTGCTTCCATCGGGCAAAAAATGTTTCAATGGAACGTTTGAGTTGCAAAAAGAAATCTAGAAACAATTAATTAATTTATTTATTCATTGGAAACAAATCCGTAATTAGTGAGAAGCATTATTTTTCGTATTTGTTTGTTGGAAGCAATCACGACATACCAAAATAATTAGCGTAATTTTGGAAAGCAGTTTGTCACTAGAAGCACAGAATTGAGGCGTTGCAAAAAACATCTAGAAACAATTAAGTTCTTTATTTGTTTATTGGAAAGAAATATGTAGTTCATTCACAAAAAAAAAAGAAATCCATAATAAGTGAGAAGCATTATTTTTCGTATTTGTTTGTTGGAAGCAATCACGACGTACCAAAATAATTAGCATAATTATGGGAAGCAGTTTGTTACTAGAAGCACATAATTGAGGAAGCGTGAAGAGATTAGTGGGAGGATGTGCTATATACATGGGAAGTGATTATTGTAAGCACTTAATTTGGAAGGAAAAGGTCAACGTCTAACCATAAGATCGGACGAACAGCGTGATGTTGATCCAACAGTCAACCACTGGTCTGATGGGAAGCAAGGGATCAATAGTCTGATCTCTAGCGGTTCCCTTTTGTTAGGAGGGGGGGGTGGGAGTTGGGAGGGAATTGTTTTAGTGAGTCAATCCTAACCCTTCATCACAAATTATGTTCACTTTCCTGCTCTACTCTCTCATCAACTCCCATGAACCAAACAAGGGAATACAAATTCTCCTCAAATTTCCACACATATTTCCTATCATGCGCCAAAATAGGGATTGGGAAGAAAACGACTCATCACATGTCTAATCTCAATACAACTCCCTATACTAAACTCCCAATCCCCTTCCCAAATATTGCTAAATGCGTTGTTTGTTTCTGGCCCCTCCTCCTTGGCCCTGGTCGAAAAGAGGATTTAGATCCACGGAAGTATTGCGTTTTTCTTTCTGATCATCCGATCAGATAAGGGACGTTGCTTATTAAGAGACAATTTTTTAACGTGAAGTTCGGAGGCACTCTTTTATAATTATAAGATAGTATGTAAAAAAGAAAATTGATGAAACACAGCAAGCTGCTGCTTTTTCATTAAGAGCATCTCTACCATCAGTACCCGCTAAAAGCTCGCCAGCCCAAAAAATTCCGGGCGATATGCAGTTTTTGATTGTTTTACGGTCCGAACAGATCCACTAAAAGCCCGTTGGCCTGTAAAAAAATATGAGGCGACCCGGATATGCACCTCTCCGCCGCTATATGTATGGGTCCGGGGGCATTTAGGTTTTTTTAGATCAATAGAGAGGTGCTCCCCAGCTCCATTACTTAGAAAGAAGCCCGCAAAAACACGTCTGATATATTGTGTAAAGAAAGTAGAAGAAAAGAGTCTAACAGCTAAAACAACTAAAATGACTGATAACAGTAGGCACCCTCAGGGCTGACACCCAAGACAATTAAACTGAGATAAATGATGTTGCCAAATCAAGATAGAGATACAGTTCAAGTCATATATGTTTAAGAAAAAGCAGCATAGACAGTATAAGTGTGGAAAACTACACAGCACTAACAACACTTGTAATGTGCATGACATGAGAACATAATTGTTTATACAATTGAAACTGAAATCAACATAGAGCAAGAATTTACAACAGCTATCCAATTAAAAAATAGGTTTAAAACATACCTGTTGCGCAATTGGAGTTTCCATTGGATCCTTCAAATTCAAAATTTGGTATAAGTAAATACAGTGATGCAAAGAGCAAAGGAGTATGCACCATAGCTACGGAATATAACCTGAGAATAGCTGCTCTTCTGCTTTAAGCGTGGAGTTTGGGTTCACTGGGGTGGTCCTCGTGCTTTGGGCACTGCAATTGCCTTACTAACTGCTCGTGTGTGTGCTCTGTGGTGGAGAAGGTGCTGTCTCAACCAGAAGTGGATTACTATCTGCCGGGGTTGGGGTTAGATGGGGTGTAGCTGGTTCTGTGTCCAATGGGGTAGGGGTACAATCTGCAAGAGTGTTGGTTATGTGTGGTGGGGCTGGTTCTAGCTCAAGTACAACCATGGTTCTATCTGCATTGACAGGTAGCACCATCTTTTGTGAAGACCGTGTTTTTTTACTCACTTAGATACTGCCATCAACCTCTCCAATTCAAATGGCTGATAAACAAGAAAATAAATTGAATGTACAGACATTGTATGGTAGACAGATGCAGTAATTCACGTATATGTTGTCTAACCACTAACCAAACAGGACAGTATGACACAATTTCACATATCTGATGGCTAACTAAACAGTATAGTATGACACAGTTTCAGATATATATGATGGATAACTAAACAGGATAGAATGACATAATTCAACATATGATGACTATCTAAAGAGGATGACATGACATAACTATATGATGTCTTTATAAAATAGGTTGGCATGGAATAATTCACATGCATGTTGTCAAAGTATACAGGATAGCATGATATAGTCCACATATATGATTGATATACTAAGCAGCTGGCACTCGCATATATGATCTCTAAACTAAGCAGATGGCATTGAATATTGTGTGTATGATGTCTAAACTAAGCAATGCAAGACACCATATGCATGATATGAGAAATATAACCATCGCAAGTTAGAGCATACACCTCGTGTGGGATATAGGACTGGTCATCTGTCTCTGAATTCTCCTCTGAGGAGCTACCTATAACCAGCGAGATATCTGCTTCAACAGGTAGCATTGTCTGCTCTGAAGACCTTGTTTTCACTCCAAATTTTTCCATAACCGACTCAAATGGCTGATGCACGGGAAGAGTAGTTGAATATAGAAACATTGCCGACAGATGGAATACGTAATGAAGAAAAAGGATGACATGACATAATTCACATATATGATGCGTGGCTACACAGGATGGCATTGCATAATTCACATATATGATGCTTGGGTAAAAAAGATGGCATTGCATAATTCACATATATGATATAGAAACTAAACAGGTGGCACTCTGACAAAGCATGTCTAATCTAACCAGATGACATAGCAGTGCAAGACGCCATATGCATGATATGAGCAACATAACCCTGCCAAGTTAGAGCATACACCTCGGGGGGATAGGACGGGTCATCTGTCTCTGAATCCTCCTCTGAGGAGCTATCTGTAACCAGTAAGATATCTTCTTTGACAGGTAGCACTGACTGCTCTGAAGACCTTGTTTTCACTCCAGATTTTTCCATCACTGACTCAAATGGCTGATGCACAGGAAGAGTAGATGAATGTGCAAACATTGTCGACAAATGGAATACATGATGGAAAAAAATAGTATGGCATGATACAATTAACATATACGATGACTGGTTAAACATCATGGCATTGCATGACTCACATATATGATGTCTGGCTAAGCAAGATGGCATTGCATAATTCGCATATATGATATAGAAACCAAACAAGTGGCATTCACACAAAGCATGTCTAAACTAAGCTGATGACATATACGATTTATAAAGTAAGCAATGTAGGGCGCCATATGCATGATATGACCAACATCAGCATGCCAGGTAAAGAGCAAACACCTCAGAGGGTAAATAGGAGTGGTCTGCTCCCTCTAAACCCCCCTCTGAACAGGTATCTTCCTCTGGAATACAATCTGGCATGGGGGGAGGGGGGCTGCCACTGCACCCACCATGGAGCGATGTCTGCATGACATTACATTCCCACGCAACGCTCTTCTCTTTTCACTACTGCAGGATGTTGCTAACACGACACTACAATCAGAGACCCTTCGACGAAACTGTGTGTGATGCATTAATCGCAAACGATGATGTAATAAAATCGTCAAAAATGATATGAAACATTTGCGATGGCGGAGACATCAAACACGATCCAGATTTTAGTTGCGTGTGTGATGCGTGGCATACGGTTGATCCATACGAACTGTTTGCGATGATCCAGAACAACAGAAACGAGCAGCCAGATCAAGATGTGTGCGATATACGGCATACAGTTCGCTCCGATGAACCATTTGTGATGATCGAGTTGAACACAAACGATTCGGCGTAACAAGATGTGTGTGATACCCGGCAAACAGGTCGGTAATCAGAATTGTGTGCGATCATTATAGACAATGCATACTTTTTTTGTGAATTGTGTGCTCGACAGGGCACACAATTCAAGAAACCAACCTGTGGGCGATAATGTAAAACTTCTCTGTCGAATACGTATTGCTAACCGTCTGCGATGAGATTGACAGGGAAACAGAGATAACGAATTAATATGAGTGAACGGAAACAGAGATAACAAATTAATATGAGCGAACGGAAACAGAGATATATACAGTCTGCTTAATTTAGTCCTTCTTCTTCTTCTTGTTGTTGTTGGATGGCCCCGCAACATCATCTTGGTGAGGACGCTTCTTGTCTCTGACCTTTGGCTTTTCATCGCCGCCGCCATCGTCGTCGTTGTCGTCATCGTCCTCCTCCTCATTCGACCATTCCTCTGCCTCATCATCGTCATCCTCTCCTTCGTCCTCCGATGGCTCCTCGTCCGTCTGGTTGTCGTCTGACGACTCTGGAGGTGGCATCCCTTCCATGATCCGAATACAATCGAGGTCTGGGCTCGACGCCGGACTCATGGAATATGAGCGGGATGATTTCGATGTTGACCTATCATCGGGCGCTAGACTGCTGGTGGAACTATCATCCTCGCTATCGCTCGACATGGCTGCGGTACGTATACAAACCGCGAGAGAGCGAGATTGCAGAGTGTGTGCAAGTGTGTAGCGCGGTTGACCGGGGACGATGAAGATGGTGTACACTTTAGCGGAGTATGCAGAGAAGAGGAATGTCAATTGAAGCGTGATGTATTATCTAACTGCTGATATAATCAACCGCAATTATTTGTACCCAGTCGCTCCAAATTTTCGGGGTTGCGCAGTTCTCAATGTGATAATTACGCACACGCGTTGGAGCGTCCAAATATGAAACAAGCATTTTTCATACTACTCCCTCCGTACCGGCGACCCAGGTTGGGGAAAAACAAGAGAACTTGATGATTATTTGCTAATCAATACCATTGTGTGCAGAGAATTGACCATTGCGTGTTATGCTAAGTAGTCTGAAGTCATTGAATGCATACAAGCCCCGCGACTCCTATTGGCTGATTTCTTTTTTCAGGACAAAAAACAAGGAACGAGTTTTGGGATTATTTGGTTTTCATAATGTGACTTATGCACCGGTACGAACGGAGTAGGACAGTTGGCAATCAATACATTGAGCTCTTCTTATCGATGAAGCCAGTAATAATAAAACAAAACCCCTAATCATCATTGCAAACAACGCATAGAAGATGGCTAATGCGACAA
Source organism: Thinopyrum elongatum (assembly GCA_011799875.1). Classification (NCBI taxonomy): domain Eukaryota; kingdom Viridiplantae; phylum Streptophyta; class Magnoliopsida; order Poales; family Poaceae; genus Thinopyrum; species Thinopyrum elongatum. The sequence goes on from CM022302.1 coordinate 322,429,310, forward strand.
CCACAACTACACATGCTAGTTCCTTCTTGTCTCTTGCTTTCATCTGTTGCATGTGATTGATTCTTTCTTGCTTCATCGTACTGATTGTACACTCCAGATAAGTCAGTTTCTTCTTCAGCTTTACGTTATCTTCTGCGAGCTTGGTGATAACACTCCGAGCCCTGCCATGCCATTCTTCATCTAGCCAGTTAACAAAGGCACAAGCCTCATATCCCTGCCAATGTTAAATAGTATTCAGGATGAGCGGTGGCATTAACTCAACTAAAATGATGAACTTAGAACTAACCTCTAAGGGGCAACTGAGAAACCATCTGCCAATGTCGAATCCCTCCGTGCATACACGTCGAGCGAGAGTGTGCTTGTGCACACAACTCAGCTTTTGGTACTTCTCGGTGGCGCAAAACTCGGAGTCGAACTCATGTTGCGGGAGTCTGGAGTCATACTCCGGATCCGGCGGATGATCGCTTTCCTATGGGGGGGGGTCATTCAGGACGGATTCAGTAGGGAGCTACTTTGGACATGCTAAAAAGGATCGGGATAGATTGGAACCTGACAGGATGATTCAGATCCGTAGTACACCTGCCTTCTGATGACCTTAGGCAAGTGCTCGGTGGTGACCGCCATCGTGGCGGCGCTGCCGAGAGCGGCGGTACGAGCAGGAGCAGCCGCACCAAAACCATCAGCACCACTCGTCCGCATTCCCCCAATGTCAGTGCCACGTGGGGGAATTTGGAGGCTATCTAGGGATTTGGGGGAAATGGGGAAACTGTGGGGATATGCTAATGGTCGGGAATTACTTATCGCACTATGTTTAATACGGCACACAGTTTATACATGTCGTTTGTGTTAGGTATTACAACTTCACACACGATTTCCGCACCAAACTATGTGAGAAGACAACATAGGCGGGACACGGTTGCCGTGACATAACCGTATGTGATGTGCTACACTATACATATGGGGCTGCAATAATTGAGTTACAGTAATACTTAGGGTAAACAGCCGCTCTGCGGATACCCGTAAAAAAACAGCCGCTTTGTAGATAGAGATGGCGGCGGTGGCGGCGGCCGAGGCAGCGGCTACCGGATAAGAGGTCAATCCTCGGTCGGTGGGCGATGGCGGCGTCATAGGAGGTCAACCCTCGGTCTTCGGCGGGGTATAGGAGGAGCTCAACCATCGAGGTCAGTGGCGGCGTGATTGGAGCACATCCATCGCGGTCGATGGTGGGATAGTGGAGGTCAAAATTCAGGCGGTAACCCCACTAAGCTTTGCTCCTTGACCCTGCTGTCTCGGCGTGCCGCCGCATCGCGCTTCTCTGTTTGCTGGGTGGAGGGCGCCATGGGGCTAATTAATTAAGGTATTCTTTTCATTGAGTGGCTTAATTAAGGTATTCAATTCATAAGGGTAGTGTTGTAGTACTCTGCGTGTAAATTGACTGGCCATTAATTTTTGTCATCACACGGCTGGATAACAATATGGAGCGCACTCAGTAATTATGAAAATAAAATCTTGTGATTTATGCATGCATCTTTGGGCATCAATTAATCTGTGTATTAATGTTGTTTTGTTTTTAATTACCCTTCGTGTGGTGCAGATGGAACGATCTGAATGGATGAAGAATCGGAGAAGCTCAGATTTTATCAGTGACATGACGGAGTTCATCAATTTGGCTGAAAGTAAGGATTCATGGATGGATATACATGTTGGACCAGACACGGTGAAGAGCAAGTCATGGATGAATTTACCCAGGGCTGCGAGATGCCAAACCCCGGTCAGTCACATGGATGTTGAATCTAACATCGGGGCTGAGGCGTCAAGATGCCAATGGAACACCGGAAAGCCGAAAACCCCACTAGAAAACCAAGACGGCGACCCAGGCGACAACGACGACCTTGATATGCCAGATTTTGCTGCTATGATTGCAGATTTCAAGGGCCCAAAAAAGATATGATTGGGTACAAGGATCTGCCAACCATTGATGCAGACTCCAAGAAAGATTTGTATCTAGGTTGCAAAAAAATATATTCCAAGTTGAGTGCCACACTAGCGCTTCTCAGATTTAAAGCAGCAAACGGTCTATCAAACAAGGGCTTCACAGAGTTGTTAGGTTTTTTCAAAGAAATTCTTCCGGAAGATAATGTGCTCCCCAAAAGCACGAACGAAGCAAAGAGAATTGTTTGCCCATTGGAACTTGAAGTACAGAAGATACACGCTTGTGTGAATGATTGTATATTATATCATGGTGAATACAAAGTTTTGCGTGCATGTTCCACATGCAAGCATGCGCGATACAAGCGCAGGAGAGCAAAGGACAAGTACAAAGTACAAATTGGACAATGAGATCAAGACAGGAATCCCATTCAAGGTTGTTTGGTACTTGCCTTTAATTCCAAGGTTGAGGCGTTTGTTTGCGAACCCTAGAGAGGCAAAGAGGTTGCGGTGGCATCATGATGAGCGAACTACGGATAAATATATGAGGCACCCGAAAGATGGGCTCAGTGGGAATTAATCGACAACAAGTTTGAAGACTTTGCCAAGGATCCTAGAAGTATAAGGCTTGGGGAGTGTACTGACGGGATGAATCCTTTTGGTGATATGAGCACCAAACACATCACATGGCCGGTGCTTCTGTGCATATATAACCTTGCTCCTTGGTTGTGTATGAAGAAAAAATACATCATGATGTCAATGATTATCCAAGGCCCGAAGCAACCTGGAAATGACATCGACATTTACTTTCAGCTACGAGTAGAAGAACTGCTGACATTGTGGGTCGAAAAGCCTACTATAAAATGTTATGATGCTTACAAAAAGGAGTTTTTCGATCTACATGCGATGCTGCTGCACACCATTCAAGATATGCCAGTATTAGGCAACACATCGGGGCAGAAAACAAAGGGAGATGTAGGGTGTGTCACATGCATGGATAGGACAGCTAGCAGATTTCTTCACAACTCGCACAAAACCGTGTATTTGCGTCATCGTAGGTTCTTACGTAAAAATCACCCATACCGAAAGATGAAAGCTGAATTTGATGGTACGTCGACAGAGGTAGGTTTGGGCCCAAGACCTTATGCTGGGGATGTGGTCCACAACATGGCTAAACAAATTAATGTTGTGCTTGGCAAGAACCACGCTTTGACGGTGAAACAAACACCTAGGGATCAAGTGTTTAAGAAGAAATCAATGTTCTGGGAATTACCTTACTGGGAGATTCTACGTGTACGTCATTGCATCGATGTCATGCACATAGAGAAGAATGTATGTGAAAGCATCCTTGGTACTCTGCTCAAGATTAAAGGTAAAACAAAGGATGGTGATGGTGCATGACTCGATATGCTTGGTGATCAATCAAAACGCAAGAGTGAAGCAGAAGATGATAACAAATTCCTCCACGCTCGCCAGAGTTACAATTTCAGTACAAAAGAAGCAACAAAGTTCTTCGACTATTTGTTGTCAGTTAAGACACCCTCTTCCTACTCCGCAAACATCTGAAGTCTCGTGGATGTGAGCTCAGGTCAAATGAAGTTGGGACACATGAAGTCACATGATTGCCATGTAATGTTGACACAAATCCTCCCGATGGCCATCAGGAATCTGATGGACACAGATATAAGAAACACACTCATTGAGCTCTGTGATTTCTTCAACAAACTATGGCAGAAAGTTGTAGATCCTGAAGAGTTGGATTATATGCAAGAGGATATTGCAAGAATATTGTCCAGCCTAGAGATGTTTTTTCCACTGTCATTCTTTGATGTCATGGTCCATATCACTTTGCACCTTGTTGACGAGATAAAGTATTGTGGTCCTGTGTTTCTTCGCAACATGTATCCCTTCGAGCGGTTCATGGGAATACTGAAGCGCTATTGTCGGAGCCAAAGCCATCCACAGGCAAGCATCCTACATGGTTATACCACGAAGGAGGTGGTTGAGTTTTGCACCGAATACATGAAACAAAGGCCTATAGGTTTGCCCCTCTCTCGCCACGAGGGAAGGCTGAAAGGTAAGCCAGTCCTTGCTGGCACGCAAAAGGCTACACCCGGAGATTTGGGCGACAAAGTCCATTTGACGGTACTGCTTAACAGCCCAGTTCTCAGCGCTTATGCTGATGAACACTTGGCGGAGATACACCAAAGCTTCTTACCAATGGTGTATCCATTAGATGTGGAGACGAAGGAGCACAATAAGGACTACGCCAGATGGCTGAAGAATCGTTTGGCGCAAGGATCCATGGATGACATTGCTACGTGGTTGGCACAAAAGCCATCACCTACGATGTTGATATACCAAGCGCATGACATAAATGGCTACATGTTCTACACTAAGGAACGTGATGAGAAGACCTCATATCAGAACAACTCTATTCGGATAGAATGCATGACTGTAGATGAAGCTGATAAAAGGGTGTACTATGGAACCATCAAAGAGATTTGGGAGCTTAACTATGTGAAAGTTGAGGTGGCATTATTCAGGTGCACATGGATCCCTCTTAGTCAGGTAAAGGTTGATGATTACAGGAAGACCTGTGTTAACAAGGCAACGATGGCATATCACGTGGACCTGTTCATTCTTGCGAGCGATGCTACCCAGATTTTCTATGTGAAAGACCCCTTGCATAAGAACTGCCATGTAGTGATGCATGGGAAGAGGAGGGTACTGGGCGTCGAGGGTGTTGCTGATGAGGACAAGTACAATGAATTTGCTGAGTTGCCAGCCAAGGGATCACACACCTTACAAACAATGAACCGTAAAATCATCAGAAAACCTAAGTTCATTCAGGGTCAACCTAATGATCCCAGTTCCCCCATGTACATGGGAATTAAGCCGTAAGACTAGTTTTTATGCCTAACCTGCAACTTAATTCGTTCAATTTAGAACTGTCATGTGTACTGAATTTGTGAGTTATGCCCGGTCTTCCGTTGATGTAAGAACAATTAATATGTTGACCTTGATATGCTGTCAGCTCAGGCAATGAATTTGAACTGTTTATTATTATTATTATACCCTAGAGGTAGCACACTCAATTGATCTTACTCCAGTATGTATGAACAAAAGATATGCAATCTGGTTTGCGAATAGCACATGATTCATTCATCAAAGCCTTGGGCCGACCAAACCGCACGCGCGATGTTAGTCATGCGTTCTGATTGGCCAGAACCCAAACCCCACAGATCATACGTCTGCACCGTTGGATGCTCCCAGATCGAATGGTAATCCTCATCCCTTTCATCAGCACATGCAGTTGCAGTTGGGATTTGATTTATATGCACAAAATGCATGTTAAATTCAAAAAATGTCTTAAATATAGCAAACGATACCTGAAATGCGCCAGAAAATCGAACCCGTGGTATAATGGTGATTGCGTACCGTGGAAATTTTTATGAGGCCAAACGATGAAGTCACCGGCCACTGGAGTTTGAATCGACACGTCTCCTTTTGGAAAACATGATCCTTCTTGTGAGATGCTCCGGTTTCCAAGGAGCGATCATCAAAACTTGTGCCAAACTTTACCAATTTTTTTCCACAGGGTCGTAAGAGCACGTCACGGTCACACACCGATTTTCATGATCTCTGGACTCCATCTGAATTTCCTGTAATTAAAATACCAACTAGGCCTACGCCGGTGTGCACCTCACAGCCGAAATGTTTGAAACTTCTCCCCGCTTCTCGGACAATGGATGAAAACTCGTAAAGCGACACACAAATGATTTGTACACCTTCTTTGCTAACTAACACCCACATGTAGTTGTAGTAGGGTTTTGATTTTGTATGCACTACATGCTAGGTAAATGCAAAAAAATGGCTTAAATATAGCAGACGAGACCTGAAATGGGCCAGAAAATCAAACCTAGGGTATATCGGTGATTATTTACTGTTAAATTTTTTCGAGTGGAAACGATAAAGTCATCGGCCACTAGAGTTTGAATTGACACGTCTCCTTTTGGAAACCATGATCCTTCTTGTGAGATGCTCCTGTTTCCAAGGAGCGATCATCAAAACTTGTGCCAAACTTTACCAATTTTTTTCCATGGGGTCGTGAGAGCACGGCACGGTCACACACCGATTTTCATGATGTCCAGACTGATATGTCTCCAACCTATCTATAATTTTTGATTGTTCCATGCTATTATATTATCATTCTTGGATGTTTTGCAATCATTTTATATCATTTTTGGGACTAACCTATTGACATAGTGCCCGGTGCCAGTTGCTGTTTTTTGCTTGTTTTTTACTTCGCAGAAAATCAATACCAAACGGTGTCCAAACGCAGTGAAACTTTTTGGTGATTTTTTCTGGACCAGAAGACACAAGTTGGGCCAAGGAAGTACCAGAGGGGGGCTCCGAGGGGAGCACAACCCACCTGGGCGTGCCTGGGGGCCGGGGCGCGCCCTGGTGGGTTGTGCCCACCTCGGCCGCCTCCCGTACTGCCTCTTTGCTCTATAAATACCCCAATATTCAAAAAACCCTAGGGGAGGCGACGAAACATAATTCCAGCCACCGCAAGTTCCTGAAACCATAGATCCAATCTAGACACCATCACGGAGGGGTTCATCATCCTCATTGGTGCCTCTCCGATGATGCGTGAGTAGTTCATTGTAGACCTACGGGTCCGTAGTTAGTAGTTAGATGGCTTCCTCTCTCTCTTTTGATTCTCAATACAATGGTCTCTTGGAGATCTATTTGATGTAACTCTTTTTGCGGTGTGTTTGTTGGGATCCGATGAACTTTGAGTTTATGATCAGATCTATTTTATACATGAAAGTTATTTGAGTTTTGATCTCTTATATGCATGATTACTTATAGCCTCGTATTTCTTCTTCGAATCTTTGGTTTAGTTAGGCCGACTAGATCAATTTTTCTTGCCATGGGAAGAGGTGCTTTGTGATGGGTTCGATCTTACGGTGCTCAATCCCAGTGACAGAAGGGGAAATGACACGTATGTATCGTTGCTATTAAGGATAACAAGATGTGGTCTATTCCTACATGAATAGATCTTGTCTACATCATGTCATCATTCTTATTGCATTACTCCGTTTCTCCATGAACTTAATACACTAGATGCATGTTGGATAGCGGTCGATGTGTGGAATAATAGTAGTAGATGCAGGCAGGAGTCGGTCTACTAATCATGGACGTGATGCCTATATAATGATCATTGCCTGGATATCGTCATAATTATTTGAAGTTCTATCAATTGCCCAACAGTAATTTGTTTACCCGCCGTATGCTATTTTTCTCGAGAGAAGCCACTAGTGAAATCTACGGCCCCCGGGTCTCTTCTTTATCATATTTGCCTTCGAGATCTATTTTTATTTGCTTTTATTTTCAGATCTATTAATCCAAAAACCCAAAAATACCTTGTTGCAATTTTTTGTTATTTATTTTATCTCGCATTCCTGCGAGATCTATTTATCCAATCTACTACAATTTTATCTATCTTTTTACCCGGGTCAACCCCTCTTTTACGTCGGGTTGCAAGTATTTGTTCTTTGTGTGCAGGTACCGTTCACGTAGTGTTGCGTGGTTCTCCTACTGGTTCGATAACCTTGGTATCATCACTGAGGGAAATACCTACCGTAGCTGTGCTGCATCATCCCTTCCTCTTTGGGGAAATACCGACGTAGTTCAAGCCACATCAAAAGGAATTTCTGGCGCCGTTGCGGGGGAGGATCAAGTCAAGATAGTCTCCCGGCCACGTGCCAATTTCTGGCGCCGTTGCCGGGGAGACATCATCAACATCTATCAGGTTCCTAATCACAAATCTCATCTCCTTGCAATTTACATTATTTGCCATTTGCCTCTCGTTTTCATCTCCCCCACTTCACAAAAAAAATTCATTTTATTCGCCCTCTTTTTTGTTCACCATTTCTTGTCATATCTGTCCTTTTTGCTTGTGATCTTGTTGCTATGGCCAGTATGACTACTCCTCGTTTGTCACCGGATTTTGAAGTTTTATACTTCAAGCAAAGACAAGGAGAAAATTTGAAAGATGCTTGGTATAGGCTAATGGAATCCTATCGCATTTGCAATCTAAAAGGGGATGCAAAAATTTTTCTTTGAAATTTTTATATAGGTTTAGCCTTGCATCATAGACAACTTTTGGATTTTGCCGCTAAAGGAAATTTTATTGAGCTTGATGCTAATACCGCTTATGAGATCCTAGAAGGGATTTTGGGAATTCCACCTACTAAAAAGGGGATTTATTTTACTCAAGAAGGAGCTCAAATTTTGGATAAGTTGAGTGATTTGCATAAATATTTGGTTGAGTTACAAAAATACAATGAACCTCTGAAACATATCAGTGGGAACCTCAATCGAATGAATACCTTGATTACTCTTTGCAATAAACGTTTAGATATTTTGGATCTCAAGATGGTCTCTTTTGCTAAAAATCTTGGGAAGCGTAAAGAGCCTCCTGGGTTTGAAAAAGCCCTTACAGAAGTGGCAAAAACTAAAGATGACAACACTTGAATCTATGCATTATGCCTAGCTAGGGTCATAAAATGATAGCGCTTGTTGGGAGGCAACCCAATGAATAAAATTTATTATTGTCTTTTTTTTCTGTTCTTGAGTGTTTGCACAATTATGCTACTGTTATGATTGTGTTTTTTGTATTTTAATTAGTGTTGGTGCCAAGTAAAGCCTTTGGGATAGCTTTGGTGATAGGTTATTTGATCTTGTTGAAAAACAGAAACTTTTGCGTCCATTAAAATAATTTTCCAAAATCACAGAAACAACGAAAAATTCTGAATTTTCTAAATAAAATTTATATACAAATTTCCTCTGTCGTCCTAATTTTTCAGAATATTTGAAGTTACATAAGTATGAGAACAATTCTCATCCTTACAGACTGTTCTGTTTTTGACAGATTCTGTTTTCTTTGCATTGTGTGCTTATTTTGATGAATCTATGGTTTGTATCAGGGGGTATAAGCCATGGTAAAGTTAGAATATAGTAGATATAATGCAATAACAAAATTTGAATGGGTTTTCTATAGTACTTAAAGTAAAGATTGGTTTTCTTATACTAACGGATCTCACGAAGGTTTTGTTGAGTTTTGTGTGATTGAAGTTTTCAAGTTTTGGGTGAGATCACGATGGATGAAGGAATAAGGAGTAAGAAGAGCTTAAGCTTGGGGATGATACCGAACCCCAATATAATATTCAAAGATTAACAAGCAACTAAGCTTGGGGATGCCCCCAAGTGGCATCCCCTCTTTCTTCTAACGACCATCGGTATTTTACTTGGAACTATATTTTTATTCGTCACATATCATGAGTTTTGATTGGAGCGTCTTGTATGATATGAGTCTTTCCTTATTTTGCTTTTTATTTTGTGTCATCTATCCTTGCTGGACACACCTATTTGAGAGAGCCAAAATTATGCTATGATTTGCTAGAATTGCTCTATATGCTTCACTTAAATTTTTTGAGCTATGGAATTGCTCTAGTGCTTCACTTATATCTTTTTGAGCACCGTGTGCTTTATTATTTTTTGAAGAAATGCTCTCAGGCTTCACTTAGATTTATTTCAGAGTTAGTAAATTTTTTAGAAAGTCTCTCATGCTTCACTTATATTATTTTGAGAGAAGAAAAATTTTATGCTCATGTTCTTCACTTAGATTTGTTTGAGCTATCAAAAGCAACATATGAAACTAGTCCCACAGTGATAGATATTCAAGAGTGATATAATAAAAAATTTCATGAAGATCATTGGACAAAATAAACTTGATTCTTTGTAATAGTTTTGCGATATGATGATATAATATGTGAGTCATGTTGATGAGTAATTATGGTTTAGTAAGAATATTGATGTTAAGGTTTGTGATTCCCTATGCAAGCACGAAAGTCAATAGTTATGCAAGGAAATTATATCCTACTTGTGGTGCATTATTCGGTGTTAGTTATGCTTAATGCTTTCTTATGTGATTTTTTGTTTCTTGGTTGGATGTTTCTCAATCTTTTGCTAGCCTTCACTTGCACTAAGTATGATCACTACTTGTGCATCCAAAATCCTTAAACCAGTTTTGCCATATGAGTCCACTATACCTACCTATATGCGGTATTCTTTTGCCGTTCTACGCAAATTTGTATGTGCCATCTCTAATCTTCAAAATAAATTTCCTTTTTGTGTGCTCATACCGCTCATGAAACGGTAGGGAGTGGCTGATATTTTTCCATGCTAGATGTGTTATTCTCAAGATGAGTGTTTATTCACTTGTCATTGCATGAGAGTACGACAAAGGTATTAGGGATGCCCAGTCCCAAAATGAAAAATGAATTTACTTTATGTTGTCAAATAATAAATTCCTTGGAAAGTGTTGGTATGGACGGCACCCATGGATTCGGTTAGCCGTGGAATGTGAAAGTATGATGGAAAAAGGAATAAACTTTATTTTCTATTTGGGAACCGCCTATGATATATCTAGCATGGAAAGTATTGGGAACTACTCGATCGTTTTCGTTGACAGAAAAAGCATGCCACCCAAAATATTTTTATCTCTATCTTTTTCGCTTTGAGCTCTGGCACCTCTACAAATCCCTACTTCCCTCCGCGAAGGGTCTTTCTTTTTACTTTATGCAATTTTTATTTTAAGTCTCCATCTTCTCTTATAGAGCACCAGCTAAGGGGCACTATGATCGTACTTGAGCATTGGGTGTAGCTAATATGCGAGTGTGTTTCATGAATGAATCAATGATTGAGCATAATGGGCTAGGGATAACTTGCTTTAGTGTTGATATTTTGAAAGACATGGTTGCTTGTTGATATGCTTGAGTATTGAAATCTTCATGTCAAAACTAGACTGTTGCTTTGAATCATATAAAATTCCAAATGTCCATGCTAAAAAAAGAAAAGAATATGTGATGAACATGTTAGGCAGCATTCCACATCAAAAAAATCTATTTTTATCATTTACCTACTTGAGGACGAGCAGGAATTAAGCTTGGGGATGCTGATACGTCTCCAACGTATCTATAATTTTTGATTGCTCCATGCTGTTATATTATCATTCTTGGATGTTTTACAATCATTTTATAGCAACTTTATATAATTTTTTGGGACTAACCTATTGACATAGTGCCCAGTGCCAGTTGCTGTTTTTTGCTTGTTTTTTACTTCACAGAAAATCAATACCAAACGGTGTCCAAACGCAGCAGAACTTTTTGGTAATTTTTTCTGGACCAGAAGACACAAGTTGGGCCAAGGAAGTACTAGAGGGGGGCTCCGAGGGGAGCACAACCCACAATGGATGAAAACTCGCAAAGCGACACACAAATGATTTGTACACCTTCTTTGTTAACTAACACCCACATGTAGTTGTAGTAGGGTTTTGATTTTGTATGCACTACATGCTAGGTAAATGCAAAAAATGGCTTAAATATAGCAGAGGAGACCTGAAATGGGCCAGAAAATCAAACCTAGGGTATATCGGTGATTGTTTACCGTGATTTTTTTTTGAGGGGGAACGATGAAGTCACCGACGATTGGAGTCGAAGTGCCGCGTCTCTTTATGGAAACCATGATCCTTCTTGTGAGATGCTCTGGTTTCCAAGGAGCGATCATCAAAACTTGTGCCAAACTTTACCAATTTTTTCCACGGGGTCGTGAGAGCACGCCACTGTCACACACTGATTTTCATGATGTCCGGACTCCATCTGAATTTCCTATAATTAAAATACCAACAAGGCCTATGCCTCTGGCCGCACCTTGCACCCGAAATATTTGAAACTTCTCCCTGCTTCATGGACAATGGATGAAAACTCGTAAAGCGACACACAAATGATCTTGCTAACACCCACGTGTAGTTGCAACACGGTTATATATGCATGGTAAATGCAAAAAATGGCTCAAATATAGCAAACGAGATCTCAAATGCACCAGAAATCGAACCTTAGGGTACAATGGTGATTGCTTACCGTGGAAAAAAATTCGAGGTGAAACGATGAACTCATGTTTTCATTCAAACGAAAATATGCTGTTAGTAGATATGAATGTTTTCAAATAGCACACGGTTCACTCATGAAAGCCGTGTGCCTACTAAACGGTGGCCGATGCCCACTGCTGCACGCGCGATCTGAGTCGTGCGTTCTGATTGGCCAGAACCCAAACCCCATGGATCGTACGTAAGCACCGTTTGATGCTCCTAGATCGAACGACAATCCTCATCCCTTTTCATCAGCACATGCAGTTGCAGTTGGGATTTGATTTATATGCACAAAATACACGTTAAATTCAAAAAAAGTCTTAAATATAGCAAACGATACCTGAAATGCGCCAGAAAATCAAACCCGTGGTATAATGGTGACTGCGTACCGTGGAAATTTTTATGAGGCCAAACGATGAAGTCACCGGCCACTGGAGTTTGAATTGACATGTCTCCTTTTGGAAACCATGATCCTTCTTGTGAGATGCTCCGGTTTCCAAGGAGCGATCATCAAAACTTGTGCCAAACTTTACCAAATATTTTCTCACGGGGTCGTGAGAGCACGCCACGGTCACACGCCGATTTTCATGATGTCCGGACTCCATCTGAATTTCCTGTAATTAAAATACCAACTAGGCCTACGCCAGTGGCCGCACCTCGCAGCCGGAATGTTTGAAACTTCCCCCGCTTCTCGGACAATGGTTGAAAACTCGCAAAGCGACACACAAATGATTTGTACACCTTCTTTGCTAACTAACACCCACATGTAGTTGTAGTAGGGTTTTGATTTTATATGCACTAAATGCTAGGTAAATGCAAAAAAATGGCTTAAATATAGCAGACGAGACCTGAAATGGGCCAGAAAATCAAACCTAGGGTATATTGGTGATTGTTTACCGTGAATTTTTTTCCGAGGGGGAACGATGAAGTCACCGACGATTGGAGTCCGAAGTGCCGCGTCTCCTAATGGAAACTATGATCCTTCTTGTGAGATGCTCTGGTTTCGAAGGTGCGACATCAAAACTTGTGCCAAACTTTACCAAAAATTTTCCATGGGGTCGTGAGAGCATGCCACGGTGACACACCGATTTTCGTTATTTCCGGACTCTATATGCATTTCCTGTAATTAAAATACCAACAAGGCCTACGCCTCTGGCCGCACCCTTTCTTGGATAATGAATGAAAACTCGCAAAGCGATACACAAATGATCTTGCTAACACCCACGTGTAGTTGATATATATATATATGTGCATGGTAAATGCAAAAAATGGCTCAAATATAGCAAATGAGATCTCAAATGCACCAGAAAATCGAACCTTAGGGTACAAAGGTGATTGCTTACCGTGGAAAAAAATTCGAGGCGAAACGATGAACTCATGTTTTTGTTCAAACGATTGATGTAAATGTTTTCAAATAGCACATGGTTTATTCACGAAAGCCGTGTGCCTACCAAACCGTGGCCGATGCCCCCCTGCTGCGTGCGCGATGTGAGTCGTGCGTTCTGATTGGCCAGAACCCAAACCCCACGGATCATACTTCTGCACCATTTGACACCCCCAGATCGAACGACAATCCTCATCCCTTTCATCAACACATGCAGTTCCAGCTAGGATTTGATTTATATGCCAAAATGCACAGTAGATGCCAAAAATGGCTTAAATATAGCACACAACACTTGAAATGCGCCAGAAAATCAAACTTGTGGTATAATGGTGATTTCTTACCATGGAAAAAAATTTGAGGCGATACGATGAACTCACGTCTTCATTTCAAACGAAATTATGTTGTTTGTGCAAATGAGTGCTTACAGGCAACCGTTTGCATAGGCCTTTCCGCGCGGCGACCGGAGATCTTTTTTCACCCTTTTCACCTAGGCCACCAACACCCCCACCGCCCGCCCCCATTTCACTCAACAGTCCAACCAATCTCCATCGCCAGCTCCCCCCTCCCCCAGATCCACAGCAGAACCCTCTCTGGCGCCGGCGTGCTCAAGCCGGCCGTGTGCCCGCTCTTCGGCGTCAATCCTACCTCCACTACCGTTCCCAACACGCGACTACCCACGCCTCGCCGTCTTCGTTTGCTCGCCAACCACCCTCGAGCATATCAACCCTATAACCCTCGCCTCTACTGTGGCCCTGCCGGGTTTGCACAAGAAACCTGTTAGTTACTGCTCTCCATCGCGGCGAGGCATATTTCCTCGCAATCCCTCTTCCTATTTCGTTCGGTATGTTCCCAAATTGGCTATAAAATAATGGAGAGCGTATATATGTTCATTATCTACCTTCCTAACTAGTACATATAAGATGTATTTGTTCCAATTAGTTATTGTTGATTTACAGATCATGGGCGCCCGAGTCACACAAACTTAACAAATTAGCCGTACATTTTCTAAATTATTGCATGACATGTTTAGACAGCTTGATACCAAGTTGTTAGCTTTATGCTTATCCTCCTTTCTTGAGTTTTGCATGTGTTCTCTGTAGATGTCGAGTAGCAGCGACAACACTCATGCTTCAGGCAATGTATCTTCATCTGAGTTCGACAACCCTAGGTCTTCAGCAGATGGTGAGGGATCAAGTAATCTGGAATGGGATAGAGCTGCAGCAATTTCCCTTTCGGTTAGGACACGGAGGAACGCTCCAAGGAAGCCCACACACCAGCCAAAGGTGTATATGAAGTAACCGACATCGATTTGAAGTCTTGGGCTCCAACTAAACCAGATAAAGCACGCACGAGGTTCAGGAGTGTGTGCGGATTTGTTGGTAGGACAAGGATCAGCATTAATCTGCCGGGATTTCAGAAGGCTGACACAGAAACACGACAAAGGATAGTCCGGGAGATCATGGATCACTTCAACGTTCCAGAGCAGTGGAGAATGTAGGTGGAACACGCTGCACCGAAGAAGGCTAGGGATGCTTGGAGAAACTGGAAGCACGTGTTGTACAAGAAGTACTTGAGTGAAGGCAAGGACCCAATCCCCGCATACCCCCAAATTACAAAGGCAGACTAGGCAGAATTCAAAAGGGTCAGGGAAACTACAGAGTTTACTGAGAAGAGTGCCAAGCAATCAGAACTTCAGAAGAGGAACACACACCGCCACCGTATGTGTGTGGTAGGATACGACGGCATGAAACCGATATGGGACTGATACGTCTCCAACGTATCTATAATTTTTGATTGTTCCATGCTATTATATTATCTATTTTGGATGTTTTATATGCATTAATATGCTATTTTATATTATTTTTGGGACTAACCTATTAACCTAGAGCCCAGTGCTAGTTTCTGTTTTTTCCTTGTTTTTGAGCCTCGCAGAAAAGGAATACCAAACGGAATAAAACTTCACGATGATTTTTCTTGGACCAGAAGACACCCAGGGGACTTGGAGTCCAAGTCAGAAGAGCCGTGAGGCGGCGACAAGGGTGGAGGGTGCGCCCTAGGGGGGGTGCCCCCTGCCTTGTGGGCCCCTCGGGACTCCTCTGACCTAGCCCTTCCTCCTATATATTCACATATATTCCAGAACCACCAGAGGCATCCACAAAAGAACTTTTCCACCGCCGCAACCTTCTGTTCCCGTGAGATCCCATCTTGGGGCCTTTTCCGGCATCCCGCCGGAGGGAGAATCGATCACGGAGGGCTTCTACATCAACTCCATTGCCCTTCCGATGATGCGTGAGTAGTTTACCTCGGACCTATGGGTCCATAGCTAGTAGCTAGATGGCTTCTTCTCTCTCTTTGATTCTCAATACAATGTTCTCCTTGATGTTCTTGGAGATCTATCCGATGTAATCTTCTTTTGCGGTGTGTTTGTCAAGATCCTATGAATTGTGGATTTATGATCAGCTTATCTATGAATATTATTTGAATCTTCTCTGAATTCTTTTATGCATGATTTGATATCTTTGTATTTCTCTTCGAATTATCAGTTTGGTTTGGCCAACTAGATTGGTTTTTCTTGCAATGGGAGAGGTGCTTAGCTTTGGGTTCAATCTTGCATGATTTCACCCAGTGACAAAGTAGGGGTAGCGAGACACGTATTGCATTGTTGCCATCAAGGATAAAAAGATGGGGTTTTCATCATATTGCTTGAGTTAATTCCTCTACATCATGTCATCTTACTTAAGGCGTTACTCCGTTCTTTATGAACTTAATACTCTAGATGCATGCTGGATAGCGGTCGATGTGTGGAGTAATAGTAGTAGTAGATGCAGGCAGGAGTCGGTCTACTTGACACGGACGTGATGCCTATATGCATAATCATTGCCTTGGATATCATCATAACTTTGCGCTTTTCTATCAATTGCTCGACAGTAATTTGTTCACCCACCGTATTATTTGCCTTCATGAGAGAAGCCTCTAGTGAAACCTATGGCCCCGGGTCTATTTTCCATCATATTACTTTCCGATCTACTATTTTGCAATCTTTTATTTCCAGATCTATATACCAAAAAACCCAAAAATAATTTATCTTTTGTTTATCTATCTCTATCAGATCTCACTTTTGCAGTTGACTGTGAAGGGATTGAGAACCCCTTTATCGCGTTGGGTGCAAGTGTTTGTTTGTTTGTCCAGGTGTTGGTGATTTGTGCATTCTTCTCCTACTGGATTGATACCTTGGTTCTTAACTGAGGGAAATACTTACCTCTACTGTGCTGCATCACCCTTTCCTCTTCAAGGGGAAAACCAACTCAAGCTCAAGAAGTAGCAGGGACCAGGAGGACAAAGAAGCAGTAGATGCGGTTGGGAAACCGGCCTTTAGTGAAATTAGGGGTGAACGCGCTAGAGACTACTTGTGGGCACGTGCAAGGAGGCGTGACAACGGAACTTATTACTTTGAAAACTCACATGACAAACAACTGTATCGCGTGATGTTAAAGGCTTCCAAGATCCCTGGAAGGTTCTACAGGAACTCAGGGCCATGTGACATTATGTCCGATGCTCTGGAAACAAGAGAGCCCCCTGGCCGTGCAAGGGGTATAGGTGTTAATGTCCCGCACAAGAGGGCTTTCACACTCAGCAAAGAAGAAAGGCTCGGCATGAAAAAAGCAAGGAGTGAAATGAAGAAGAATGAATTGTATGAAAGGTTGAGGAACTACATGTATCCGACTGTTCGAAAGGAAATTGAGGATTCAATGATGATGCAGAAGACTCTAACACTGACAGATAGCCAGCAGATGGGAGGGGAGGCGGGCATGGAGGATGCTGGTTATTGCGCGACAACACTACATAAGAGTAGCTGTGCATCAGCTGACGCCAGCGACACTGAGACTACAGCTGCTCATGATGATGCTATATCTGATCTATCTGGAATGAAAGACAGACTGAAGGGCGTGCTTACACATTATGAAGGTACATTAAAATGTGCAACAGCCTGGGTTTGCCCACCCTTCTTGGAAGAGGGCTTCTTGTTGGATAATGTGCCATTGAAGCCGGGTTGTGTGAAGTGCTACATGACTGAAGTAAAGCCTGGATTCAATGAATTTTCCCTGAAGAATGTCCTAGGGGACATTGATGAGCAGAGGACCTTGGGAGAAACACTGTTACATCACATCAAGTGGCCACAAAAGGAAATAGACTTCATGGATGAGATCCCTGAAGCCCCGCCAAGAGCAACCAATGTTGCCCCTCAATCGGTGACACTCTTCTTGCCACAGCAGCTCTCGCGTGCTTCCCCCAAGGAACCTAATACTCGTAATCCGGCGGCTGATGCATCAACCTGTGATCAGCCCACCCGACTTTGTGCCGTATAGTCCATGTCATCGTCCGCCCCAGAGCAGCCAGTGGCAAGGGCTACAACTGCTAAAGACGCACCACCGGTTCAGATGCCAGCCACTGAAGTAGCGGGGGAGACTCAGCTGCACCACATGCTCAGCAGACCAACCTGGTGGAATAGACTGCTAAGCAGTCTGATGCTTCGGAACCGCCTGCTAAGCAGTCTGTAGGTCCAGAATCGACTGATCATCAGTCCGTTGGTTCACAGCGTGATCAGCATACCAATGCGTCAGCACTGCCTGCTCAGCAAACCAACGCGTTGGCATGGCCTCCTCAGCACACTAACAAGTTGGCACCACCTGCGTAGAAACCTAACATAGCTTTAACGCATGGTCAGCAGTCCGATGCCTCTGCTCCTACAACCCAGCAATCCGTCACAGCAGCACCGCCAGCTCAGCAGTCCGGCGTAGCTAAGCCATCTGCTAAGCAGTCCGTCAAAGCTTTACCGTCTGCTTGGTAGTCCGCCTTTCAGCCATCCAGACCTTGTACCAGAAGTGCTTCAAGTACCAAGAAGGAAGCGGGTAAAAAGGATGCACCCGTGAGGAAGTGATACATCCATTTTGCACCATGTTTTCCTACTATTATTTATATTGTTTTTATGCATAATAATGCTTTATGGAGTAATTCTAATGCCCTTTCTCTCATAACATGCAAGGTTTACACAAAGAGGGAGAATACTGGCAGCTGGAATTCTGGACCTGAAAAAGCTACGTCAGAGATACCTATTCTGCACATCTCCAAATGGGCTGAAATTTTACGGAGAATTATTTTGGAATATTTAATAAATACTAGAGAAAAGAACCACCGAAGGGGGGCCACCTGGTGCCCACAAGACTGGCGCGCCCTGGTGGGTGGTGGGCAGCCCAGCCCACCTCCGGTGCCCATCTTCTGGTATATTAGGTCTTTTGACCTAGAAAAAAATAAGGAGAGGACTTTCGGGATGGAGCGCCGCCGTCTCGAGGTAGAACTTGGGCAGGAGCACTTTTCCCTTCGGTGGAGCGATTCCGCCGGGGGAACTTCCCTCCCGGAGGGGGAAAATCGAAGCCATTGTCATCACCAACAACTCTCTCATCTTTGGGAGGCCAATCTCCATCAACATCTTCAACAACACCATCTCATCTGAAACCCTAGTTCATCTCTTGTGTTCAATCTTTGTACCGGAACCTCAGATTGGTACCTGTGGGTGACTAGTAGTGTTGATTACATCTTGTAGTTGATTACTATATAGTTTATTTGGTGGAAGATTATATGTTCAGATCCATTATGCTATTTAATACCCCTCTGATCTTGAGCATGAATATCATTTGTGAGTAGTTACCTTTGTTCTTGAGGCCACGGGAGATGTCATGTTGCAAGTAATCATGTGAATTTGATATGTGTTCGATATTTTGATAATATGTATGTTGAGATTCCCTTAGTGGTGTTATGTGAACGTCGACTACATGACACTTCACCATCTTTGGGCCTAAGGGAATGCATTGTGGAATAGTTATTAGATGATGGGTTGCTAGAGTGACAGAAGCTTAAACCCTAGTTTATGCTCGTAAGGGACTGATTTGGATCCACATGTTTAATGCTATGGTTAGATTTTATCTTAATACTTTTCTCGTAGTTGCAGATGCTTGTGAGGGGGTTAATCATAAGTGGGAGGCTTGTTCAAGTAAGAACAGCACCCAAGCACCGGTCCACCCACATATCAAATTATCAAAGTAGCGAACGCGAATCAAACCAACATGATGAAAGTGACTAGATGAAATTCCTGTGTGCCCTCAAGAACGCTTTGCTTATTATAAGAGACTGTTTTGGCCTGCCATTTGCTACAAAAAGGATTGGGCTACCTTGCTACACTTTATTTACCGTTACCGTTACTTGTCCTTTACAAATTATCTTGCTATCAAACTACCTGTTACCTACAATTTCAGTGCTTGCAGAAATTACCTTGCTAAAAACCGCTTGTCATTTCCTTCTGCTCCTCGTTGGGTTCAACACTCTTACTTATCGAAAGGACTATGATTGATCCCCTATACTTGTGGGTCATCAAGACTCTTTTCTGGCGCCGTTGCCGGGGAGTGAAGCGCTCTTGGTAAGTGGAAATCGGTAAGAAAAAATTTATATTACGTGCTGAAATTTATTGTCGCTTGTTACTATGGAAAACAATCCTTTGAGGGGTTTGTTCGGGGTATCTTCACCTCGACCGGAAACACAAAGAGTTTCCCCTCTACCTACTGCACCTACTGAAAATATTGGTTATGAAATTCCTTCGGGTATGATAGAACAACTGCTAGCCAATCCTTATGTAGGAGACGGAATTGAGCATCCCGATATGCATCTGATACATGTGGATGAAATTTGTGGATTGTTTAAGCTTGCAGGTTTACCCGGAGATGAAGTCAAGAATAAGGTTTTCCCTTTATCTTCAAAGGAAAATGCATTGACATGGTATAGGCTATGTGATGATATTGGATCTTGGAACTGGAACCGATTGAAATTGGAATTTCACCAAAAAAATTATCCTATGCATCTAGTTCATCGTGATCGGAATTATATATATAATTTTGGCCTCGTGAAGGAGAAAGTATCGCTTTAGCTTGGGGGATGCTTAAGTCAATGTTATATTCACACCCCAATCATGAGCTCTCAAGAGAAATTATCATTCAGAATTTTTATGCTCGACTTACTCATAATGATCAATCCATGCTTGATACTTCTTGTACTGGTTCTTTTATGATGAAGACTATTGAATTTAGGTGGGAGCTTTTAGAGAGAATTAAATGAAACTCTGAAGATTGGGAACTCGACGAAGGTAAAGAGTCAGGTATTAAGCTTGAGTTTGAATGTGTTTAATCTTTTATGAATACTGGTGCTTTTCACAAGTTTAGCACTAAATATGGAGAGATAGTACCTCTTTTTGTGAATCATTTGCTGCTTATGTTGATCTCCCTAAGGAGAAGTGGTTTAAATATCATCCCCCTATTAAAGAAGAAATTAAAGAACCGATTATAGCTAAAGATGAAACTATTATTTACAATGTTAATCCAGTTGTGCCTACTGCTTACATTGAAAAACCACCTTTCCCTATTAGGATAAAGGAACATGCTAAGGTCTTGATAACCCACAAGTATAGGGGATCGTTTGTAGCTATTTTGGATAAATAAGAGTGTCGAACCCAACGAGGAGCTAAATGTAGAACAAATATTCCATCAAGTTCTATCGACCACCGATACAACTCTACGCACACTTAATGTTTGCTTTACCTAAAACAAGTATAAAACTAGAAGTACTTTGCGAGAATAAAACTACGAATAAATTGCAAGATAATAAAAGTAGGCAGCTTTTGTCAACAATAAAGTCATTTGTCCCTAGGTGATCGATAACTAGACCGATGATCATTATTGCAACTTTATATGAGGGAGAGGCATGAGCTAACATACTTTCTCTACTTGGATCATATGCACTTATGATTGGAACTCTAGCAAGCATCAGCAACTACCAAAGATCATTAAGGTAAAACCCAACCATAGCATTAAGTATCAAGTCCTCTTTACTCCCATACGCAATAGCCCACTTATTCGGGTCTGTGTATTCTGTCACTCACGCCACCCACCATAAGCGAACCATAAATGTATTGCAACACCCTACAGCGGGGATCCCTCATGTTTGCGCGACACGAAGGGCACCATAGGACAACACCAAATAAAACATACAACTCACACCAACCATGATCATCTATCAACCCATAGGACAAAACAGATATACTCAAACATCATAAGATAGCCATAGATCATTGGGAAATAATATATAGCGTTGAACACCATGTTTAAGTAGAGATTACAGCGGGTAGAAGAGAGGTTACACCGCTGCATAGAGGGGGAGAGAGTTGGTGTTGACGGCGGCGAAGTTGTTGGTGTAGATCGCCGTCACGATGATTGCCCCGGCGGCGCTCCGGCGCCACCGGGAGAGAGGGGGCGAGAGCCCCCCTCCTTCCTTTTCTTCCTTGGCCTCCCCCCTAGATGGGAGGAGAGTTCCCCCTCTGGTCCATGGCCTCCATGGCGGCGGAGGGGCGGGAGCTCCTCCTAGATTGAATCTATCCCTCAGTTCTCTTCTGTTTCATGTTCCTGTTTTCTGGCCCTTCATCGTTTCTTAAATTCCCGGAGATCCGTAACTCCGATTGCACTAAATTTTTTACACGATTTTTGCCATAAATTATCTTTCTTGCGCCCGAAGAAGGGCCCCAACCGACTTACTGGGAGGGCACAAGACACCTGGGCGCGCCAGGGGGTGCTCGGCGTGCCCTGGTGTATCTTGGGAACTGTGGGCCCCCGTTTGCGTTGATTCCACCTCCCAAAAATCACAAATATTCCAAAATAATTCTCCGTAATTTTTTATCGCGTTTGGACTTCGTTTGATATGGATATTCTGCGAAACAAAAAACATGCAAAAAACAGGTACTGAACACTCGATCAATAGGTTAGTCCAGTAAATCATATAAAATGTTGCCAAAAGTATGTAAAAGTTTTATAATATTAGCATGAAACAATCAAAAATTATAGATATGACGGAGACGTATCAGCATCCCCAAGCTTAATTCCTGCTCGTCCTCGAGTAGGTAAATTGTAAAAAAGATAATTTTGGATGTGGAATGCTACCTAGCATAATCTTGATCATATATCTAATCATGGCATGAATATTAAGACACGAGTGATTCAAAGCAATAGTCTATAATTTGACATAAAGACATCAATACTCAGGCATCCCAACAAACAATCGTGTCTTTCAAAATATCAACGCTAAAGAAATCTATCCCTACAAAATCATATAGTCTTGTCATGCTCTGTCTTCTTGACACAAAGTATTTATCATGCATAACCCCGATGACAAGCCGAGCAATTGGTTCATCCTTTTTAATGCGCTTCAGCTTTTTCAACTCCCACGCAATACATGAGCGCAAGCCATGGATATAGCACTATGGGTGGAATAGAGTATGATAATAGGGGTAAATATAGAGAAGACAAAAAAAAGTAAGAAAGTCTCACATCGACACGGCTAACCAACGGGCTATGGAGATGCCCATCAATTGATATCAATGCGAGGAGTAGGGATTGCCATGCAACGAATGCACTAAGAGCTATAAGTGTATGAAAGCTCAACATGAAAACTAAGTGGGTGTGCATCTAACTTAATGAAAAATTCCCACTAGTATATGAAAGTGGCAACATAGGAGACTCTCTATATGAAAAACAAGGTGCTACTTTGAAGCACAAGTGTTGAATTTGCATGCCCCTTCTCTCTTTTCTCTCTCTTTTTTTCTTTTTTCTTGGGCTCTTTTTGGCCTCACTTTTTTTTCTTTTTTATATTTGTCCGGAGTCTCATCCCGACTTGTGGGGGAATCATAGTCTCCATCATCCATTCCTCACTGGGACATGCTCTAATAATGAATAATGATGATCATCACACTTCTATTTACTTAGAACTCACAAGAAATAAAAATTACAACTCGATACCTAGAACAAAGTATGACTGTATATGAATGCCTCTGGCAGTGTACCAGGATGTGCAATGATCTAGCATAGCAACGATACCAAAAAATGGACAAGCCATGGAAATATCATGCTAGCTATCTTACGATCATGCAAAGCAATATGACAATGAATGCTCAAGTCATCAAAACGGAAGCGGTGGAAGTTGCATGGCAATATATCTCGGAATGGCTATGGAAAGGCCATAATAGGTAGGTATGGTGGATGTTTTGAGGAAGATATAATAAGGCTTATGTGTGATATCATATCACGAGGTTTGGATGCACCGGTGAAGTTTGCACCGACTCTCAAGGTGAGAAAGGGCAATGCACGGTACCGAAGAGGCTAGCAATGGTGGAAGGGTGAGAGTGCGTATAATCCATGGACTCAACATTAGTCATAAATAACTCACATACTTATTGCAAAAGTTTTTTAGCCCTCAAAGCAAAGTACTACTACGCATGCCGCTAGGGGGATAGATTGGTAGGAAAAGACCATCACTCGTCCCCGACCGCCACTCGCAAGGAAGACAAACAATAATAAATCATGCTCCAACTTCATAGCATAACGAGAGACTATATGTGCATGCTTCGGGAATCACAAACCTTAACACCAATATTCCTACTAACCACAACCGTTTACTAGTACCTCCCAAATATTATCATCTCTATATCGCAAAACTATTGCAAGGAATCAAAAATATCATATTCAGTGATCCACAAGTTTGATGTAGAATTTTATGACTAACCATGCAAATGACCAATTCCTGTTGACTCTCTAAATAGATATAAGCGAAGCAAGAGAGTTTAATTCTTTCTACAAAAGACCACGCTCTAATAAATATAAGTTAAGCACAAGAGCATTCCACAAATAACGGTTTTCTATGTGAAGAGAAACACGCAATCCAAACTTCAAATGATATAAGTGAAGCACATGAAGCATTCTATAAAGCCATACTCAAAAGATATAAGTGAAGTGCAATGAGCATTCTATAAATCAACCATGGACTATCTCATACCAGCATGGTGCATAAAAGAAAAATGAAAACTAAACACAAAAGACGCTCCAAGATTTACACATATCACATGAACGAAACAAAAATGAAAACATACCGATACTTGTTGAAGAAAGATGAGATGCCTTCCGGGGCATCCCCAAAAGTTTAGACGCATGAGTATCCTTGGATATTTACTTGGGGTGCCTTGGGCATCCCCAAGCTTGAACTCTTGCCTCTCCTCCTTCTCCTCATATCGAGACCTCCTCGATCTTTGAACACTTCATCCACACAAAACTTAACAGAAAACTAGTGAGATCCGTTAGTATAATAAAGCAAATCACTACTTTAAGTACTGTTGCAAGCCCATTCATATTTTGTTTTTGCATTGTAGCTACTGTATTATAACTTCTCCACGCCTTATACCACCGATAGAATTGATAGTTTCAACAAAACAAGCAAAACAATGCATCAAAAACAGAATCTGTCTTAAACAGGATAGTCTGAAGTAATCTGAACATTGACCATACTTATGTAACTCCAAAAATTTCGAAAAATAATGACAAAATAAACAATTTGCATAGCAGTACTGTGTAAAAATTTCAGAAACTTTTGACATTCCAGTAAAAATATGTAAAATCACGCACTACAGCCAAAGTTTCTGTTTTTGCACCGCACATACCAACAAGCAATCTAATCATACTACAGGCAAATCTTGGCACATTATTTTTATAACATAATGGATTTGTACAAGGGGATAATTATTTTTGTTGAAAAATTTCTGTAATTCAAGATTCACAAAGTTTCCATGGGCATGAATGTAACACCCCCAGTGGTTAGCTACAGTTATCCCCTTTTGATAATGCCATGTCATCATGATCAACAGTGCTTAAACATCACTTGGATCATATCTCTTTTCCAATTCAAATTCAAATGGAAATTCAAACTAAAAGTGGAAATAAAATTTGTTCAAATTTGAAAACTAAAATGTTCAAAATATTGTAAATAATTCAGAGACAATTCTAAAATTGTAATCAACATTTACTAAATTAATTAAGTGACTCTAACAGCAACAAAACAAAGATATTTAATCCATATTCATTTATTTAAAATCCAAATAAAATTCATTTGCCTGCAAACCTTTTTATAACAGAGCTAGAAATAACACTATAAATATGTGGCTAGTTCACCTATTTTACAAAAGTCATTTGGTTTAAAAAGAAAAGGCAAAACATAAATAAGAAAAGAAAACAGAAAAAAAGGAAACAGAAGAAAAAGAAAAGGGCCTGTGCTACTGGGCCTAAGTGGCCACAGTGCCGGCCCAGCCCGCCTAGCCTTTCCCCCACCTCCCGCACTGCTCACCCGCGTCGCTGTCGTCGCGCGCGCGCACCGCGCCCCGGCCCCCCTGCTCATTTGCTCGACACCGCGCCGCCCCGCGCCCGCCTAGTGGGTAAGAGCCCCCTCGCCCGTCTCCTCGAACCCTAGCTGCTACCCATTTGCCCCCGTGCGCCCCTCTCTCTCTCTCGTTCCACCCTTCGCCGAAAGTCGCCGCCGCCACCGTCGTCGATCCCGCGCCCACCGTCCCCATTCGGCCTCGCCAAGATATCGTAGCGCACTGCCGTCGAGCTCCACTTCGTCTGGTGCAAGCCGTTGGTGCTGGGGAGCACTACACCGAGCCCCTCGACGCCTTCTTCCTCCTCGGTCCCGACGCACTCCAGCGACGAATCCGGCCATGTCGAGCCCTCCCCGAGCCCACTGCCTATCCCTACCGCACCACTTTGAGCTCACCTCCATTTCTCCCCTCTCTCTGCCCTCGCGTACGCTTGCTAGCTAGACCCCCGCCGTAGCCGTAGCTCGCCGCCGCCTCACTGTGTCGCCGCCGTAGCCACCGCTGTCGCAGCCCGCGCCCGAGCTTCGTCTCGTGCTCCTGGGTCTCCCAGGGAGCCAAAGCACCCCCTGGCTCGCCTTGCCTTGCCCCCTAGCGCCGCCTTCGCGCTCGCCCGAGCCCCGGCGTCCGCCCCGCTCGCCGCTGGCGACGCTGCGGTCCTCCTCCGGCCGAGCCAGTGCCCCCATTAGATGTGCGGCTTCACCCGCGTCCGAACGCGCCACTCCGCACGCCAAACGGTGGCCGGAGGGGCGATCCCGACCACCTCCCGAGCCGCGCCGCCGCAAAAACGCGCCCGCCGACGTTTGAACGCTGTCCGGCCGATGTGGCGCCCACGTGGCCTCCCCTGTGAGGCTGACAGGTGGGCCCGGTGGGTCTCGTTGACCAGGTCAACCCTTTTATGTTCACCGCTGACTCTGTCAGGTGGGTCCCGCGTGTCAGTTAGTTTAGTTAGTGCTAATCAACTACTAATTACACTGACAGTGGGGTCCCACTTAGCTAATTAACTCTGCAAATTAGTTCAGTTAACCCACTGTCTATGACAGGTGGGTCCCACATGTCAGGTTTAACCTGGCCGGCCGGTCAGTTGACCTGCTGACGTCATCATGACATTCTGTTGACGTCACAATGCACTGTTTTGGATAATGTTGATTTAAATAATTAAAATAATTCCAGAAAGTGCTTAAAACTTTAGAAAATCATATAAAATAATTCGTAACTCGGATGAAAAAGTTTTATACATGAAATTTGCTCAGACCGACTCAGCTCAGGAGCCTGACGACACCGTTGACGACCTTGCCTTTGCCGCAGAGCAACCAGGCAAGCCCCCCCCCCCCTTGATCATCCCGATATCGCCCATTCTATTTTCTCATGCTTGCATTAGAATTACTGCTTCTACTGCCTTACCTATTCTGATGCATAGCCTGTTTATTGTAACCTGCTATTGGTACCTTACCTGCTTATCCTAAACTGTTAGTATAGGCTGGGTAGAGACCAACTAGAGAACCCCACCTTGTCCCTTGTTGCCCCGCTAGATTAACAGAAGACCCGATCAACGGGATTGAAGACCAGGCCCCGACACCGCACATCACCCCCCCTTAGTTGTATGACACTACTGGGTTACTATCGAGTGCCGAGGGTGATACCTCGTCAGCACTTCTGATGTTAACCTTGTAGGGTAGATAATTGGTCGTGGTCATCGGGGGTGATTCCTCCTTCCCCACTTCCGATAACGATGCTGTTGTGCAACACCTCAAGTGTGAACCCATCGAGGGTGATTCCTTCGAGTTCACCTTGACGGATACATCAAGTAGGAATCCAACGAGGGTGATACCCCAGATTCCCCTGATGTTATGGACACATGGATACTTGGACTTTACACTGTTACTTGGAAAGGTGGGTCGACCCTGAGGGGTACCCGCGTGAGCCTAAGTGGCGAGTGTTGTGGAGATGGGTTGACCTGGAGGTTGCCCGAGATATGAATACGAGGCGTGGCCGGGCATTCTTAGCCCTTGCCGCAAGTCCTCGAGATGGGGCGACGGGGTCACATCGATCATGAGTCTCTGCTCGTTACCGCAAGCCCCTAGTCCACCAACGATTTGGATATTTGATTCGAGCAGGCCTCGGGCCTGATAGCACTAACCATCATGTGGGAAGAGTTATGGGCACTCTGCATCGTAGCATCAGCCGAAAGCTCTGTCAAACGTCCAGTGCAGCATTGTGGCCGGGACGGACCGGCGCCCTCCTGGTGCCTGGCTTCACCCTGCTCGCAACGACCCGGAGTGTACAGGGCAATGGCCCAAGACCCCTGAGCGCTTAGGATGTAGACCGGCGGGGACCTCTCTGCTGAGCTGTAGGTAGGGTTGCGGTGTATCGTTTGGCCGAGGCCGGGCATGACCTAGGAAAGTGTGTCCGGCCGGAGTTAATCGAGCGTGGTGGGTAAGTTGGTGCACCCCTGCAGGGAAGAAAACATCTATCGATAGCCGGTCCTACGGTAAAGGACACTCGGAGTTGTATCCCGATTGATACAACTAGAACTTGAGATGAGACCTGGATATGTGGCTCTGGGATTGCTTTCTCGCAGGGAGTCGAGAAAGGATCTCTGCCCGAGGTTGATGACAGTATGGCTCTGGGATTGCTTTCTCGCAGGGAGTCGAGAAAGGATCTCTAGGTGAGGTTGAGACTTAATGATACTACTACTTTATGCTGTACTAATCTACACTCTTCTAATGCTGCAAGACCGTTGAAGATGCTAGTCTTCGCTAGGACTAGGCCTTCTCCCTATTCTGGCATTTCTGCAGCCTAGTCCACATATACATCCTCCCCTTGATAATGTTGCATATGTAGTGTAGATCCTTGCTTGTTGAGTACTTTGGATGAGTACTCACGGTTGCTTTGCTTTCTTTTTCCCCCATATCCTTTTGATGCAACCAGATGGCGGAGCCCCGGATACATCTGCCCCCGCCGACGATCGCTGCTACTACCCCGAGGGTGGATACTACTATGAGTTGGCCGACGACCAGGAGTAGGTTCGGAGGGTCCCAGGCAGGAGGCCTGCGCCTTTCGATTGTAGTTTTGTTTTGCCCCGCCTTTCTAGAGGCTTATCTATTTCTGTTTCATACCTGTACCCAGATATCTAATGCTTCCGCTGACGCTTGTATGCGAGCTTATGTATTCGAGCCCTCGAGGCCCCTGGCTTGTAATATAAAGCTTGTATGACTTTATTTATGTTTTAGAGTTGTGTTGTGATATCTTCCCGTGAGTCCTTAGACTTGATCGTGTGCATTTGCGTGTATGATTAGTGCACGATTGAGCCGGGGGCGTCACAAGTTGGTATCAGAGCCGACTGCCTGTAGGAACCCCCTTTCCAACTCCTTGGCCGAAGTTGAGTCTAGTATCCGAAAACTGTTTTACTAACTTGGCTGTGTGGCTTACGGGCCCACGTCGCCAATTGGGTGGTATTAGGATCTTTTATTCCTCGTCTTTACTCTGGGACTCTGACCTCTCTTCTATTCGGGTTAAATGAATTTTACTAACGCCGACACTTAGGATCTCGTAAATCTCGTCTACCCGGAGAGCTGGATATCTGTGCTTAATTCCTTACCATTGATCTGATTAGCCTGATAATCATTTTCTTTCCATTGTTTTGTTTAACCTTTCTCTCCGAGTATATTATACTTCTCATTGTCATTTGACAATCGTGAATTTCCTCTGTTTCAGATGGATCGTTTGTTTCCACCACACCCTACGACACAGCTTGTGCTTCACACTTGGGCTCGTGGTGCCTCTGGTTTTCCATCTGTCCTGATCGCCCTCCTGACCAGGCTGGGCTACCGCTGGTACCCCGAGTACATGGTCTACGAGGACTACCGCGAGTTCAACCAGGAGCAGTACCATGCTGATGTTCGTATCTATGATCAGCGCGATGACTCAAACACTGAGCTGCACCTTTTCCACGGTATCGGCGTGACGATTGAGATGGCAGTACATGATGCCGCCTACTCTGCTGTCGCACGTCTCCGAGGAGAGTTCAGCGATAGCTTGGATGCCTCTGAGTTTCGATACATTCCGTATGCCCCTGCTGGAGATGCTACTGGATACTACACAACTATCTGTGCCCCGTACGAGCGTCGTCGATACGACCCGCACGTTCTGATTCAGTGCACTCAGGCTCTGGATCGCACTGTTCGGGCTCTTGCCGTCGAGTTGGTTGCCACTCGAGCACGCCTCTATGATGGTATGACACAGTTGCTACCAGCCGTTCATGCAGGGATACATCCGAAGCACATCCTTTACCCGAGCAGGACTCAGATGTATGCTGGTATTGATTGGCCTACTGTTGGAGGTCACGCACCTCCACGTGGACCTCTTCTTTCAGCTCGAGACCGGGTTCTGCATCAGAGTGCACATGGAGCGCAGGATCCTTCGCGATGAACATTCGTCGTCCGCACGTGCAGCTACCCCATTTTAGTGGATCTTCCCGACGTTGATGTAGCCTTTGCTATGTCTCGTGGTGTACTTCCTTACCGCGTGCCTGCGCGCCGCCTACCATGTCTAGCTTTTGAATTCGCGCCATTATGTTATTCGCATGTACCCGACTCTGTGTATGGATCTGTATGTCTTAATTGACTACTGTTAAGTATCTATGACACTGCTTAATTATTGTTGTGTTACATCATGCTTGTCGCTAAACCCCCGCAACTGCTTTTACTGAACTACCCCTGTTGAAACTTAGCAGGATGGTTAGACCAGGTGGTCATGGTCGTGGTCATGCCCCTGAATGCCCACCACCGCCAGATTATATGGCCGCTATGATGCAACAATTCGAGCTCAACCGCCAGTTCATGACTGGGGTTATGACTCAGTTCCCGCATCTGAACAACCAGAATCAGAACCCTCCTTCAATAACTTTGCCGGAATTTATGCGTCTTAACCCCACTCAGTTCCGCAACTTTGAGAAGCCACTGGATGCTGATGACTGGATTTGCGATATCACTCACGAGATGAAGTCTGCAAATGTCTCCCCTGCCAACTTTGTTGCCTTCGCTTCCTTTTTCTTAAAGGGTCCCGCTGCTCAATGGTGGGACACCCACAAATGTACACTGCCTGTTGGAACAGCCGTTACTTGGCCTGAGTTCCAGGCTGCTTTCCGTGCCCGATATATTCCTCAAGGAATCATGGACCGGATGAAAACCCAGTTCCGCAACCTCACTCAGGGCAATAAGACTGTCGAAGCTTATCAGCGGGAATTCCTTGACCTGTCCCGCTATGCTGAAGAAGACATCGCCACGGATGCCCGTAGACAAGAGAAGTTCCGTAATGGACTCCACGCAGACATCGAGCTGGCACTCGCTGCTCAAGATTTCACCGACTTTACTACTCTTGTGAACAAGGCTATTCTGCTTCAGACTGCTCAAATGAAGCATAAGGAGTCACAGAAGTGCTATCGTGATGTTGGCTCATCTTCGGGCTCAACACAGAAGCGAAAAACATATGGTCGTGGACACGCTTACAACATTGATATTAAACAAGTCCAGGATCAACCTGCCACCGAAATGGGTACCCTTCCCGTTAACTCAATACCTGCTTCTATTTGGTTTGATTCAGGAGCATCACATTCTTTCATCCCTGCAAAATTTGCATTCATGCATGGCACCCATTATGGGAAGATGCATACTCCGTTAGTCGTTAAAATTCCCGGAGATCATTGTCATGCTGACGTGATGGTGCCTAACGTTACCGTCAAAAATTAAAGGATTGGAATTCCTTGCCTCACCTATCATCTTCAAATCTCCCACCATAGACCTCATCCTCAAAATGGATTGGTTTAAGGCTCACTACGCCTCAATCAATTGTGCCACTAAAGTTGTACCTCTCATGCACCCAACCGCTGGGCTAGTGAATTACCGTGCCCAGATAACTCCAAATGCTGAGGCTAAAATATACACCTTGAATGCATTGAATGCTTCTCCGCTTGAGGGGATTGAAAACAATCCAGTCGTTCGAGATTTTCAGAATGTTTCTTCGAAAGAACTTCCAAGAATACCCCGCTTTCTTTCAGTCTTCCTCTTAATTCTCGGGACAAGAATTCTTATTAGTGGAGGAGACTTGTAACACCCCCAGTGGTTAGCTACAGTAATCCCCTTTTGATAATGCCATGTCATCATGATCAATAGTGCTTAAACATCACTTGGATCCTATCTCTTTTCCAATTCAAATTCAAATGGAAATTCAAACTAAAAGTGGAAATAAAAGTTGCTCAAATTTGAAAACTAAAATGTTCATAATATTGTAAATAATTCAGAGACAATTCTAAAATTGTAATCAACATTTACTAAATTAATTAAGTGACTCTAACAGCAACAAAACAAAGATATTTAATCCATATTCATTTATTTAAAATCCAAATAAAATTCATTTGCCTCCAAACCTTTTTATAACAGAGCTAGAAATTGCACTATAAATATGTGGCTAGTTCACCTATTTTACAAAAGTCATTTGGTTTAAAAAGAAAAGACAAAACAGAAATAAGAAAAGAAAACAGAAAAAAAGGAAACAGAAGAAAAAGAAAAGGGCCTGTGCTACTGGGCCTAAGTGGCCACAGTGCCGGCCCAGCCCGCCTAGCCTTTCCCCCACCTCCCGCACTGCTCACCCGCGCCGCTGTCGCCGCGCGCGCGCACCACGCCCCGGCGCCCCTGCTCGCTTGCTCGACACCGTGCCGCCCCGTGCCCGCCTAGTGGGTAAGAGCCCCCTCGCCCGTCTCCTCGAACCCTAGCTGCTACCCATTCGCCCCCGTGCGCCCCTCTCTCTCTCATTCCCCTCTTCGCCGAAAGTCGCCGCCGCCACCGTCGTCGATCCCGCGCCCACCATCCCCGTTCGGCCTCGCCAAGATGTCGTAGCGCACCGCCGTCGAGCTCCACTTCGTCTGGTGCAAGCCGTTGGTGCTGGGGAGCACTACACCGAGCCCCTCGACGCCTTCTTCCTCCTCGGTCCTGACGCACTCCGGCGACGAATCCGGCCACGTCGAGCCCTCCCCGAGCCCACTGCCTATCCCTACCGCACCACTGTGAGCTCACCTCCGTTTCTCCCCTCTCTCTGCCCTTGCGTACGCCTGCTAGCTAGACCCCCGCCGTAGCCGTAGCTCGCCGCCGCCTCGCTCCGTCGCCGCCGTAGCCACCGCTGTTGTAGCCCGCGCCCGAGCTTCGTCTCGTGCTCTTGGGTCTCCCAGGGAGCCAAAGCACCCCCTGGTTCGCCTTGCCTTGCCCCCTAGCGCCGCCTTCGCGCTCGCCCGAGCCCCGGCGTCCGCCCCGCTCGCCGCCGGCGACGCTGCGGTCCTCCTCCGGCCGAGCCACCGCCCCCATTAGATGCGCGGCTTCACCCGTGTCCGAACGCGCCACTCCGCGCGCCAAACGGTGGCTGGAGGCGCGATCCCGACCACCTCCCGAGCCACGCCGCCGCAAAAATGCGCCCGCCGATGTTTGAACGCTGGCCGGCCGATGTGGCGCCCACGTGGCCTCCCCTGTGAGGTTGACGGGTGGGCCCAGTGGGTCCCGTTGACCAGTTGACCAGGTCAACCCTTTTACTGTTCACCACTGACTCTGTCAGGTGGGTCCCGCGTGTCAGTTAGTTTAGTTAGTGCTAATGAACTACTAATTACACTGACAGTGGGGTCCCACTTAGCTAATTAGCTCTGCAAATTAGTTCAGTTAACCCACTGTCTATGACAGGTGGGTCCCACATGTCAGGTTTGACCTGGCCGGCCGGTCAGTTGACCTGCTGACGCCATCATGATGTTCTGCTGACGTCACAATGCACTGTTTTGGATAATGTTGATTTAAATAATTAAAATAATTCCAGAAAGTGTTTAAAACTTTAGAAAATCATATAAAATAATTCGTAACTCGGATGAAAAAGTTTTATACATGAAATTTGCTCAGAACGACGAGACGAATCCGGATACGCGGTCCGTTCGTCCGCCACACGTCCCTAGCATAGCGAACATGTAACCGTCCCCCTCCGTTTCATCTGTCCGAAAATGCCAAACTTCGGGAAAACACTCCCGGATGTTTTCCCTCTTCACCTATATGGTGTAGCACTGCGTCCGAACACCCTAGCTCTGCGTTTTGTCATGTCATGCTCTTGTTTGCTTTATATTTACTATTTCTTCCCCCTCTTCTCTCTCGATAGACCCCGACACCGATGTCGTCCCCGAGACCGACGCAGCTCAGGAGCTTGACGACACCGTTGACGACCTTGCCTTTGCCGCAGAGCAGCCAGGAAAGCCCCCCCCCCTTGATCATCCCGATATTGCCCATTCTATTTTCTCATGCTTGCATTAGAATTGCTGCTGCTACTGCTTTACCTATTCTGATGCATAGCCTGTTTATTGTAACCTGCTATTGATACCTTACCTGCTTATGCTAAACTACTTAGTATAGGCTGGGTAGAGACCCACTAGAGAACCCCACCTTGTCCCTTGTTGCCCCCCTGGATTAACAGAAGACCCGATCAACGGGATTGAAGACCAGGCCCCGGCACCACACATCACCCCCCCTTAGTTGTACGACACTACTAGGTTACTATCGAGTGCCGAGGGTGATACCTCATCAGCACTTCTGATGTTAACCTTGTAGGGTAGATAATTGGTCATGGTCATCGAGGGTGATTCCTTCTTCCCCACTTCCGATAACGACGCTGTCGTGCAACACCTCAAGTGTGAACCCATCGAGGGTGATTACTCCGAGTTCACCTTGACGGATACATCAAGTAGGAATCCAATGAGGGTGATACCTCAGATTCCCCTGATGTTATGGACACACGGATACTTGGAATTTACACTGTTACTTGGAAAGGCGGGTCGACCCTAAGGGGTACCCGCGTGAGCCTAAGTGGTGAGTGTTGTGGAGACGGGTTGACCTGGAGGTTGCCCGAGATATGAATACGAGGCGTGGCCGGGCATTCTTAGCCCTTGCCGCAAGTCCTCGAGACGGGGCGACGGGGTCACATAGATCGTGAGTCTCTGCTCGTTACCGCAAGCCCCTAGTCCGCCAATGATTTGGATATTTGATCCGAGCAGGGCTCTGGCCTGATAGCACTAACCATCACATGGGAAGAGTTATGGGCACTCTGCATCGTAGCATCAGCCGAAAGCTCTGTCAGACATCCAGTTCAGCATTGCGGCCGGGACGGACCGACGCCCTCCTGGTGCCTGGCTTCACCCTGCTCGCAATGACCCGGAGTGTACAGGGCGATGGCCCAAGACCCCTGAGCGCTTAGGATGTAGACCGGCGAGGATATTTCTGCTGAGCTATAGGTAGGGTTGCGGTGTATCGTTTGGCCGAGGCCGGGCATGACCTAGGAAAGTGTGTCCGGCCGGAGTTAATCAAGCGTGGTGGGTAAGTTGGTGCACCCCTGCAGGGAAGAAAACATCTATCGATAGACGGTCCTACGGTAAAGGACACTCGGAGTTGTATCCCGATCGATACAACTAGAACTTGAGATGAGACCTGGATATGTGGCTCTGGGATTGCTTTCTCGTAGGGAGTCGAGAAAGGATCTCTGGCCGAGGTTGATGACAGTATGGCTCTGGGATTGCTTTCTCGCAGGGAGTCGAGAAAGGATCTCTGGGTGAGGTTGAGACTTAATGATACTACTACTTTATGCTGTACTAATCTACACTCTTCTAATGCTGCAAGACCGTTGAAGATGCTAGTCTTCGCTAGGACTAGGCCTTCTCTCTATTCTAGCATTTCTGCAGCCTAGTCCACATATACAGCCTCCCCTTGATAATGTTGCATATGTAGTGTAGATCCTTGCTTGCTGAGTACTTCGGATGAGTACTCACGGTTGCTTTGCTTTCTTTTTCCCCCATATCCTTTTGATGCAACCAGATGGCGGAGCCCCGGATACAGCTGCCCCCGCCGACGATCGCTGCTACTACCCCAAGGGTGGATACTACTACGAGTTGGCCGACGACCAGGAGTAGGTTCGGAGGGTCCCAGGCAGGAGGCCTGCGCCTTTCGATCATAGTTTTGTTTTGCCCCGCCTTTCTAGAGGCTTATCTGTTTCTGTTTCATATCTGTACCTAGATATCTGATGCTTCCGCTGACGCTTGTATGCGAGCTTATGTATTCGTGCCCTCTGGCTTGTAATATAAAGCTTGTATGACTTTATTTATGTTTTAGAGTTGTGTTGTGATATCTTCCCGTGAGTCCTTAGGCTTGATCGTGTGCATTTGCATGCATGATTAGTGCACGATTGAGCCGGCGGCGTCACAATGTACAAAGTTCAAGGCATCCTCCCACTTCCACGGTGCTCGTCCTTCTCACTTTCACTTTTCCTTTTGTAAAGTTTTAAGTTCCCCTCTATATTTTTTTGTTTTTAAACTTTATAAAAGCGCTCAACAGAATAAAATGACTCTCTAAAACTTCCGGGTTGTCTCCCTGGCTGCGCTTTCTTTAAAGGCATTAAGCTAGGCATAAAGTCCTCAAGTAATCGATCCACCCGGATCCCAAGGTATATCAAAGCCAATTTTAATTAACAATGATTTATAATTTAGTAGTGAGCACAAAGCAACATATATCATGCAATGAAGAAGTCTAACTCTCTTCCTATGCATCGGCATGTCATAAAAGAACAATTCACGCACATCAAGTAAAGGCCAATACACAGCATAAGCAGTTTCTTGCATTTTTGTCGTGTTGGAAACATAGAGGGGTGGAGATGTAGTTCCTCTCTCATAATAATTGCAAGTAGGAGCAGCAAGCACATGCATATTATATTCATCAAAATCATCATGTGTAGTAGTAAAAGGCAACCCATCAATGTAATCCTTAATAAGTGCAAACTTCTCTGATATAGTGTAGTTTGGAGAATTCAAAAAGATAATAGGACTATCATGTGTGGGTGCAATAGGAACAATTTCATTCTTAACATAAGGAACTATAGCAAGTTCATCTCCATAAGCATCATTCAAATTGGCATCTTGGCCACAAGCATAGCAAGCATCAAGTTCATCAAAAAGGGATATTTCAAATGAATCAATGGGATCATAGCAATCATCATAACATTCATCCTTCGGTAAGCATGAAGGGAAATTAAACAATGTATGACTTGAAGAGTTACTCTCATTAGAAGGTGGGCACGGATAGCTAATCCGCTCTTCCTCCTTTTGTTCTTCGCTCTCCTCATCATCTTTTTCATCTAATGAGCTCACAATTTCATCAATTTCTTCTTCCATAGTTTCCTGCAAAATATTAGTCTCTTCTTGGACAGCGGAGACTTTCTCAATAAATACATCAATATCGTAATTGTATTTATAATTCTCATAGCAATATTTAAGTATAGCAAAATTTTTTGGTCTATAAACTGCATCATCAAAATCTTCATACTTTTCAAACAAAGATTCAATTTCATAAGCACCCTTAAAAGCAATAAATTCTTCTATTCATTCCACATCATAGTAATCATATCTACCATTAGCATAAGAAGCCAAGGTTTCATTATCACTAAATTCACATGAAAAGGGAAGGTGTGGAGCCTTCATCCTAGAGCAACAAGTATAATCATATCTCAAGCATAGATCCCGAGCATACCAATGCAACATATGAATTTGATCCCATAAAAGTTTCCCTTTTTGAGTCAAGCGATAATCCCTAAAGTATTCACGTTGATCTAACGTGTCTCCCATTATAAAGTTGAATGGGGTTTTCTCAGGATTATCAAAGTAGTGCATAATATTTTTCACATAGCGAGCATTGAGGGTTTTAGGAGGTTCCCCATATCCATGAGTAGCAAGTACAACTAATTTTTTTTTGTGTTTCGAGTTCCATATCCATAGCTAAAGATAGAGAACAACTTAGCACAGAAAATAAAAACTACTTAGTGATAAAGCAAACAAGCACACACGAGAATATTTACCCCACGCTATTGCTCCTCGGCAATGGCGCTAGAAAAAGGTCTTGATAACCCACAAGTATATGGGGTCTTTTGTAGCCTTTTTCGATAAATAAGAGTGTCGAACCCAACGAGGAGCTAAAGGTAGAACAAATATTCCCTCAAGTTCTATCGACCACCGATACAGCTCTACGCACACTTGACGTTTGCTTTACCTAAAACAAGTATAAAACTAGAAGTACTTTGCGAGAATAAAACTATGAATAAATTGCAAGATAATAAAAGTAGATAGCTTTTGTCAACAAGAAAGTCATTTGTCCCTAGGTGATCGATAAATAGACCGGTGATCATTATTGCAACTTTGTATGAGGGAGAGGCATGAGCTAACATACTTTCTCTACTTGGATCATATGCACTTATGATTGGAATTCTAGCAAGCATCCACAACTACCAAAGATCATTAAGGTAAAACCCAACCATAGCATTAAGTATCAAGTCCTCTTTACTCCCATACGCAATAGCCCACTTACTCGGGTCTGTGTATTCTGTCACTCACGCCACCCTCCATAAGTGAACCATGAATGTATTGCAACACCCTACAGCGGGGATCCCTCATGTTTGCGCGACACGGAGGGCACCATAGGACAACACCAAAATAAAACATACAACTCACACCAACCACGATCATCTATCAACCCATAGGACAAAACAGATCTACTCAAACATCATAAGATAGCCATAGATCATTGGGAAATAATATATAGCGTTGAGCACCATGTTTAAGTAGAGATTACAGTGGGTAGAAGAGAGGTTACACCGCTGCATAGAGGGGGAGAGAGTTGGTGTTGACAATGGCGAAGTTGTTGGTGTAGATCGCTGTCATGATGATTGCCCCGACGGTGCTCCGGCACCACCGGGAGAGAGGGGACGAGAGCCCCCCTCCTTCCTTTTCTTCCTCCCCCCCCCCAGATGGGAGGAGAGTTCCCCCTCTGGTCCATGGCCTCCATGGTGGCGGAGGGGCGGGAGCCCCTCCTAGATTGGATCTATCCCTCTGTTCTCTTCTGTTTCGCGTTCCTGTTTTCTGGCCCTTCACCGTTTCTTAAATTCCCGGAGATCCGTAACTCCGATTGCGTTGAAATTTTTACACGATTTTTTCCATAAATTATATTTCTTGCGCCCGAAGAAGGGCCCCAACTGACTTACGAGGAGGGCACAAGACACCTGGGCGCGCCAGGGGGTGCCCGGCGCGCCCTGGTGTATCTTGGGAGCTGTGGGCCCCCGTTTGTGTTGATTCCACCTCCCAAAAATCACACATATTCCAAAATAATTCTCCGTAAATTTTTATCGCATTTGGATTTTGTTTGATATGGATATTCTGTGAAACAAAAAACATGCAACAAACAGGAACTGGCACTGGGCACTGGATCAATAGGTTAGTCCAGTAAATCATATAAAATGTTGCCAAAAGTATGTAAAAGTTGTATAATATTGGCATGAAATAATAAAAAATTATAGATACGACGGAGACGTATCAGGTATCAACCGTGGTTCTCAAAAGTAATATTAAAGCACCTAAACCCTCTGAACAAATTAAAGTAGAACCTAGTGTTGCTATGGTAAAAGATCTCTTGGTAGAAAATATTGATGGGCATGTTATTTATTTCTGTGATGAAGCTGCTAGAATTGCCAAACCCGATGAAAAAGATAAACATAGACCTGTCGTTGGCATGCTTGTTGTCTCAGTTAAAATAGGAGATCATTGCTACCATGGTTTATGTGACTTAGGTGTTAGTGTGAGTGCTATTCCTTTTACTTTATACCAAGAAATTATGAATGATATAGCACCCGCTGAAATAGAAGACATAGATGTTACTATTAAATTTGCTAATAGAGACACCATCACACCACTTGGGATTGTTAGAGATGTTGAAGTCTTGTGTGGGAAAATAAAATACCCTACTGATTTTCTAGTTCTTGGTTCCCCACAAGATGACTTTTGTCCCATAATTTTTGGTAGACCTTTCTTGAACACTGTCAATGCTAAGATAGATTGTGAGAAAGAAACTATCAGTGTTAGCTTTGGTGATGTGTCTCATGAGTTTAATTTCTCCAAGTTTCGTAGACAACCTCATAATAAAGAATCACCTAGTAAGGATGAAATAATTGGTCTTGCTTC
Organism: Thinopyrum elongatum; assembly: GCA_011799875.1. Lineage (NCBI taxonomy): Eukaryota > Viridiplantae > Streptophyta > Magnoliopsida > Poales > Poaceae > Thinopyrum > Thinopyrum elongatum. Next base: position 322,468,977 of record CM022302.1, read on the forward strand.
TATTGCCGCACCTCCTACTGATCCACTAGAACAATATTTGCTAGACCATGAGAATGATATGCACTTGCATGAAAGAAATGGAATAGATAAAATATTCTTTAAACAACAACCTCTCGTTAAACACAATTTTCCTATTGAAACTCTAGGAGGTCCACCTCCACCTAAAGGTGATCCTGTGTTTGAATTAAAGCAATTGCCTGACACTTTGAAGTATGATTATCTTGATGAGAAAAAAATATATCCTGTTATTATTAGTGCTAACCTTTCAGAACATGAAGAAGAAAGATTATTAAAAATTCTGAGGAAGCACCGTGCTGCTATTGGATATACTCTTGATGATCTTAAGGGCATTAGTCCCACTCTCTGTCAGCACAAGATTAATATGGAACCTGATGCTAAACCCGTTGTTGATCACCAACAATGATTGAATCCTAAGATGAAAGAAGTAGTAAGAATTGAAATACTAAAGCTTTTGGAAGCAGGTATAATCTATCCCATAACTAATAGTAGATGGGTAAGTCCTCTTCATTGTGTCCCTAAGAAGGGAGGTATTACTATTGTTCCTAATGATAAAAATGAACTTATCCCACAAAGAATTGTTGCTGGCTATAGAATGGTAATTGATTTTAGAAAATTAAATAAAGCTACTAGAAAAGATCATTACCCTCTACCTTTTATTGATCAAATGTTAGAAAGATTATCTAAGCACACACACTTTTGTTTTCTTGACGGATATTCTGGTTTCTCTCAAATACCTGTTTCACAACCTGATCAAGAGAAAACCCCTTTTACTTGCCCTTTCGGAACTTATGCTTATAGACATATGCCCTTTGGTTTATGTAATGCACCTGCTACTTTTCAAAGATGTATGACTGCTATATTGTCTGATTTTTGTGAAAAGATTGTTGAGGTTTTCATGGATGATTTTTCCGTTTACGAAACTTCTTTTGATGATTGCTTAAGCAACCTTGATCGAGTTTTGCAGAGATGCGAACAAACTAATCTTGTCTTGAATTGGGAGAAGTGCCACTTTATGGTTAATGAAGGCATTGTCTTGAGGCATACAATTTCTGAACGAGGTATTGAGGTGGATAAAGCTAAAGTTGATGCAATTGAGAAAATCCCATGTCCTAAAGACATTAAAGGTATTCGTAGTTTCCTTGGTCATGCTAGTTTCTATAGGAGGTTTATTAAAGACTTCTCTAAAATTTCTAGGCCTCTCACTAATCTTTTACAAAAGGATGTTCCATTTGTTTTTGATGATGATTGTGCAGAAGCCTTTGAAACACTTAAGAAAGCCTTAACTTCTGCACCTATTGTTCAACCACGTGATTGGAACTTGCCTTTTGAAATTGTGTGATGCTAGTGCTTATGCTGTTGGTGTTGTTCTAGGACAAAGAGTTGATAAGAAATTAAATGTTATCCATTATGCTAGCAAAACTCTAGACAGTGCCCAAAGAAAGTATGCTACTAACGAGAAAGAATTTTTAGCAGTTGTGTTTGCTTGTGATAAATTCAGATCTTACATTGTTTATTCCAAAGTAATTGTTCACACTGATCATGCTGCTATAAAATATCTTATGGAAAAGAAAGATGCTAAACATAGACTCATTAGGTGGGTTCTCTTGTTACAAGAATTTGACTTACATATTACTGATAGGAAAGGAGCTGAGAACCCCGTAGCTGATAACTTGTCTAGGTTAGAAAATATTCTTGATGACCCACTACCTATTGATGATAGCTTTCCTGATGAACAACTAGCTGTAATAAATGCTTCTCATAACACTCCTTGGTGACTATGCTAATTATATTGTTGCTAAATTTATACCACCTAGTTTCACATACCAACAAAAGAAAAAAATTCTTCTGTGATTTAAGATATTACTTTTGGGATGACCCACATCTTTATAAAGGAGTAAATGGTATTATTAGATGTTGTGTACTCGAGCATGAACAGGAACAAATCCTATGGAAATGCCACTCCGAAGCCTATGGAGGACATCATGCAAGGAGATAGAACTGCTCATAAGGTATTACAATCTGGTTTTTATTGGCCTACTCTTTTCAAGGATGCCCGTAAGTTTATCTTGTCTTGTGATGAATGTCAAAGAATTGGTAATATCAATAAGCGTCAGGAAATGCCTATGAATTATTCACTTGTTGTTGAACCATTTGATGTTTGGGGTTTTGATTATATGGGACTTTTTCCTTCCTCTAATGGGTATACACATATTTTGGTTGCTGTTGATTATGTTACTAAGTGGGTAGAAGCTATTCAACTAGTAGTGCTGATCATAACACCTCCATTAAAATGCTTAAAGAAGTTATTTTCCCAAGGTTTGGAGTCCCTAGATATTTAATGACTGAAGGTGGTTCACACTTTATTCATGGCGCTTTCCGTAAAATACTTGCTAAATATGATGTTAACCATAGAATTGCATCACCCTATCAACCTCAGTCTAGTGGTCAAGTTGAACTTAGCAATAGAGAAATAAAATTAATATTACAAAAAACTGTCAATATGTCCCGAAAGAATTGGTGTAAGAAACTTGACGATGCACTTTGGGCCTACAGAACAGCTTATAAAAATCCTATGGGTATGTCTCCATATAAAATGGTTTATGGAAAAGCTTGTCATTTGCCTCTTGAGTTAGAACATAAAGCATATTGGGCAATTAAAGAGCTCAATTATGATTTCAAACTTGCCGGTGAAAAGAGGTTATTTGATATTAGCTCACTAGATGAATGGAGAACCCAAGCTTATGAAAATGCCAAGTTATTTAAAGAAAAAGTTAAAAGATGGCATGACAAAAGAATCCAAAAGCGGGAATTCAAAGTGGGTGAATATGTTCTTTTGTACAACACTCATTTTAGATTTTTTGCAGGAAAACTTCTTTCCAAATGGGAAGGACCATATATTATCAAAGAAGTTTATCGTTCTGGAGCTATCAAGATCAATAATGCTGAAGGTACTAATCCGAAGGTGGTCAATGGACAAAGAATTAAACATTATCTCAGGTACGCCCATTAATGTTGAAACCAATATTATCCAAACCATGACACCGGAGGAACACATAAAAGAAACCTCCCAGAACACTCTAGAACCCTGAAAAAGAAGGGGTACGTGATACGGTAAGTAAACAGACTCCGAAAAATCCGCAAAAATATTTTCTGTCAGTTTTGGAATATTAGAAAAATAGGAAAATAAGAAACAACTGGGAAGGCAACCGAGGTGCCCACAAGACACCAGGGCGCGCCTGCCCTCCCTGGCGCGCCCTGGTGGGTGGTGGGCCCCTCGGGCACCTTCCCGACTCTGTTTTGCTTCCGTATGCTTGTTTCCCAAGATAAAAAATCTTTATATATACTCCCGGACGATTTGACCATCGTATCACGGAGAAATCCTCTGTTCTTGTTTTGTGCTGTTTTTTTGACAGATCTAGATCGCCATGGCCGCACCAAACTCCTCCAAGGACAACTTCTTCTAGAGGGTAATCAATCCCTACTTGTCAGAGGTGATGAAGCACCCTCAAGCCATTGAGATGCGTGAGGGGGTGCTCTACATCCGGGATGTTCAAGGGCCCAAGAAGATGGGAACCGTGGAGGCCAGGCTCGAGGCGGTGGAGCAGGAGATCTTCAAGTGCCAAGGGATGGTGGAGCGTGGACTCAGTGCCAATCACCTCATGATTACGGAATTCACCCATGATTACAAGGTGGATGGCCGGTCTATGAAGGACATCATTTTCACCTTCAATGAGCAAATCAATTTTCTGCAAAGCCAAATCTATGATCTTCAAAATCAAGTCTTTGAGTATGAGGCAAGATTTAAAGGTATGAGTTTAGCTGCCAGTTGCAGGACCCAGGAGACTTGTGCTTCCTCTTATGATGGTGAGCTGCTGCCATGGAAGTCGGAGGATAAGCTTGCTACCACCTCATCACCACCATCATCATCATCTTCCCCACCAAAGGAGACTTGAGTACACGGGTATGTGCACTCTCCTTGGCTTTTGCCAAGCTTGGGGGAGATGCCCCGGTATCGTATCACCATCACTTTTATTACCTTTACCTATCTTGGTTCGATCCTTAGCTATTTCATGATCTAGTTGAATAAAAGTTTAGTATGATCTATTTTCGAGTGCTAGTTTCATGATCTACCTATCTATGTAATCGAGTGAGAGCTATATAATAAAGTTTAGTATGAAGTTTTGCTTACTTTTATGTTTCAATCAAAATAAAGGAAAATAATGAAAAAGATCATATGCTAATCTTATGGCAAGTAATGACATCACATAAGGAAAAGTATAAGTGGTAAAATTTGTTGAAAGTTGACAAACATAGCATTGGTCAATAATGCAATTCATGAAAGAATTAATAAGGGAAGAGAAGATTCACATGCAAATACACTATCTTGGACATCTTTTATGATTGTGAGCCCCCATTAAATATTATATGCCAAAACGGTTGACGTTGGACAAGGAAGACAACGTAATGATTTATGTTTGTTCATATTCACATAGAAGTTATATTGTCATAGATCCTTCAACATGTGGCGCTTTCTCCATATCTTTGCTAGCCAAAATTCCGCACTAAGTAGAGATACTACTTGTGCATCCAAAAACCTTAAACCCAAACTCATGTTTTGAGAGTCCACTATACCTACCTATGGATTGAGTAAGATCCTTCAAGTAAGTTGTCATCGGTGCAATAAGGCAATAAAAATTGATTCTAAATGTGTTTGATCATTTAGTGCAAGAGAAATTAAGCGTTGTACGAACTTTTGATGGCAAAGTAATAAAAGCGACAAACTGCATAATAAAGGTTGCTATCATAAGGGGTAATATAACATGACGTTCTTTTGCATTAAGAGATTGTGCATACAAAAACAAAAAGTGCATGACAACCTCTGCTTCCCTCTACAAAGGGCCTATCTTTTACTTTTATGAATTTACTTTTTATGCAAGAGTCAAAGTATTCTTGTCTATTCTTTTTATGTTTCTCTTTGGCAATCATCATGTGGTGGGGAAAGATCTAGGCACATATACCCAGTTGGATATGAGTGAGCATGAGTTATTATTGTTGACATCACCCTTGAGGTGAATAAGTTGGGAGGTGAAACTATAAGCCCCTATCTTTCTATGTGTCAGGTTGAAACTTTTTGCTCATATGTATGCTGTGAGTGTTAGCAATCATAGAAGATTAAATGATGGTTGAGTATGTGGACGTGCCAAAAGGCTTCGATACGTGACCCTTCCTGAAAATATGATGAATTGTAGTTGCAAAGTTGACTGAGAAGATAGTTTGTTGGTCTTCAATAAAGTTTATGCTTTTTACTTCGATGTTGTGATGAATTGTTACCTGTTCATGAGAAGTTATATGATAGAGCTTTATAATTAAGTATTGTTGCTGTTATAATAATAAGCATGATGCTACTATGTCCGTATTTTGTTTTTATCGACACCTCTCTCTCTAAACATGTGGACATGATTTTCGATATCGGCTTTCGCTTGAGGACAAGCGAGGTATAAGCTTGGGGGAGTTGATACGTCCATTTTGCACCATGTTTTCCTACTGTTATTTATATTGTTTTTATGCATAATAATGCTTTATGGAGTAATTCTAATGCATTTTCTCTCATAATATGCAAGGTTTACACAAAGAGGGAGAATACCGGCAGCTGGAATTCTGGACCTGAAAAAGCTACGTCAGAGATACCTATTCTGCACATCTCCAAATGAGCTGAAATTTTACGGAGAATTATTTTGGAATATTTAATAAATACTAGAGAAAAGAACCACCGGAGGGGGCCACCTGGTGCCCACAAGACACCAGGGCGCGCCATGCCCCCCAGGCACGCCCTGGTAGGTGGTGGGCAGCCCAGCCCACCTCCAGTGCCCATCTTCTGGTATATTAGGTCTTTTGACCTAGAAAAAATAAGGAGAGGACTTTCGGGATGGAGCATCACCGTCATGAGGCAGAACTTGGGCAGGAGCACTTTTGCCCTCCGGCGGAGCAATTCCAACGGGGGAACTTCCCTCCCGGAGGGGGAAATCGAAGCCATCGTCATCACCAACAACCCTCTCATCTTTGGGAGGCCAATCTCCATCAACATCTTTAACAACACTAGCTCATCTCAAACCCTAGTTCATCTTTTGTGTTCAATCTTTATACCGTAACCTCAGATTGGTACCTGTGGGTGACTAGTAGTGTTGATTACATATTGTAGTTGACTACTATATGGTTTATTTGGTGGAAGATTATATGTTGAGATCCATTATGCCATTTAAGACCCCTCTGATCTTGAGCATGAATATCATTTGTGAGTAGTTACCTTTGTTCTTGAGGGCACGGGAGAAGTCATGTTGAAAGTAATCATGTGAATTTGATATGTGTTCGATATTTTGATAATATGTATGTTGAGATTCCCTTAGTGGTGTTATGTGAACGTCGACTACATGACACTTCACCATCTTTGGGCCTAAGGGAATGCATTGTGGCGTAGTTATTAGATGATGGGTTGCTAGAGTGACAGAAGCTTAAACCCAAGTTTATGCGCTACTTGCTACTTCTTGAGCTTGCGTTGGTTTTTCTCTTGAAGAGGAAAGGGTGATGCAGCAAAGTAGAGATAAGTATTTCCCTCAGTTAAGAACCAAGGTATCAATCCAGTAGGAGATACACACAAGTCTCCAATCTATACACCTGCACAAACAATCAAATACTTGCACCAACGCGATAAAGGGGTTGTCAATGCCTTCACGGTCACTTGAAAAGGTGAGATCTGATAGAGATAGATATAAAAGCTTACTAAAACATAAAACAAAGTAAAAACAAATAAATTGAAGCAAGGTATTTTTGGGTTTTTTGTTTTATAGATCTGAAAATATATGATGGAAAATAGACCCGGGGGCCATAGGTTTCACTAGAGGCTTCTCTCTTGAAGGCAAATAATACGGTGGGTGAACAAATTACTGTCGAGCAATTGATAGAAAAGCGCAAAGTTATGACGATATCCAAGGCAATGATTATGAATATAGGCATCATGTCCGTGTCAAGTAGACTGACTCCTGCCTGCATCTACTACTATTACTCCACACATCGACCGCTATCCAGCATGCATCTAGAGTATTAAGTTCATAAGAATGGAGTAATGCCTTAAGTAAGATGACATGATGTAGAGGGATAAACTCAAGCAATATGATGAAAACCCCATCTTTTTACCCTTGATGGCAACAATACAATACGTGCCTCGCTACCCCTACTTTGTCACTGGGTGAGGGCACCGCAAGATTGAACCCAAAACTAAGCACCTCTCCCATTGCAAGAAGAACCAAACTAGTTGGCCAAACCTAACCGATAATTCGAAGAGAAATACAAATATATCAAATCATGGATACAAGAATTCAGAGAAGATTCAAATAATATTCATAGATAAACTGATCATAAATCCACAATTCATCGGATCTCGACAAACACACCACAAAAGAATATTACATCGGATAGATCTCCAAGAACATCGAGGAGAACATGGTATTGAGGATCAAAGAGAGAGAAGAAGCCATCTAGCTACTAGCTATGGACCCGTAGGTGTGAGGTAAACTACTCACGCTTCATCGGAAGGGCAATAGAGTTGATGTAGAAGCCCTCCATGATCGAATCCCCCTCCGGCAGGATGCCGGAAAAGGCCCCAAGATGGGATCTCATGGGAACAGAAGGTTACGACAGCGGAAAAGTACTTTAGTGGACTCTTCTGGTCATTTGGGAATATTTCTGAATTTATAGGCCAAAGATTAGGGTTGGAGGACTCCCGTGGGGCCCACAAGCCAGGGGGCGCCCCCCTAGGGCGCGTTCTGAGGGCTTGTGGAGCCCTCGGGACTCTTCTGCCTTCCTCTCCAAGTCCTACGTGTGTCTTCTGGTCCAACAAAAATCATCGCAAAAGTTTTATTCCGTTTGATATTCCTTTTCTGTAAAACTCCAAAACAAGGAAAAAAACAGAAACTGGCACTGGGCACTAGGTTAATAAGTTAGTCCCAAAAATAATATAAAATAGCATATTAATGCATATAAAACATCCAAAACAGATAATATAATAACATGGAACAATAAAAAAATATAGATACATTGGAGACGTATCAAGCATCCCCAAGCTTAATTCCTGCTCGTCCTTGAGTAGGTAAATGATAAAAACAGAATTTTTGATGTGGAATTCTACCTAACTTATTTATCCATGTAATTTTCTTTATTGTGGCATGAATATTCAGATCCATAAGATTCAAAACAAAAGTTTAATATTGACATAAAAACAATAATACTTCAAGCATACTAATAAAGCAATCGTGTCTTCTGAAAATAACATGGCCAAAGAAAGTTATGCCTACAAAATCATATAGTCTGGCTATGCTCCATCTTCATCACACAAAGTATTAAATCATGCACAACCCCAATGACAAGCCAAGCAATTGTTTCATACTTTTGATGTTCTCAAACTTTTTCAACTTTCACGCAATACATGAGCGTGAGCCATGGATATAACACTATAGGTGGAATAGAATATGGTGGTTGTGGAGAAGACAAAAAGAAGGAGATAGTCTCACATCAACTAGGCGTATTAATGGGCTATGGAGATGCCCATCAATAGATATCAATGTGAGTGAGTAGGGATTGCCATGCAACGGATGCACTAGAGCTATAAGTTTATGAAAGCTCAAAAAGAAACTAAGTGGATGTGCATCCAACTCGCTTGCTCACGAAGACCTAGGGCAATTTGAGGAAGCCCATCATTGGAATATACAAGCCAAGTTCTATAATGAAAAATTCCCACTAGTATATGAAAGTGACAACATAGGAGACTCTCTATCATGAAGATCATGGTGCTACTTTGAAGCACAAGTGTGGTAAAAGGATAGTAGCATTGCCCCTTCTCTCTTTTCTCTCATTTTTTTCTCTTTTTTTGTGTGAGCTTCTTTTGGCCTCTTTTAATTTTTTTCAAAGTCCGAAGACTCATCCCAACTTGTGAGGGAATTATAGCTTCCATCATCCTTTCCTCACATGGGACAATGCTCTAATAATGATGATCATCACACTTTTATTTATTTACAACTCAAGAATTCCAACTCAATACTAGAACAAAGATATGACTCTATATGAATGCCTTCGGCGGTGTACCGGGATGTGCAATGATCAAGAGAGACATGTATAAAAAATATGAACGGTGGCCTTTGATATGTCTCTAACGTATCTATAGTTTTTGATTGTTCCATGTTGTTATATTATCATTCTTGGATGTTTTACAATCATTTTATAGCAACTTTATATAATTTTTTGGGACTAACCTATTGACATAGTGCCCAGTGCCGGTTGCTGTTTTTTGCTTGTTTTTTACTTCGCAGGAAATCAATACCAAACGGAGTCCAAACGCAGCGAAACTTTTTGGTGATTTTTTCTGGACCAGAAGACACAAGTTGGGCCAAGAAAGTACCTGAGGGGGGCTCCGAGGGGAGCACAACCCACCAGGGCGCACCTCCCAGGTGGGTTGGGCCCACCTCGGCCGCCTCCCGCACCGCCTCTTTGCTCTATAAATACCCCAATATTCCAGAAACCCTAGGGGAGTCGATGAAAATCAACTCCAGCCGCCGCAAGTTCCAGAAACCACAGATCCAATCTAGACACCATCACGGAGGGGTTCATCATCCTCATTGGTGCCTCTCTGATGATGCGTGAGTAGTTCATTATAGACCTACGGGTCCGTAGGTAGTAGCTAGATGGCTTCCTCTCTCTCTTTTGATTCTCAATACAATGGTCTCTTGGAGATCTATTTGATGTAACTCTTTTTGCGGTGTGTTTGTTGGGATCCGATGAACATTGAGTTTATGATCAGATCTATGTTTTTATCCATGAAAGTTATTTAAGTCTTTTGATCTCTTATATGCATGATTACTTATAGCCTCGTATTTCTTCTTCGAATCTTTGGTTTAGTTAGGCCAACTAGATCGATTTTTCTTGCCATGGGAAGAGGTGCTTTGTGATGAGTTCGATCTTACGGTGCTTGATCCCAGTGACAGAAGGGAAACCGACACGTATGTATAATTGCTATTAAGGATAACAAGATGGGGTCTATTTCTACATAAATAGATCTTGTCTACATCATGTCATCGTTCTTATTGCATTACTCTGTTTCTCCATGAACTTAATACACTAGATGCATGCTGGATAGCGGTCGATGAGTGGAGTAATAGTAGTAGATGTAGGTAAGAGTCGGTCTACTAATCTTGGATGTGATGCCTATATAATGATCATTGCCTGGATATCGTCATAATTATTTGAAGTTCTATCAATTGCCCAACAGTAATCTGTTTACCCACCGTATGCTATTTTTCTCAAGAGAAGCCACTAGTGAAATCTACGGCCCCCGGGTCTATTTTCTCATCATATATTTTCAGATCTATTTTGCTATTTGCATTTTTATTTATTTGCTACTTTTATTTTCAGATCTATATTATCAAAAACCCAAAAATACCTCGCTGAATTTTATTTGCATCTATCAATCTATTACAACTTTCTCACGTCTGTTTGCCAATTTCTGGTGCCGTTACCCGAAAGGGATTGACAACCCCTTTAACACGTCAGGTTGCAACTATTTGTTCTTTGTGTGCAGGTGCTGTTTACGTAGTGTTGCTTGGTTCTCCTACTGGTTCGATAACCTTGGTCTCATCACTGAGGGAAATACCTACCGTTGCTGTGCTGCATCATCCCTTCCTCTTTGGGGAAATACCGACGTAGTTCAAGCAAACATCAAAAGGAATTTCTGGCACCGTTACCGGGGAGACATCATCAACATCTACCAGGTTCCTAATCACAAATCTCATCTCCTTGCAATTTACATTATTTGCCATTTGCCTCTCGTTTTCCTCTCCCCCACTTCACAAAAATTTGCTGTTTTATTCGCCCTCTTTTTCGTTCGCCGTCTTCTCGTCAGATCTGTTTTGTGTGCAATCTTGTTGATCACTTTTTTGTCTTTATGGATAGTTCTTCCTCTATCACGTGCACCCCCGAGAACGAGGTTCTTAACCTTAAACAAAGGGGAGGGGAGAATTTAAAAGATGCTTCGTATAGGATTTGCAATGCTCATAATAGATCTATCCGAAAGCAATCTACCGTTGTTCTTCTTTGCTGTTTTTATGTGGGCATCACCACTTGGTATAGATTCGTCCTTGATATGATTACATGTGGAAATTTCTTGATGTGTCCCTCTCTTGATGCTTTTAATGCTATGGGAAATTTAGTGGGTTCACCGCCTCTTATAATTAATGAAACAACTTTGACTCTTGAGCACGTTATGGAAAGACTGGATGCTATCGAAAAGAAAATGCTTACCGAAGAACACTTTGAAATCTTGGATAAAAAGATGCATAATTTTGCTACTAAATTTGGGTCAAAAACGGGAGAAGTTTTTAAGTTGTTAAAAGAAAAGGGAACCGTAATTCACGAAAGAATTGAAGAAAGCCCTTCTCGGATCGATAAGTTGGAAGAATTTTTTAGCAATTTAAGCACGGCCTTTGCTTCTGCTAAAACTATTGAAAAAACCCCCGTAAAAATAGGCAATATTACTCAAGCCACTAAAAACAAGGGTGCAACTTCTAATAGTAACAAAGAAGATCTTAAGATGATTAGTATTCACCCGGATTTTGTTGAAGTTATAAGAGACCCTACGTACAAGAATGAATTCTTCAAACCTGTTCCTAGGAGTATTGTTATTGAAAATTTGTATGCTAAATCTTTGAAGAATTCTAAGTGTTTGATTGAGGAATTAGAAATTAAAAATGACAATACTTAGATCTTTGCATTATGCCTAGCTAAGGGCGTAAAACGATAGCGCTTGTTGGGAGGCAACCCAATGAATAAAATTTATTTTCGTCTTTTTCTTTCTGTTCTTGAGTGTTTGCATAATTATGCTAATGTTATGATTGTGTTCTTTATGTTTTAATTAGTGTTTGTGCCAAGAAAAGCCTTTGGGATAGCTTTGGTGATAGTTGATTTGATCTTGTTGGAAAATAGAAACTTTTGCATCCAGTAAAACAATTTTATAAATTCATAGAAGTGACGAAAAATTCTGAATTTTTTACACAATATTGATATACAAATTATCTCTGTTGTCCTAAGTTTTCAGAATTTTTGGAGCTACAGAATTATGAGAACAGTTCGCATCTTTACAGACTATTCTGTTCTTGACAGATTCTGTTTTCTTTGCACTGTGTGCTTATTTTGATGAATCTATGGTTTGTATCGGGGGGTATGAGCCATGGTAAAGTTAGAATACAGTAGATATAATGCAAGAACAAAATTTGAATGGGTTTTCTACAGTACTTAAAGTAAAGATTGGTTTTCTTATACTAACGGATCTCACGAAGGTTTTGGTGAGTTTTGTGTGATTGAAGTTTTCAAGTTTTGGGTGAGATTACGATGGATGAAGGAATAAGGAGTAAGAAGAGCCTAAGCTTGGGGATTCCCCATGGCACCCCAAGCCATTATCCAAAGAGAAGCAAGCAACTAAGCTTGGGGATGCCAGAGTGGCATCCCCTCTTTCTTCTGACGACCATTGGTATTTTACTTGGAGCTATATTTTTATTCGTCACATATCATGAGTTTTGCTTGGAGCGTCTTGTACGATATGAGTCTTTGCTTGTTTTGCTTTTTATTTTTAGTCATGAATCCTTGCTGGACACACCTATTTGAGAGAGCCAAAAATTTTCTATGACTTGGTAGAATTGCTCTCTATGCTTCACTTAAATCTTTATGAGTTATGGAATTGCTCTAGTGCTTCACATATATCTTTTTGAGCATAGTGTGCTTTAGTATTTTTGAAGAAATGCTATCATGCTTCACTTAGATTTATTTGAGAGTTAGTAATTTTTTTTAGAAATTCTCTCTTGCTTCACTTAAATTATTTTGAGAGAAGAAAATTTTATGCTCATGTTCTTCACTTAGATTTGTTTGAGCTATCAAAAGCAACAAATGAAATTAGTCCCAAAGTGATAGATATTCAAGAGGGATATAATAAAAAAAATTCATGAAGATCATTGGACAAAATAAAATTGATTCCTTGTAATAGTTTTGTGATATGTTGATATAATATGTGAGTCATGTTGATGAGTAATTATGCTTTAGTAAGAATATTGGTGTTAAGGTTTGTGATTCCCTATGCAAGCATGAAAGTCAATAGTTATGCAATGAAATTACATCCTACTTGTGGTGCATTATTCGGTGTTAGTTATGCTTAATGCTCGCTTATGAGATTTTTCGTTTCTTGGTTGGATGCTTCTCAATCTTTTGCTAGCCTTCATTTGCACTAAGTATGATCACTACTTGTGCATCCAAAATCCTTTAACCAGTTTTGCCATATGAGTCCACTATACCTACCTATATGCGGTATTTCCGTGCCATTCTAAGCAAATTTGTATGTGCCATCTCTAATTTCAAAATAAATTTCTCTTTTGTGTGCTCGTACCACTCATGAAACGGTAGGGGGTGGTTGATATATTTCCATGCTAGATGTGTTATTCTCAAGATGAGTGTTTATTCACTTGTCATTGCACGAGAGTACGGCAAGGGTATTAGGGATGCCCAGTTCCAAAACGAAAAATAAATTTACTTTATGTTGTCAAATAATAAATTCCTTAGAAAGTGTTGGTATGGAAGGCACCCGTGGATACGGCTAGCCATGGAAAGTGAAAGTATGGTTGAAAAAGGAATAAACTTTATTTTCTGTTTGGGAACCGCCTATGATATATCTAGCATGGAAAGTATTAGGAACTACTCGATTGTTTTTGTTGACAGGAAAAGCATGCCACCGAAAATGTTTTATCTCTACTTTTTTCGCTTTGAGCTCTGGCACCTCTACAAATCCCTACTTCCCTCTGTGAAGGGCCTTTCTTTTACTTTATGCATTTTTTATTTTATTTTGAGTCGCCATCTTCTCTTATAAAGCACCAACTAAGGGGAGTGAGGGCTTTTGGCGGGCGACCTCCATGGAGGTGGATATTTTGAAAAATTCAATAATTACATTTTGGAGTTTCAAAAAATTCTGAATAAAATTCTACACATTCATATGGATGTATTCTACATGTGTATAAAATCTGACAACGAAATACATTACGGTGAGAGCTACACAAAAAAGAGAAAATCCTGCATTTCTAATAGTGAATAGTGTCCGCACTGTTCATCAGTTTGAAAAACACGATTTGTCTTTTTTGTGTAGCTCTCACCATAATGTATTTCATCTTCAAAATTTACACACATGTAGAATACATCCATGTTGACATGTATGATTTTTTTTAGAATTTTTTGAAACTTTAAAATATGTTTTTCAATTTTTTCAAAATACCCACCTCCATGGAGGTCGACCGCCGTTAGCATTTTGCGCAACTAAGGGGCACTATGATCGTACTTGAGCATTGGGTGTAGCTAATATGCGAGTTTGTTTCATGAATGGATCAATGATTGAGCATAATGGGTTAGGGATAACTTGCTTTAGTGTTGATATTTTGAAAGACATGGTTGCTTGTTGATATGCTTGAGTATTGAAATCTTCATGTCAAAACTAGACAATTGCTTTGAATCATATAAATGTCCAAATGTCCATGCTACAAAGAAAAAAAATATGTGATGAACATGTTAGGCAGCATTCCACATCAAAAATTCTGTTTTTATCATTTACCTACTCGAGGACAAGCAGGAATTAAGCTTGGGGATGCTGATACGTCTCCAACGTATCTATATTTTTTTATTGTTCCATGCTGTTATATTATCATTCTTGGATGTTTTACAATCATTTTATAGCAACTTTATATAATTTTTTGGGAACAACCAATTGACATAGTTCCCAGTGCCAGTTGCTGTTTTTTGCTTGTTTTTTACTTCGCAGGAAATCAATACCAAACGGAGTCCAAACGCAGCGAAACTTTTTGGTGATTTTTTCTGGACCAGAGGACACAAGTTGGGCCAAGAAAGTACCTGAGGGGGGCTCCGAGGGGAGCACAACCCACCAGGGCGCGCCTCCCAGGTGGGTTGGGCCCACCTCGGCCACCTCCCGCACCGCCTCTTTGCTCTATAAATACCCCAATATTCCAGAAACCCTAGGGGAGTCGACGAAAATCAATTCCAGCCACCGCAAGTTCCAGAAACCACAGATCCAATCTAGACACCATCACGGAGGGGTTCATCATCCTCATTGGTGCCTCTCCGATGATGCATGAGTAGTTCATTGTAGACCTACGGGTCCGTAGTTAGTAGCTAGATGGCTTCCTCTCTCTCTTTTGATTCTCAATACAATGGTCTCTTGGAGATCTATTTGATGTAACTCTTTTTGCGGTGTGTTTGTTGGGATCCGATGAACTTTGAGTTTATGATCAGATCTATATTTTTATCCATGAAAGTTATTTGAGTCTTTTGATCTCTTATATGCATGATTACTTATAGCCTCGTATTTCTTCTTCGAATCTTTGGTTTAGTTAGGTCAACTAGATCGATTTTTCTTGCCATGGGAAGAGGTGCTTTGTGATGAGTTCGATCTTACTGTGCTTGATCCCAGTGACAGAAGGGGAACCGACACGTATATATCGTTGCTATTAAGGATAACAAGATGGGGTATATTTCTACATAAATAGATCTTGTCTACATCAGGTCATTGTTCTTATTGCATTACTCCATTTCTCCATGAACTTAATACACTAGATGCATGCTGGATAGCGGTCGATGTGTGGAGTAATAGTAGTAGATGCAGGCAGGAGTCGGTCTACTAATCTTGGACGTGATGCCTATGTAATGATCATTGCTTGGATATCATCATAATTATTTGAAGTTCTATTAATTGCCCGACAGTAATTTGTTTACCCACCGTATGCTATTTTTCTAGAGAGAAGCCACTAGTGAAATCTACGGCCCCCAGGTCTATTTTCTCATCATATATTTTCAGATCTATTTTGCTATTTGCCTTTTATTTATTTGCTACTTTTATTTTCAGATCTATATTATCAAAAACCCAAAAATACCTCGCTAAATTTTATTTGCTTTTATTTGCATCTATCAATCTATTACAACTTTCTCACGTCCGTTTGCCAATTTTTGGCGCTGTTACCCAAATGGGATTGACAACCCCTTTAACACGTCGGGTTGCAAGTATTTGTTCTTTGTGTGCAGGTGTTGTTTACGTAGTGTTGCTTGGTTCTTCTACTGGTTCGATAACCTTGGTCTCATCACTAAGGGAAATACCTACCGTTGATGTGCTGCATCATCCCTTCCTCTTTGGGGAAATACCGACGTAGTTCAAGCAAACATCAGCCTTGCCACAAATACTATGTCAACTACATGATCATGCAAAGCAATATGACAATGATGAAGCGTGTCATAATAAACGCAATGGTGCAAGTTGCATGGCAATATATCTCGGAATGGCTATGGAAATGCCATAATAGGTAGGTATGGTGGCTGTTTTGAGGAAGGTATATGGTGGGTGTAATGCACCGGCGAAAGTTGCGCGGTACTAGAGAGGCTAGCAATGGTGGAAGGGTGAGAGTGTGTATAATCCATGGACTCAACATTAGTCATAAAGAACTCACATACTTATTGCAAAAGTCTATTAGATATCGAAACAAAGTACTACACGCATGCTCCTAGGGGGATAGATTGGTAGGAAAAGACCATCGCTTTCTCCGACCGCCACTCATAAGGAAGACAATCAATAAATAAATCATGCTCCAACTTCATTACATAACGGTTCACCATACGTGCATGCTACGGGAATCACAAACTTTAACACAAGTATTTATACCAATCCACAATTACTCACTAGCATGACTCTAATATCACCATCTTTATATCTCAAAACAATCATAAGGAATCAAACTTCTCATAGTATTCAACGCTCTTTATATGAAAGTTTTTATTATATCCCTCTTGGATGCCCATCATATTAGGATTAAATTCATAACCTAAGCAAATTACCATGCTGTTTAGAGAGACTCTCAAAATAATATAAGTGAAGCATGAGATTTCAATAATTTCTATAAAATAAATCCACCGCCGTGCTCTAAAAAGATATAAGTGAAGCACTAGAGCAAAATTGCCTAGCTCAAAAGATATAAGTGAAGCACATAGAGTATTCTAATAAATTGACGAATCATGCGTGTACCTCTCAAAAGGTGTGTACAGCAAGGATGATTGTGGCAAACTAAAAAAGCAAAGACTCATATCATACAAGACGCTCCAAGCAAAACACATATCATGTGGTGAATAAAAATATAGCCTCAAGTAAATTTACCGATAGACGAAGACAAAAGAGGGGATGCCATCCGGGGCATCCCCAAGCTTAGATGCTTGGTTATCCTTTAATATTACCTTGGGATGCCTTGGGCATCCCCAAGCTTAGGCTCTTGCCACTCCTTATTCCATAGTCCATCAAATCTTTACCCAAAACTTGAAAACTTCACAACACAAAACTCAACAGAAAACTCATGAGATCCGTTAGTATAAGAAAATAAATCACCACTTTTTGGTACTGTTGTTAACTCATTATTTATTTATATTGGTGTAATATCTACTATATTCCAACTTTTCCATGGTTCGTACCCCCCGATACTACCCATAGATTCTTCAAAATAAGCAAACAACACAAAGAAAACAGAATCTGTCAGAAACAGAACAGTCTGCGAAGATCTGAATTGTTCTCATACTTATGTAACTCCAAAAATTCTGAAAAATTAGTAAAACAGAGGAATTTTTATATAAATCTTGTGTAAAAAATTCATAGTTTTTACACACTCCAGTGAATTTAATCAATTATATTACTGGACACAAAAGTTTCTGTTTTTCAGCAAGATCAAATCAACTATCACCGTAAGCCATCCCAAAGGTCTTACTTGGCTCAAACACTAATTAAAACACCAAAACACAATTACTACCGAGGTAATAATGTGTATTCTCATAAAAACAGAAAATAAAAATATTGGGTTGTCTCCCAACAAGCGCTTTTCTTTAAAGCCTTTTAGCTAGGCATTGATAATTTTAATGATGCTCACATGAAAGATAATAGTTGAAACACAAAGGGAGCATCATTAAGCATGTGAAAAACACATCTAAGTCTAACATACTTCCTATGCATAGGCATTTTATAGGCAAACAAATTATCAAGGCAAGCAAAGACTAGCATATGCAAAGAAGAAGAAAGAAACAATAGCAATCTCAACACAACGAGAGGTAATTCAGTAACATGAAAATTTCTACAACCATATTTTCCTCTCTCATAATAATTACATGTAGGATCATGATCAAATTCCACAATATAACTATCACATAAAATATTCTCTTCCTGATCCACATGCATGCAAAGTTGACACTCTTCCAAAATAGTGGGATTATCATCAAATAAAGTCATGACCTTTCCAAGCCCACTTTTATCAAAAATTTCATAAGATTGGTCATACTCCAAAGTAGCGGGATCATTATTACCTAGAGTCGACACTCTTCCAAACCCACTTTCAATATTATTGCACACATATTCATCATGAGGCTTAAATAAATTTTCAAGATCATAAGAAGAATCACCCATTGCAATAAGTAGTGGACATATCAAAATCAGCATCCACAAGCTTAGGGTTTTGCATATTATTAGCACAATTGACATTAATAGAATTTATAATAACATCATTGCAATCATGATTTTCATTCAAGGAGCTTTCGTGAATCACTTCAT
Source organism: Thinopyrum elongatum (assembly GCA_011799875.1). Taxonomy (NCBI): domain Eukaryota; kingdom Viridiplantae; phylum Streptophyta; class Magnoliopsida; order Poales; family Poaceae; genus Thinopyrum; species Thinopyrum elongatum. The sequence goes on from CM022302.1 coordinate 322,487,713, forward strand.
AAATTTCTTCTTTTAACACTTCATCACAATTTTTAGATTCATGAATTTCAAGCAAAACTTCATAAAGATAATCTAGTGCACACAACTCACTAGCAATTGGTTCATCATAATTGGATCTCTTAAAAAGATTAGCAAGTGGATAAGGATCCATAAATGTTTTGCTTACTAATTTTCAATAAATACACAATTATGCCAAGCAAGCAAGGAAACAAACAAAGTAAGACATAAGGGCAAACGAAAGGAGGAACGAAAGAAGGGCGAAAAAAGGCAAATCTTTTTGTGTTTTTCTGAAATCATTTTAGAAGTGGGGGAGAGGAAAATGAGAGGCAAATGGCAAATAATGTAATGCAAGAGATGAGCGTTTATGGTGGGTACTTGGTAGGCTTGATGTAGATCTCCCCAGCAACGGTGCCAGAAATTCTTCCTACTACTTCTTGAGCTTGCGTTGGTTTTTCCCTTGAAGAGGAAAGGGTGATGCAGCAAAGTAGAGATAAGTATTTCCCTCGGTTAAGAACCAAGGTATCAATCCAGTAGGAGATACACGCAAGTCTCCCATCTATGCACCTGCACAAACAATCAAACACTTGCACCCAACGCGATAAAGGGGTTATCAATCCCTTCACGGTCACTTGCAAAGGTGAGATCTGATAGAGATAGATATAAAAGCTTACTAAAACATAAAACAAAGTAAAAACAAATAAATTGTAGCAAGGTATTTTTGGGTTTTTTGGTTTATAGATCTGAAAATATATGATGGAAAATAGACCCGGGGCCATAGGTTTCACTAGAGGCTTCTCTCTTGAAGGCAAATAATACGGTGGGTGAACAAATTACCGTCGAGCAGTTGATAGAAAAGCGCAAAGTTATGACGATATCCAAGGCAATGATTATGAATATAGGCATCACGTCCGTGTCAAGTAGATCGACTCCCGCCTGCATCTACTACTATTACTCCACACATCGACCGCTATCCAGTACGCATCTAGAGTATTAAGTTCATAAGAACGGAGTAACGCCTTAAGTAAGATGACATGATGTAGAGGGATAAACTCAAGCAATATGATGAAAACCCCATCTTTTTACCCTTGATGGCAACAATACAATACGTGCCTCGCTACCCCTACTTTGTCACTGGGTGAGGACACCACAAGATTGAACCCAAAACTAAGCACCTCTCCCATTGCAAGAAGAACCAATCTAGTTGGCCAAACCAAACCGATAATTCGAAGAGAAATACAAAGATATCAAATCATGCATATAAGAATTCAGAGAAGATTCAAATAATATTCATAGATAAACTGATCATAAATCCACAATTCATTCTCGACAAACACACCGCAAAAGAATATTACATCGGATAGATCTCCAAGAACATCGAGGAGAACATGGTATTGAGGATCAAAGAGAGAGAAGAAGTCATCTAGCTACTAGCTATGGACTCGTAGCTCTGAGGTAAACTACTCATGCTTCATAGGAAGGGCAATAGACTTGATGTAGAAGCCCTTCGTGATCGAATACCTCTCCGGCAGGATGCCGAAAAAGGCCCCAAGATGGGATCTCACGAGAACAAAAGGTTACAGCGGTGGAAAACTATTTTGGTGGATGCTTCTGGTCGTTTGGGAATATTTCTGAATTTATAGGCCAAAGATTAGGGTTGGAGGACACCCGTGGGGGCCACAAGCCAGGGGGCACCCCCTTAGGGCACGCCCTGAGGGCTTGTGGAGCCCTCAGGACCCTTATGCCTTCCTCTCCAAGTCCTACGTGTGTCTTCTGGTCCAGGAAAAATCATCACGAAAGTTTTATTCCGTTTGGACTCCGTTTGATATTCCTTTTCTGTAAAACTCTAAAACAAGGAAAAAACAGAAACTGGCACTGGGCTCTAGGTTAATAAGTTAGTCCCAAAAATAATATAAAATAGCATATTAATGCATATAAAACATCCAAAACAGATAATATAATAGCATGGAACAATCAAAATTTATAGATACGTTGGAGACGTATCACTACTTCGTAAGGGACTGATTTGGATCCACATGTTTAATGCTATGGTAAGATTTTATCTTAATACTTTTCTCGTAGTTGCGAATGCTTGCGAGGGGGTTAATCATAAGTGGGAGGCTTGTTCAAGTAAGAAAAGCACCCAAGCACCAGTCCACCAACATATGAAATTATCAAAGTAGCGAACGCGAATCAAACTAACATGATGAAAGTGACTAGATGAAATTCCCGTGTGCCCTCAAGAACGCTTTGCTTATTATAAGAGACCGTTTTGGCCTGTCCTTTGCTACAAAAATGATTGGGCTACCTTGCTGCACTTTATTTACCATTACTGTTACTTGTCCGTTACAAATTATCTTGCTATCGAACTACCTGTTACCTACAATTTCAGTGCTTGCAGAAATTACCTTGCTGAAAACCACTTGTCATTTCCTTCTGCTCCTCGTTGGGTTCGACACTCTTACTTATTGAAAGGACTATGATTGATCCCCTATACTTGTGGGTCATCAGGAAGCGCCCCCGAGAGTGAAGAGGAATGAGAATGATTGCCTCTTACTTAAGGCACTCATCACCCAGAACCAAATTAACAACAAGTTGTTCGAATCGGGGAGTAATATTATTTCTGATGGCATGAATGATGCACAAATAGGACTGGTGCTTGATACGTCTCCATCGTATCTATAATTTTTGATTGTTTCATGCCAATATTCTACAATTTTCATATAGTTTTGGCAACTTTTTATACTATTTTTGGGACTAACATATTGATCCAGTGCCCAGTGCCAGTTCCTGTTTGTTGCATGTTTTTTGTTTATCAAAAAATCCATATCAAACGAAGTCCAAACGCGATAAAAACTTACGGAGATTTTTTTTGGAATATATGTGGGAAGTGGAATCAACGCGAGACGATGCCCGAGGCGGCGACAAGGCAGGGGGGTGCGCCCCATGGGGTAGGGCGCACCCTGGGCCCTTGTGGCCACCCCGTAAGGCGGTTGGTGCTCTTCTTCGGCCGCAAGAAAGCTAATATCCAGATAAAAATCATGTTAAAATTTCAGCCCAATCGGAGTTACGGATATCCGGGAATTTAAGAAACGGTGAAAGGCTAGAATCTGGGAGCACAGAAACAGAAGGAAACAGAGAGAGAGAGAGATCCAATCTTGGAGGGGCTCCCGCCCCTCCGCTGCCATGGAGGCTAAGGACCAGAGGGGAAACCCTCCTCCCATCTAGGGGGGAGGTCAAGGAAGAAGAAGAAGGAGGGGGGCTCTCTCCCCCTCTCTCCCGGTGGCGCCGGAACACCGCCGGGGCCATCATTGTGACAGCGATCTACACCAACAACTTCGCCACCGTCATCACCAACTCTCTCCCCCTCTATGCAGTGGTGTGACACCTCTTCTCCCCATTGTAATATCTACTTAAACATGGTGCTCAACACTATATATTATTTCCCAATGATGTATGGCTATCCTATGATGTTTGAGTAGATACGTTTTGTCCTATGGGTTGATTGATGATCATGATTGGTTTGAGTTGCATGTTTTATTATTGGTGCTGTCCTATGGTGCTCTTCGTGTCGCGCAAGCGTGAGGGATCCCCGCTGTAGGGTTTGCAATATGTTTATGATTCGCTTATGGTGGGTGGCGTGAGTGACAGAAGCACAGACCCGAGTAAGTAGGTTGTTTGCGTATGGGAGTAAAGAGGACTTGATACCTTATAATGCTATGGTTGGGTTTTACCTTAATGATCTTTAGTAGTTGTGGATGCTTGCTAGAGTTCCAATCATAAGTGCGTATGATCCAAGTAGAGAAAGTATGTTAGCTTATGCCTCTCCCTCATATAAAATTACAATAAGGATTACCGGTCTAGTTATCGATGGCCTAGGGACAAATAACTTTCCTGTGACAAAAAGCTCTCTACTAAAACTAACTTAGTTATTTCTTTATCTAAACAGCCCCTATCTTTTATTTTCATGCTCTTTATTATCTTGCAAACCTATCTCTTTACACCTACAAAGTACTTCTAGTTTCATACTTGTTCTAGGTAAAGAGAACGTTAAGCGTGCGTAGAGTTGTATCGGTGGTCGATAGAACTTGAGGGAATATTTGTTCTACCTTTAGCTCCTCGTTCGGTTCGACACTCTTATTTATCGAGAAAGGCTACAACTGATCCCCTATACTTGTGGGTTATCAAGACCTTTTTTTGGCGCCGTTGCCGGGGAGCAATAGCGTGGGGTGAATATTCTCGTGTGTGCTTGTTTGCTTCATCGCTAAGTAGTTTTTATTTTTTGCTCCTGTTTTCTATCTTTATTTATGGGTAGGAAATGTAAAATACCAAAAAAAATTAGTTGTACCTACTAAACCAATGGTTGAAGAACCACCCAAAATCTATCATACTCCTGAAGCTTTTTACTTGGATCATCTTCGATCCCTTTGTGCTCGTGCTGAAAACCCAACTAGCTTAGTTGAGGGAAAATCATTAGATGAGCATGCTTATTATGTGCGACACCGCTTATCTCAAAAATGGAAACTTTTATGGCATCAAATTAATACTATGCAATGCCATGCTTGGAATTTATGTGAATTATATGATTTTACTTGTTGTTCTGAAGACCCTAAGAAACACCTTCCCTACCAGTGTGAGTTTAGTGATAATGGAATCTTATCTTCTTATGCCAAGGGTGTTTATAATTACTATGATGTTCAACAAATTGAAGAATTTGTTGCTTTTAAGGGTGCTTATGAAATTGCTTCTTTGATTGAAAAGTATGATGCTACTCTTTACAAATCTAAATTTTTTGCCATACTTAAATATTGCTATGAGAATTATGCTTCTAATGCTTATGTTAAACCATATATTGAGGACTCCTCCATCCAAGAGGAGACTAATATTTTGCAGGAAACTATGGAAGAAGAAATTGATGACACTGTGAGCTCATTAGATGAAAAAGATGAGGAGGAGAGCGAAGAACAAAAGGAGGAAGAGCGGATTAGCTACCCGTGCCCACCTTCTAATGAGAGTAACTCTTCAACTCATACATTGTTTAATTTCCCTTCGTGCTTACCGAAGGATGAATGCTATGTTGATTGCTATGATCCCTTGGATTCATTTTAAATATCCCTTTTTGATGAAATTGATGCTTGCTATGCTTGTGGCCATGATGCCAATATGAATTATGCTTATGGAGATGAACTTGCTATAGTTCCTTATGTTAAGACTGAAATTGTTGCTATTGCACCCACGCATGATAGTCCTATTATCTTTTTGAATTCTCCCAACTACACTATATTGGAGAAGTTTGCGCTTATTAAGGATTATATTGATGGGTTGCATTTTACTACTACACATGATGATTTTGATAGATATAATATGCATGTGCTTGCTGCTCCTACTTGCAATTATTATGAGAGAGGAACTACGTCTCCGCCTCTCTATGTTTCCAATGCGATAAAATTGCAAGAAACTATTTATGCTATGTATTGGCCTTTACTTGATGTGCATGAATTGTTCTTTTATGACATGCCGATGCATAGGAAGAGAGTTAGACTTCATCGTTACTTGATATATGTTACATTGTGCTCACTACTAAATCACAAATCATTGTTAATTAAAATTGGCTTTGATATACCTTGGGATCCGGGTGGATCCATTACTTGAGCACTATATGCCTAGCTTAATGGCTTTAAAGAAAGCGTTGCCAGGGAGACAACCTGGAAGTTTTAGAGAGTCATTTATTTCTGTTGTGTGTTTTTATAAAGTTTAAAAAAAATATAGAGGGGAACCTAAAACTTTTCAAAAAGAAAAGTGAAAGTGAGAAAGATGAACATCGTTGAAGTGGGGGACGTCCTTGAACTTTGTTCATGCCCATGGAAACTTTGTGAATCTTGATTATAGAAACATTTCAACAAAAATAATTATCCCCTTTTACAAATCCATTGTATTATAAAAATAATGTGCCAAGATTTGCCTTTAGGATGATTAGATTGTTTTTTTTGGTATGTGCAGTGGAAAAACAGAAACTTTGTCTATAGCGCGTGAATTTACATTTTTTACTGGAATGTCAAAAGCTTCTGAAACCTTTTTCACAGTACTTATATACAAATTGGTTATTTTTTCCTAATTTTTCAGAATTTTTAGATTTACAGAAGTATGGTAGATTTTCTGATTACTATACACTGTCCTGTTTTTGACCGATTCTGTTTTTGATGCATTGTTTTGCTCGTTTTGATGAAACTATCAATTGTATCGGTGGTATAAGCCATGGAAAAGTTATAATACAGTTGCTACAATGCAAAAATAAAATATGAATGAGTTTTCAACTGTACTTAAAGTGGTGATTTGTTTTATTATACTAACGGATCTCACGAGGGTTTTGTTAAGTTTTGTGTGATTGAAGTTTTCAAGTTTTGGGTGAGATCACGATGGATGAGGGAATAAGGAGTGGCAAGAGCCTAAGCTTGGGGATGCCCGAGGCACCCCAAGGTAATATTCAAGGACTCCCAAGCAGCTAAGCTTGGGGATGCCCCGGAAGGCATCCCCTCTTTCTTCTAACGATCATCGGTAATTTTACTTGGAGCTATATTTTTATTCATCACATGATATGCGTAAATCTTGGAGCATTATGTGCTTTTTATTTTTCTTTTAATAATGCACCATGCTGGTATGAGATAGTACTTGGTTGATTTATAGAATGCTCTTTGCACTTCACTTATATCTTTTGAGTATGGCTTTATAGAATGCTTCATGTGCTTCACTTATATCATTTGAAGTTTGGATTGCCTGTTTCCCTACACATAAAAAACCGCCATTTGTAGAATGCTCTTTTGCTTCACTTATATTTGTTAGAGCATGGGCATATCTTTTGTAGAAAGAATTGAACTCTCTTGCTTCACTTATATCTATTTAGAGAGTCATCAGGAATTGGTCATTCACATGGTTAGTCATAAAATCCTACATAAAACTTGTAGATCACTGAATATGATATGTTTGATTCCTTGCAATAGTTTTGCGATATAAAGATGGTGATATTAGAGTCATGCTAGTGAGTAATTGTGGATTGGTAAGAATACTTGTGTTAAAGTTTGTGATTCCCGTAGCATGCACGTATGGTGAACCGTTATGTAACAAAGTTGGAGGATGAGGTATTTATTGATTGTCTTCCTTATGAGTGGCGGTCGGGGACGAGCGATGGTCTTTCCTACCAATATATCCCCCTTGGAGCATGCGCGTAGTACTTCGTTTCGATAGCTAATAGACTTTTGCAATAAGTATGTGAGTTCTTTATGACTAATGTTGAGTCCATGGATTATACGCACTCTCACCCTTCCATCATTGCTAGCCTCTTCGGTACCGTGCATTGCCCTTTCTCACCTCGAGAGTTGGTGCAAACTTCGCCGGTGCATCCAAACCCCGTGATACGATACGCTCTATCACACATAAGCCTCCTTATATCTTCCTCAAAACAGCCACCATACCTACCTATCATGGCATTTCCATAGCCATTCCGAGATATATTGCCATGCAACTTCCATCATCATCATATACATGACTTGAGCATTCATTGTCATATTGCTTTGCATGATCATAAGATAGCTAGCATGATATTTTCATGGCTTGTCCGTTTGATGTCTTTGCTACGCTAGATCATTGCACATCCTGGTACACTGCCAGAGGCATTCATATAGAGTCATATTTTGTTGTAATATCAAGTTGTAAGTAAATAAAAGTGTGATGATCATCATTATTAGAGCATTGCCCCAGTGAGGAAAGGATGATGGAAACTATGATTCCCCCACAAGTCGGGATGAGACTCCGGACGAAAAATAAAAAAATAAATAAAAATAAAGGCAAAAAAAAGGAGAGCCCAAAAAAAAAGAGAAAAAAGAAAGAAAAAAAAAAACAACAAAAAATGAGAGAAAAAGAGAGAAGGGGCAATGCTACTATCCTTTTACCACACTTGTGCTTCAGAGTAGCACCATGTTCTTCATATAGAGAGTCTCTTGAGTTATCACTTTCATATACTAGTGGGAATTTTCATTATAGAACTTGGCTTGTATATTCCGATGATGGACTTCCTCAAATGCCTGAGGTCTTCATGAGCAAGCAAGTTGGATGCACACCCACTTAGTTTCAGTTTGAGCTTTCATACACTTATAGCTCTAGTGCATCCGTTGCATGGTAATCCCTACTCCTCGCATTGACATCAATTGATGGGCATCTCCATAGCCCATTGATTAGCCGCATCGATGTGAGACTTTCTCCTTTTTTCGTCTTCTCCACACAACCTCCACCATCATATTCTATTCCACCTATAGTGCTATATCCATGGCTCACACTCATGTATTGCGTGATAGTTGAAAAAGCTTGAGAACATTAAAAATATGAAACAATTGCTTGGCTTGTCATCGGGGTTGTGCATGCTGAAATACTTTGTGTGGTGAAGATGGAGCATAGCCAGATTATATGATTTTGTAGGGATAACTTTCTTTGGCCATGTTATTTTGAAAAGACATGATTGCTTTATTAGTATGCTTGAAGTATTATTGTCTTAATGTCAAATGATAGACTATTGCTTTGAATCACTCGTGTCTTAATATTCATGCCATGATTAGATTATATGATCAAGATTATGCTAGGTAGCATTCCACATCAAAAATTATCTTTTTTATCATTTACCTACTCGAGGACGAGCAGGAATTAAGCTTGGCGATGCTGATACGTCTCCGTCGTGTCTATAATTTTTGATTGTTTCATGCCAATATTCTACAACTTTCATATACTTTTGGCAACTTTTTATACTATTTTTGGGACTAACATATTGATCCAGTGCCCAGTGCCAGTTCCTATTTGTTGCATGTTTTTTGTTTCGCAGAAAATCCATATCAAACGGAGTCCTAATGCAATAAAAACTTACGGAGATTTTTTTGGAATATATCTGGGAAGTGGAATCAACACGAGACGATGCCCGAGGCGGCGGCAAGGCAGGGGGCGTGCCCTGGGCCCTTGTGGCCACCCCATAAGGAGGTTGGTGCCCTTCTTCGGCCGCAAGAAAGCTAATATCTGGATAAAAATCGTGTTAAAATTTCAGCCCAATCGGAGTTACGGATCTCGGGGAATTTAAGAAACGGTGAAAGGCCAGAATCTGGGAGCGCAGAAACAGAAGGAAACAGAGAGAGAGATCCAATCTCGGAGAGGCTCCCGCCCCTCCGCTGCCATGGAGGCCAATGACCAGAGGGGAAACCCTCCTCCCATCTAGGGGGAAGGTCAAGGAAGAAGAAGAAGGAGGGGGGCTCTCTCCCCCTCTCTCCCGGTGGCGCCGGAACGCCTCCCGGGCCATCATCGTGATGGCGATCTACACCAACAACTTCGCCGCCGTCATCACCAACTCTCTCCCCCTCTATGCAGCGGTGTAATACCTCTTCTCCCCGCTGTAATCTCTACTTAAACGTGGTGCTCAACGCTATATATTATTTCCCAATGATGTATGGCTATCCTATGATGTTTGAGTAGATCCGTTTTGTCCTATGGGTTGATTGATGATCATGATTGGTTCGCGTTGCATATTTTATTATTGGTGCTGTCCTATGGTGCTCTCCGTGTCGCACAAGCATGAGGGATCCCCGCTGTAGGGTTTGCAATATGTTTATGATTCACTTATGGTGGGTGGCGTGAGTGGCAGAAGCACAGACTTGAGTAAGTAGGTTGTTTGCGTATGGGAGTAAAGAGGACTTGATACCTTATAATGCTATGGTTGGGTTTTACCTTAATGATCTTTAGTAGTTGTGGATGCTTGCTAGAGTTCCAATCATAAGTGCATATGATCCAAGTAGAGAAAGTATGTTAGCTTATGCCTCACCCTCATATAAAATTGCAATAAGGATTATCGGTCTAGTTATCGATTGCCTAGGGACAAATAACTTCCTTGTGACAAAAAGCTCTCTACTAAAACTAACTTAGTTATTTCTTTATCTAAACAACCTCTATCTTTTATTTTCGCGCTCTTTATTATCTTGCAAACCTATTTCTTTACACCTACAAAGTACTTCTAGTTTCATACTTGTTCTAGGTAAAGCGAACGTTAAGCGTGCGTAGAGTTGTATCGGTGATCGATAGAACTTGAGGGAATATTTGTTCTACCTTTAGCTCCTCATTGGGTTCGACACTCTTATTTATCGAGAAAGGCTATAACTGATCCCCTATACTTGTGGGTTATTAGTGCTTGCTAAAAATAAAGCAGACGTACTTGAAGCACGCAATTACGTCCATGGCCAGCCATTTCTTGTTGGCGAATACTTTGATGAGTGCAGTTGCAGTTGCCGCGAGTTACATAAATATTGCATGGATCTAATGTTAGCAGGTCATCATGTTCTGCTAGTCTACCACAACAGAGATCATTTCAGTGTGGATTTCGAGGACTTACATCTCTTCTTCAACTTCAACGCGCTGGATGCCACTCTTGTTAGATGCCTGATTTTGTAAGTACTTAACAAACTCTGATCAACTTCTCCATACAAGGCTGGAAATGATAAACAACTAACTGCATTTTATTCCTCTCAGGGGATTGACCGCGCAGAGAAGAAAAAAGGAGAGTGTGTATTTCATAGATCCTGCATTAGCCAATGGCACAACACTACATGGTAAGGATGAACGGGAGTGGGCCATTAACACGGTCGCCCGTATCTTCGAAAACACGTCCCATGCAAAATCATTTCTCTGGCCATATCATGAATGGTAAGTCAAATAAAAAACCGCGCATACACTGATTGTCTTCCAAATTTTGACATAATTCATAAGTTCATGGTTTCCTTAATATATAGCAATCACTGGATCTTGGTATTCATTGTTCCAAACAAGAACATAGTTTACTACATGGATTCTCTCAGAGAGTCAATAAAGTCTCAAGATCTGACACATCTTCAGCAATTCATGGATAGGTATTGAATTCTATTTTGTTGAAATTAATTTGCATTCATATCTGGTTCAAGAATTGATGTTGTGAAAATTCATCTTCATTTGCAGTGTGTTCGCATTGTGGAAAACTAAACTAGGGAACCCGTTCAAGAGGGAACTACCTCCGCGGCACGAGATCATTACTCTGGTAACACACCGAAATCCGTTATTTTCGTAAAATGTATCCAATAGTCTGCAAATACCTTTTCTTACACTAGTCAAATGTTCAAGCTTCTAAATAAACCTCTTTCTATTTTTGTCCAAAAAAAACATCTAACACCGGTTAGGTTGTTCCTAACAGGACAAATAACTCACTAATTCTGTACAAAAAATTTAAGTGTCCTCAGCAACAAGCAGGGACCAACCTTTGTGGATACTATGTTTGCAGACACATGATATCCATCTGCAAATCTACTGATAGTTGTGAAGATGCTCGCGAATTAGTACCAGTAAGTCTATCTTAACTAATATCTTCTACTCCACTCATATGGCACATTCTGATCTTAAAAATACTGCAGCTCATCTTAGAACCGAGGACCCTTGAACCGCTCCCCGCTGGTGAATTGTTGATGGTTTGGCGATTTATCAGCAACTTCGTGAATCACTACATCAATCCCACTGGTGATAATGAAGATTTCAGCATGCCTTCTCCTGAAACATTGAGTAAGAGTTAGCCGCTAAACATATACGCATGGATCCATTGTTTTCCATGTGATGAGGTCTTCGTATTTCGTACACTATGATTAATTATGTAATGCATATATATGTCGACAAATCATTGGAATTTAGCTACCATTTGTTCAATTGCAATTATTGTGAAATCTGATGAATGTTCTTCCTATGGACACTATTTGTTCAATTGCATATTTTGGCGAATTTGCTTTTTTGCATGCCGATTCAAATGGGATATTTTTGCTTTAACCTGGCAATTGCTGCGCACATGGTTCAACTAAATGAGTGTGTGTGATCCACATCAGAAAGCATACGTCAATCGTAGCGGAACCATCGGTGATACACAGCAGATCACAGACGATTGGTAGCACTACTACGTGTGCGTAGGGGCTCCGGAACTATTTGTGATACCACATTATCGCACACGAGAGCTCAGAGTAAACCGTGCCCAATGTAAAATACAATCCCAGTCGTAAATTTTTCAGGAAACGTGTGGGATCCCACACGAGAAGCACACCTCACTCATACTACAACCGTCGGTGATACACAACAAATCGCAAACGATCTGTAACACTTGTATGTGTGCGAAGGGGCTCTTGAACAGTTTGTGATAGAACATTATCGGACATGGTAATTGTTCGGAAACGTTTGCGATGGAATCATGCATGGCAGACGAGTTCCGCAGAAAACTCGTGTGCGATGGGGCACATATCACACATAGTTCATATGTTGGCCCGTGTGCCTTAGATACTGTTTCCCAAATGGTTCAGTATGAAACACCGTTTGGTTTCACTGCATCATTAGAAACGTTTAATCACCAATCCCACACGTGTGACAGAATTTGGTGTGTGCTGCATCGTATATGATTACATTTGGCAAGGCATCTGCATCATGGCTCCCTATCCCCGACGGTTTTTGGGTCGTGTGGGAAGGACCCCCCTATCACACACACTCACTAGGCGATGGTTTAAAATGCCATCGCGGAAAGGGGTTAAAAACCGTTTGTATAGCAGCTCGCCGAACCAGTGTTTTCTCTACATGTTTAGTACGATTGTGTACAGTAACTGACATGCATAATATAAAAAACATAGTCAGATTATGCAGGTCCTAAGGGGTGCATGCAGAAATGCAGACTGATGGTAGCAACCAGTGGATAGATCCAAAAGTAATGGTAGCAGGCAGATGATAGCTTCAGTTAAAAAAGACAGATGATGGCTTGTCTACTGTTGTTGCCCAGCCAACATGAACCACAAAGAAGACCAGAGATGAACCAAATAGTAGATAGAGATACTATTCGTTGCTGCCTCGATATGGGCCCCACAAGCATTTTAAATCTCAAGTTTGAATATTAGTTTAGACTTTGGACCTAACTCGGAGTCTAAGAGGTGAACAGGACGATAAAGTAGCAGGTAATATTAATAGGGTCTTTTACATCTCTGTCCCTAACTGGAACCCACTACTCATATTTGCCCCTAATTTCGAAGCCTGCTCAAATTTGCCCCTCTGCCGTTATGTGCACTTATAGAAATGCCCTTCTGTGCCGTTACCGTCCGGTCAAAGCCGGTCAAAGGGCTTTGACCGTCCTGAAAAAAATAGCAAAAAAAATAAAAAAAAATTGAAATTTTGTGGGATCAAAGATACTCAGGTTCGCAAGATGCATGCAAATTTTCGTTCTGTTTGGACATTCCAGGAGCTCGTGGCAAAGAAAAAAAGTAAATATATATGCCTGTGAACAGTAAATTCAGAAAAAATAGCAAGTAAATTCAAAAAAATATGAAATTTTTTGGCATCAAATACGCTCGGGTCCGCAAGGTGCATGCAAAATTTTGTTATGTTTGGACACTGTAGGAGCTCGTGAAAAAAAAATTGGCTCAGGAAAAAACTTTGGAAAAAATGACTATTTTGTTTTTTGCTAGAGCTCCTCGCATGTCATTTGATCACAAAAACTTGCAAGCACCTTGTGCACCCAAGCCTCTTTAATGCCAAAAATTTCATATTTTTTTTGAATTTTCTTGCTATTTTATTTCAAATTTACTGTTCACAAGTATACAGATTAACTGTTTTTCCTCGCCACGAGCTCCTGGAATGTCCAAATAGCACGAAAATTTGCGCACACCTTGCGCACATGAGTATCTTCGATCGCACAAAATTTTAGATTTTTTTAGATTTTTTGCTATTTTTTTAGGATGGTCAAAGCCCTTTGACCGGACGGTAACGGCGCAGAAGGGCATTTCTGCAAGAGCACCTAACAATAGAGGGGCAAATTTAAGCAGGCTTCGAAATTAGGGGCAAATCTGAGTAGGTGGTTCGAGTTAGGGACAGAAATGCAAATGGCCCATATTAATATGTATAACGTAAGCAGACACGAAAGAGTGCGATCTCTCTTCCGGAATTGTGTAGTCCTCAGGTTCATCTGCTCAGTTGATGATGGTAATGCAGTTGGCATGGCTGCCGGCAGCGGGGAAGAAGATCTGAGGCAGCGAAAGAAGGTCTACATGGGGGATGTTTGCTGCTGTGGATGCTTCCGTCGTTGTAGCAGCTCAGGTGGGGTGGACGACGGCACGGCAGGAGCGGGACAAACCACACAGAGTTTTCTTTGACACCTATCTGTAAATGAAGTAAATCTGTAAGGGCTCCTTTGAATTGGAGGATTCTAAAAACACATCGACAGGAAAAACACAACAATAGGATAGGAATGCACGTGCAAAACATAGCATTTGCAAACACATGATTTCTGTCAACCTGGGTGTTTGGTTCATAGGAATTGGAAGAACACAGGAATGCAGAGAAACATTGTCAAATTAAAGTCAAACCACATGAATATGTAAAGTGGGAATCTTATTATGCCAATAATGTACTTAGTATTGTTCTTCACGCATAGTAATTTGAAAAGGACGTCCAAGTGGATATTAAAATTCCTACGTTTTTTCTTTGAAAGAGACACGAAATGGAAAACCCCCTTCCAGTTTTGCTTTGCTCCATTCCTTCTAACCAAATGCATTAATCGTAGTACCATAGGAAACTTTCCAATTTCTGTGACTTTCTTCACTTTTTCTTTCAACCAGTGGCGATTGTAGTAGGCAGTCTTCAACAGGCTGAAGCATGCCCTTGAAAAATGTTTTTGTACTACTACTAGTTTGGATCCAGCCAACTAGCTCAACTCCCAGGCCCATCTACACTCCCAAGACTACTACCACACTGCTTGTTATATGGGAGAAACAATTCGTATTTCTCGTTACTACGTGTTCTTAGTGTGTCTTCTTGCCTGCATGAACTGGATATTTTTAAAGAAACCTAAAGTTTATCAATATATACTACATGTGCTCTGTTGTACTTTGAAAAAAATTGAGCTTATGTGGACAACATAAGTAGGTCCATTATTCTGGTTAAAAAGTTATATCTTAAAAAAAAATCAGTAATAGTACATGTTCCCGTTGTAATCTAAATTTTTCTGAGCTTATTTGGTCCACATGATTATGATATAATGGCTGTCTTCCTAAACTGATTCAAATTGTGGTTCAAACGAGCATTTAGTTTTCTCCCAATTAACTTTGAGACCACCCTCCATTTCTATCTAGATTTGCAACAGCTTTGAACGAAAGGATCCCTAAGGGATCGACATTAATGTAGAGTAAAAAAGCGATGCGATGAGTGTACAACCTCTTTGGCGTAGCCTTGTCGACCTGAGCATCGTTGGGTTGGTAGTGGAGGATGGTGCGGTTGGTGTGACTATCGGAGACGGGGAAGAAGATCTGAAGCGTCTAGAGACGGCACCGAGGGTACTGCTCCTCTGTGATGGACGGTTACGTCGTTGGAGCAGCTCCAGTGAGGCGTATGACGGAAAGGATGAAGCATGAAAAGACAAACAACGTTAATATGAAGTAGCATTCTAATAGGATCTACAATAGATGATGTAAAATACATCACCAAAAAGTGCTAGATGTAAAATGCATCAGCCGCGCCGTGGCGCCTCCAACAGATGGTGTAAAAACTGTTGACTCTGAATTTAATTGAAGAAATTGCATTTTACAGTCGAAGCTGAATTTTACTGTCAAAACTGAATTATACTGACGAAACTAAATTTTACTGTCAAAATTGATTGCACTAGTAGTAGAGCACTGCGATAAAAGTTTAGGCCGCTCGAGCACTTGTAGTAGAGAAGAAGTGATCTAAATCAGCAGCCCCTTGAGCAGGGAATGCACTAGCAGAGAGCAGCTCATGCAACAGCAACAACTGCGTTCGGAGCAGCAGCGCGAGAGAGAGCTAAAGCAGCAACTCATGTAGTTGTAGCAGGTCATGTAGCAGCAGCAGCAGCGCAACCAAGAGCAAGAGCAAAGAAGAGCAGCATCACGAACGAGAGCAAGAGCAGAGCAGCAACACGACCGACAACAAGAGCAGAGGAGCAGCGTGAGCGAGAGACGGAGCAGCAGCAGCAGCAGCATGACCGACAACAGGAGCAGAGCAGCAGCAGCAGCGCAAGTGAGAGCCAGAGCAGCAGCAGCAGTACGACCGATAACAAGAGTAGAGCAGCAGCAACAACGCTAGCGAGAGCTGGAGCAGCAGCGCAACCGACAGCAAGAGTAGAGCAGCAACAGCAGTGCGAGCGAGAGCCGGAGCAGCAGCAGCTAATGCTGGTGTGGACGTCGCCGCTGAGGGAGCAACGACATGGGGGAGAGACACCGTGAAGGAAGTGGCCGGCAATGGCGCCGGCGATGGAGACCCGCCATGGTTGCTCGGTATCGAGCACCAGCAGCCCCATGAGATTGAATAAAAGATAAAATACAGCGGTGAGTGCAGAACCTCCTTGCTGATGCCGAGTAGGCCTCAGCTTCATCGGAGGAATTGGTGATGGTGCTTCAGTTCTAGTGCGGCAGGTGAAGACGGAGCTGTGGAAACGGAGGTGGCGCGATAGATGAGGCGAACCTCGAGGCGGCTCCTTGGAGGTGGAGGACGTGGCGGATGAACTGGCGGGACGACGGGATCGACGACGGATCCTCATCTGGTGCGGTGGATGAGGGACGTCGAGCTATTGCTATGGGCGACGTCGTCGAGGAAGAGGCTCCGGCTAGGCGGCGGTTGGGAGGTGGACGGAGGAGCATGGGGTTTGGCGGGTTTTGGTGGTCTCGATGTACGAATGGGAGGGATGAAGGGGAAGAGAGGGGGGAGCCATGGCTTAGGGACGCGCTTGTCCGAAATGTGGGGTAAGTTACAAAAGTACCCCCACCTGTTTTGTCCATGCGACATCGAGGCGGCATTTCCGACTGAGGGGTAGAAGGGGGGTTTCGTCTGTCTGGGTTGTGCGACCGATTTTGGATAAGGAGGGAGTTTTCGCGCGTGTTGAAATTTCAGGATAACAAGGCGTGACACGGGTTGAAGAGGCGGGTGTTTCGTAGTAGAAGAGACAAGAGATACTCTAGCTTGAAAATTTCGGGATAACAAGGCGCGGATTCCATGTTCGGGAGAACAAACTTACCGTGTACAAAAAAATAGACAATTCATACAAGACAAAAGAGAGTCATGTCCCCTTTTACTATATTGCTATAAATTCCATTGAAAAACTACAAGAAAAATCTAAAAAAAAGTGGGAGAACAAGATTAGCGTGTACAATACCATATCAATTCGCACATCCCTCAACAACAACAAAAACAAATCAATTCGCACCACAAGAAAGAGTCATGTCCCGTTTTATATGATTACAAATGCCAGGATCTTGAATTTCAAATTTTGAATCCATGTTATGTTGAATTGGAATATATCGTAGGTGATCTTGTGGAGTATAATGGATGTAGTCCTACATTTTGCTCTTCCATCTTATATGAACATTTTACTTCATCCAATGAATATATATTGTCGTCTACCATATGGACTAAATTTGAATAAATTTTCCCTATTTGAATATGATTGTTGTAAAGTTATACGATCATTTAAATATTATCTTCATAATAGAAAACATGCATATAGTAGTAATCATATTTAAATATGAACTACATGTACCATATGATCTCCAATTCAAATATTTTTATCCGTTTTATGTTGAATTGAAATCACGGTACATTCATGATCTAGGTAGCCAGACATTCGGAATAATCTAAACCCTGTTTTCATATGTATAATGTGCTTAACACACACAACAATGCATGCCCCCCCGCCGCACACACACAACATTTAGATGTTAACTTCAAAAGCCACACATTATCTCAGATTTGAATAGTTATGTCCATGCACGGATGCAATGTGGTCAGACGATGCCTGCCATCGGTATCTAAAATTCAAATAAATTTGGGCTTGTTCGATGTGTATATAGTATATATCACGTTTAATTCAAAACCACACCACACATATCTCCATTATATTCATGCATGCATGAGTTACAAACATCATGATGTATTATTCAAATATTTGAATCCACTTTTATATTGATTATCGTCTCTGTGAGTCTTTTACACGCACATACACACTCCTCCTCCATTTGTGGATATGATAACTTTCCTACCAAGCATGCATATATGCACACACACTCCGCATCACTCCGAATCCTCTACATCGCGCATACACGTTCTTTTGTTCGGTCTCCCACGATCTCCCTACGTCTCTCCATCTCCCTCTTTCCCACACACACCGATCGATATACCCCTCTAGCTAGGCATGCCTACCTACGACACACAAACATGTACACACATAGTCCCTCCCATCCTCTCACCATCCATGCCTCCCGACCTAACTCTGAGGCACGAGGGAACTGTCGCCCCCTCTGTTGTTATCAATCTTGCACTCGTACAGTGTCACAAGCTAGCTGCACCCCTCCCCCCACCACATACACATCTCCCTCTCTTCGTCACTCCGGGTGTTCTTTATCTCTGACGCATGTATGGATGTGCACCAATCGATTTCCCTCTTTGTGTAGCTAGGTCTCTCGCTATTTCCCCACACAAAAGGACTGATCTATATCTCTAGTTAAGTCCCCCACTCTTTACCCATGTACACATCGACCCAACCACAACCTCTCTACATTGGACTTCCTACCACATACACATTAATTGTCCCTCCCCGCCTCATCATCCATGCCTTCCGCTTTATCTATCGACTAGACACGCGCGCCCACGCATGTTATTGTCCCCTCTCTTTAATTATCGATCTCGCACTTGTACTCCTTCCTTGTCTTCGTCTAGTTGGTCTCTCGCATCATCTTCCAGCATGCACCCCCTCTTTCCTAGCACTTGCCGAAAAATGGTTCCCCCACTTTGTATTACAAAGCAACCAACACCAATACAACCATATATTCGTGTCTATTGATATGTCGCGTAAACGATCCATCCCCCCTCTTCTCGTGTATCGCCCCCTGCACATACATATACTATGCATTCATGCCTCTCTTTGACACAAACATATGTATAGAGGCATGTCGCACACACCATCTCCCTCTCCTTCTCTCTAACACACACACTAGGTGGAGGACATGTATGAGGAGAAGAGGTGCACGCACGCATGCACTGCCTCCCTCGTATACACACGCAGGTACACGATGGAGCACGTTTCTTTAAGGAGAGGTAGCCCACGTGATAATTTGACGCATGTTGACAGACTTTTTAGATGATGTGGCACTAGTACTTCTGGTACGTGCAAAGCAGGTAGGAAACAAAATACGAGCAAATTTTTGTTATGGGTGATGTCTCTCTTTTTCAGTCAATATATTTATGACTAAAATGAGGGGGAGGGGGGGGGATCAATGAAGCCACATGGCACATGTGGAGGTGTTGTTTGGCAGCTTCTTATGTGGATTGATCACACAGACGTGCTGATGGTTCCAGAAGAACATAGACGCTGCTGGGTACAATGAGGTTACTGCAGACACGAATCCCAGGCACTTAGACCGTTGGATCAACATCAATGAACAACTAATATCGCGTCACATGTGAAATTAGAATTTCTAAACTGATTATAGAAATAGCCAGCAACGAGCTCTCATTTTTTGCTCCGAGAGGTTGCGGGAGTCTGGCTCCGCCATGATGGCCTCTGAGAATGCGGGCCCATGTACCCGTCTGAGAAACATATGTAAACCATCGGGCAAACTCCCACGCCCCCGCTACACTCAGAAAGAAAGATAAAACCCCCTCGCTTCCCTGGCTGGAAAAACACCGCCCTCGCCTTTCTAATGGGGTTCTATCGACCAATCTCGTTAAGGAGCCAAAACAATTGTTAGCCTTTACAAATTAAGTTAGGCGGTAAACTTACAGCCCGTTGCGTTGGCATTGCCCCAACACACGGTCGGTCTGGCCCGCCGCTCACCGAAGGGACGCACATCGACTTGGTGCGTCACGAACATGTGCGACCGCATGTAAGCAGTAGCACTAGCACACAGTCGGTATGGCCTGCCGCTCACCAAAGGGATGTGCATCGACTTGGTACATCACTGACATGTGCGACCACATGTGATCACTAGCATGAACAGACGGTATGTCCGGCCCGCCGCTCACCGAAGAGATGCGCATCGGCTTAGTACATCACTTATGTTCGACCACATGTGAGCAGTAGCAAACCGACAGGCCAAGCTCCCCCGCCTACTGCGCATCAAAAGCCCAGTCTTTTATTTTAATAATATTGTAGATCCCTTTAAAAAAAGTAGATCGTACCAAGGACCAGACCATGGCGGTTGCAAATGCTCATGTGGCAGTTTCATGGGTAGGGGAGGGGCGTGGTGTGGCAGTTTTGTAAAATGCCATGGCACTTCTTTTTTATGCTGTTTTCGCCCAATAACTGGTGCCGTCGGATGCAGATCTTATAGTTATTGGTGCATTCACCAGGAATAGCCTCGTGGCAAGCTATTGACTAGTCTTTTTTTCACAGGCATTACATCGACACATATCATCTCTCTCCCTCTTTCCCACACGCACCTAGTCTCTCGGGACTTCTCGCACACACCATCTCTAGCTCTCTAGGTCGATGCCACCCACATACACATGTACTCTATGTTTAGTACATTGTACGTGAAGAGAAGAGGTGCACGCATGCACTCGTCCTCTCTCACACACGCGTTTGTAGCTATGAATTGTAGTGTTCTCAAACATCCGATTGGCTCTATCAAAGGTTCACGTTACTCCTTGGCCTTGAGATTGAAAAGTTCAAAATGCGGGGGCTCAGCTGGAGGCGCGAGGTTTTTGTTAATGTGTGTGCCACACACGGCACCAACACGACACGAGCTTGGTCTGCCTGGTGTGCAGTCGGGTGAGTACTACTACTAGACATAGTTCATAATTAACTTGCACTAGTGATTAAACTAAATTAATACATGATTGTGCTCCCACTCAAATCAATATCTCTCATAATTAATATTGAGTGATTCAAAATCTAAATCTAGTTCTCAGCCATTGACGTGGACATCACTAATGATGAGAATTTTGACCGGTGGGCAAACTTTTGCCGATCATATCTCCATATGACTCTTGTTCATATTTTGATGCTTCGTGCTCCAAGCTCAGAACGATTCTGCCAGAACTTCAAGACAACTGAGTGTTATGTGCATTCATGGTCTGATCATCTCCGTCTTACACCTCTCATACCAATTGTACTCATGGTGACATGACGTACTATGAGATGCTAGAATGTCATACACGGTTGCAACATTGGGAAGAGCACCTTTTAATCTTGATTTTAACTGTGAGAGATCAATCTAATATTTGACTATCGTGCAATCAATGCGTGCAAACAATAAAGGGATAAACATCTTAGGTAATTCATAAAAGCATGATATGGTATAGCCCTGGCGCCAGGAATTCTCCGTGACCATCTTCAATCTTCAGTTGAAGCGTCGTGACGACCTATATTTCGTTACCGTGGCAACTGTTTCAAAAACGCTACCGTAGCGCAATTTCAGAAAAATGTTGTCATGGCACCGAATTCAGAAATTCCATTGTGGCACGAAATTATAGCTCCCCGTCCCACGCCTTAGAACACCTTCTCCATGTTGGGTCCTCCGTGTATGCTTGCCATCGTCACCTGTAATCTTGCTAGTTATCTCTATAATATTTACATTAACATGGCAATCTCGTGGCTCCAACCATCATGCCGTGACACGCAGGACACTTATCATTATCATGATGAAGGCTATACCATATCATATGGATACTTTGCAAAACCAAGTTAGACGTCCACAACATAGGCGACGATTCTTGATGCTAGATTAAGTTTTGGGGTGTGTGAAACAAGAGACTTAATTAAAAATCTCTAGCCCCACACTAAAACTCGTCAAATACGCGTGACCCCCTAGAAGATCATCCATCTTCGGCACCCTCTTGTGTACGTGATGGTTCACTATTCTTGACTATGATGAGGCCCAAAGAACTGTTAGCACATCATCGACAGCTAGAGCCGAGCGATTGTCAGAACTTTGTGAAAAGCCTCACCATACGGCCAATGAATTGAACCGAAGCAACACTAGCATTAGCAAGAACATCAAACCCTTACATCCCCATGTGATCTAGATCGCAACCAGCACCTACTCATGTAACTGCTCATGATGCCACTGTTGGGAAACATGGTAGAAAATTAAAAAAATTGCACCTACGCACACCTAAGATCAATATGAAGATGCATAATGGGTTGGGATCACGATCGTTACCGTCACCGAGTTGTAGCGGAAGAAGCATGTGTCAGTGCAAATTATACTTGGAGTCCCTCAAATTATCGATGAACAATCCTGCGAACCGCCCGCGAACAGTCCCTCGAACCGAGGACCGAAAGCACGACCTCTCTACTTGGTTGCAAGCGTGCAGCCTTCACGATCCGGCAGCACTTTGTTGTCCAGAGCTAATCATCACTAGAGAATTAGAGGGAGGAGATTGGAACCACACTGGGCTTCTAATTATGAGGATTAGAGGAACTAGACCAAGCTCTAATTAGTCAACTAGGACCAACTAGAACTAGTGCTAGATGAACTAAAGGAGGCTCCAAAACTTGTGTTGAGAGAAGGTGCAAATCATCTAGTATATATAGGTTGGAGGGGAGAGGGAGGGGCACCACAAGGAGGGAAAGGAATCCCCTCCTTGGCCAGCCAAGCGGAGGCGAAGTCCCCCTCCAATTTGGCCTCCCCTCCCTTCCTTTTTTTTGAGCGGTTCCCCTCCCTTCCTAAGTGGAAAGGAGGGCGCCACCTCTACTTGGGCCCAAGTGGCCGAAGTAGCGTTCCACCACTTGGCCTTTTTAGGCCCATTGATATTAAATTAAATATAAAAGCCCTCTAGCAATTACTAGAACATATTTCACCTATATATATTATTTATTGGTAATACCCGGTATTACCCGACACTCTCCGAAACCCTTCCAGTGGCCCCGAAATGCTTCCGGATCCTCTCAAAACTATTTTGAATATGAAACAAATCCAAAAATATATTCTCATCACTCCCATCCTACTAACACTCAACAAATCGTGATTGCCTTAAGCTTGTGACCCTGTAGGTTCGGTAACTCATAGACATGAACCAAACCCCTTTGTTCAATGACCGATAGCGGAGCCCTGGACGTCCATATCGATCCCTATACGTACACGAATGATATTCGAGTGAACCTTTGGTTATCATGTGTTGTTCCCTTTGCTTCGTGATACTTCACAAAACCGGGATGTATCGGTATCCTTAGAGTCATCACATGCTCACTATACCATTATCCTTGTTAGGTGTTTTATTCTTTTTTCTCGTTGCCGTGTTCCGACATCCCTGTGACGTAGTCACCTGTGTCTGGCCAGACGATGATGGATGTCACACCGAGAGGGCCCTAAGAATATCTCTCCATCATCGGAGGAGAAAATCCCACCCTCATGCTATCTAGTCCGTTGTTAAACTTTCCGATGAGCCTATAAGTTGTCGCTATTATCACCGTGTTACAGGTGACGTTTGAGCAACCCCAAAGTCCACCGTATAGTAAGAAGTGACTACAATACTCTCATGGTCTAAGGAGCAAAATCACATGTTAACACTCAATGTTACTACAATTGATTATAGATGATATTATCTCAATTCATAACAAACAAGTTTGGGTCGATTCAATATGATCGTTCTTCCAACGTCATAATCTCAATGTTGTTTCAAGACTATCATTACATTTAACAATATCCTAAGATCCGGAAAACATGATCACCAACAACACTTGAGCTGGTCCTAGATGCAAGACTAGGAACCTTTATTTTATCCATTTATCATTTCACACGTGCATATGAGTTTTCCACTGAATCGCATATTCCAGGATCATGGCATTTATAGCATGAAATATAAACACTTAATTATGAATATGGAATATAATAATACAATATTATTGCCTCTGGGGCATATTTCCAATAGGGGGTACCAACTTATATGACCCACAGTCCATGGGCAAAACTCACGGCCCACCGATCTCCAAAAGGAAGGACTCTAGAAGCTATGAATCCTGGCGTGATCAAGACAGACACTGCCAAAGACCTGGCATATACTTCAAGTACAACTCTAACAGTCGGTGTAGTTATTCCTAGTTGGCCACCGACCATATGTAACCCTAGATACCCCCGGTGCCTATATAAGCCAAGGAGTTTAGTCCCTAAAGGCACAATCACAATCATAAGCCTTAGGGTTCAGAACACAACATACGATCTCGAGGTAGATAATATTGTACTCGAAACTCCATCACATCAATATAATCAAAGCAGGACGTCGGGTTTCACCTCTTTGAGAGGGCCCGAACCTGGGTAAATATCATCTGCCTTGTCTCCTGTTACCCATCGTTCCCGGATCCACAGCTCGGGACCCCCTTTCCGAGATCATTCGGTTTTAGTACACACATTGGCGGGCCATGCAGGTCACGCTGTGTGGTCAAAGAGGGTTGATGGAAGCATCGGTCAATGATCAAAACCCTAACAACATGCTCCTCACACTGTAATCTCCCATTATCGGATCACCCGAAGAGTGAAAACACCACTGATCAGACCTCCTCCTTCAAGAGTTGAGGCATGATGGTCGTGAGCTTACTCCCGAGCCTCATACTCCTTCTCCGGACTAGGCCAAAGATCTCTGTATGGAAGAGAATCAAGGGCCGAAGTGACATTTAATAGATGATCACAAGACTAGTCAATTGAAAGAAGTCAGGGGCTCGAATCTTAAAACCAATTCGGCTGGCTCCTCGTCTGCACACCCTTCTCAGGATAAACACGTCGGAGCTTCGAGCACACAAGTGGATGGGATCAATTTTTTTATCCTACCCACCACCACATCGAGTACTACCCAAATAACTCAGGACCTCCCATTGTCTGGGATCTAATCTATGTAAAACAACAAGCTGACAAGATAGTCAGCAATTCTGGAAAAGATTCCTATTTGTTAAGAATAGGATACCAGATTGTTGTGATTTAGAGATCTTAGCAACCTTTCGCCATAACTGCCAATACGAAGTCATTATAAACACCCTCGCTCGACACCGAGTTCAAACCTTTTTTGAGCTATCAGATCTCGTTTCAAAATTTTGCGTCATGTAAGATGCGTGGTTGGCTCAAAAAGAGCAAACAGATTCAATCTGCACTAAAAAATCAAGGCATTATAGGTAGAAACGCTTGAAGGAGCAACCTTGTCGCTCCATGTCAGTCGAGCCACCACGAAAATGAAGAAAACCTGCAACAGGACCTAAAACTGCCCTTGACGGCCTGCTGGACAAGCCATGCCCAATCCACTCTGTCTTGCTAAATGCAAACCCAACTCATAGCCTTCAAGCCCGCTGGGTGGTCAAACAGGTGGCTAAGGGAGGTCAAGCCCTCCTCGGAAGTGCATGCACACACAGGCATCCAACAACATCTTTGGATGAATACGAGAGCCTGATGATCTATGAAACTTACTCATCAAGAAATCAAAGGAAAAGGGCCCTTGGAGAGCTAAGCCACGTCTAACACGTAACGACTTCGAATACGTGGTTGGACACGCCGATCACCTTTGAAAAGCGTGATCAACCGAAGAACGGCCAAAACCGATGCCCAGCAGCACTGGTCCTCGTCCTCATAGTAGACAGATGTTGACTGCGGAAGGTTCTGATGGACGGTCGCAACAGCTTGAACCTCGTCTACGAGGACACTTTGGATAAGATCCAGCTCGACAAGTCATGCATCAAACCAAGTTATACCACTTTTAAGGGGATCATCCCCGGAAGAGAGGCGCGATGTAGTGGAAAAATCACCCTCGATGTAGTTTTCAAAACTCCCAAGAACTACCATTCCGAGGAGCTGACCTTCCATGTTGTGCCCTTTCGAAGTGGCTACCATGCCTTATTAGGACATGATGCATTCACTAAGTTCGACGCCATCCCGCATTATGAGTATATGAAAATCAAAATGTCGGGCCCCAATGGAGTGATCACTGTGGCACCCCGGCTCAGAGGAAACCGGAACGCCCCGTATTCCAGTCCCAGGGACAAGTCCACTGGAATACGGCACTGTTGGCATAGAACAAATCAGCTCTTTATTGCTATAAATACGGTTACAAAGATTACATCAACACGGCGACACTACGCCTGCTCAAAATAGCTCTACGCTAACAGCGGATCGACCTGAGGAGGCGGAGTATTTCTCGGCAGCGGAACAGCGTCGGCGGTGATGGACTCCACTCCGCAGGGACTCTGGCTAGAACACGTATCCTAGCTCACGCAATCAACATCTTCGACAAACAAGCAGTCATGGCATGACCTGCAAACTGGCATGACACGCCAGGTGAGTACTTTGAATGTACTCGCAAGCTCACAACAAACATCAGCATTAAGGCAAGACAACATCATAGTAATCAAGATTAAGTTAAGATTTATTGTTACCGAAGGAATGGTTGAAATGAGCAATAACAGGCTACTCTTCCTGCATTCTGGTGACCAACTCATGATCACTCCAAGAACATCCAACGATCATCCTCGAGATCGTTACCAATACTTGCCCATGGCATACTGTCCAACTGTTACCAAACTCACATGAGTTCTCCCATCATTACTGTCATTATAACGGTTGATCTCCTATAGAGGTCTGGACGGGCTGTCCAATACCGTGGACATGGCTATTCGAATAGATTTTACACTCTGCAGAGGTTGTACACTTTACCCACACCACGGAACTCATGGCCTCGTGCTCCCATTCGGGTGGACCAACGACGTTCCGACGAAACCCGCCTGACCCGTGACTCTTCCATCGTACGACCGGCAATCATACTCCCTCTTGGAGTCAAGCCCTGGGTGGCCCCGTGTCCTCAAGACACCTGCCAGCGTCCTGGCCAAACAAACTGTCCCAAACGGGGACCTGGATCCAATAACTCAACTGGGCTCACAGGGTTATCGCCGCCTACCGGGCCAGGGTAGCGCGCGCGCATAACCCTCCCTCTTTGGAGGTACCGGTGGAAGAGCACGCGATCAGACCAAGTCAAGGCCGTCCCATACCGGCAAATGTGGCTGCACGAATAAGCCCGGACAGGTGACTCTCGATCAACCAACTAAGTTCACCTATTACTAGGTTGTTTCATCAAGTTAACTTAGTTGGTCAAATTAGGCATCTTATCCTCGAACAATCTTTCTGTCACAGCTGACGCCCCGAGCAAACGGCGTTCGGCACGCGTCCACTGCGTGCCAAAACGGTGGTCACCGCGTGCACAGTGGCATGCAGTGCTTTCTGGCACCCAAAATGTTGTCTAGCTAAGGGACCTTGCTCCCCAAGGCACCGTGAAGGTGATAGATCAACGAGAAAGTCCAAGGGTTTATGGGAATTCTCACTGAAAGGTTGCTGTAGCAAACTGTTTGATGAATGCTGTGATCAACAGAAGAGGTATAAGGTCCAACTGAGATGTCTGGGAGGTTTGGGATAGGAAGGACTACTATTCTGTGGAATTTTAAGGGAAATGGACCAGGGTTTAACATAGTTGCTTAACAACTGCATAACCTGGTCCAGAATGCCAATCTTGAAGTGCCACTCACATGGAGTGTCCAATTGGTCTGAAATTTGGCAAGGCTTGATTATTTGGACATATAATGATGCTGTGTAAATTTCATACCAAATGGACAAGTCATAATGGTACTTCCTTCACAAGCATCCTCTCTGTCCAGAAACTTGCAAAATTTGCACAGGGCAATTGGATTACTGAATTGGGCCAAAACTTGGTGGAAGGAGTTGAAATGGATTTAAGAATGTCCTGGTAAATTTTCAGCTTAAGTGAAGCAATATAAAATATAGTTGCTTCACAACTGAAAAATATGGCTAGAATCTAAGAATCGATGCTCTGCTCACTAAGATGATTGGATAGGGTTGAAACTTGTGTAAGAGTCATTATTTGGGCAATTGGAGGTGCTTGCAAAATTTCAACTCATTTGGATACTCCTAGCTAGCACTTGCTTCACAAAGATTCTAGTTGCCCAGAAACTTTGGAAATTAGCCAAGAGAGATTTAATATCCAAATAAAGTTGAATTTTGGCATGTGGCAATGATATGGATAGGAAAGAATGCCCAAAAAGTTTGAGAGCAAGTAGGCCAATATAAAGGGTACTTGCTTCACAAACTGACAACTAGGGCAGAATCAGAAAAGGAATTTTGGTGGATTATTTTTGAACATGGCAAGGAATATTTTGACATATCTGGATAAGATATGTCCCAAAGGATTTATGAGAATTATTTGGGAATTTTGGGAATGATAGAAATATGAGTTGCTTCACAACTCAGAGCTGAGAGGGTTATTCCTTTAATGGAAAAAGGAATATTCCCAAGAAAAGAATATTGGGATTGGTCCAAGATGGAAATGACAAGGTCTTGGGATGATTTTGAGGTTGGCAAGCCACTTGGGAGAGGAATCAAGGGTGATCTCTCCAGGTTTCAGGACTACTAAGCCACAGAAAAGCAAATCCAGACCAAAATAAAAAGGAAAAAGAAATGGGCAAAATCCAGGGTGTCACAAACCTACCCCCCTTAAAGAAATCTCGTCCTCGAGATTTGGTTGCTCAGGGGTTAAACCTGAATATTCCCCTTTGAGGAAACCGTTTCCCACTCGGGTTTCCTTTTTAACCTTTGTGTTATGCTCCCGCTGATTTCTCCGACTGACTGCCTGGCTTTGATGTGGTTCATTTCACTGGATTCTCATTCTGACAGGTCTTTCCTCATATATTATTCTGACTTTAATCCTTTTATGTCTAATGGCCTGCCTAGGTGCAATGAATTATCCTGACTACAATACCCGTCCTTCTCGCAAGCCCGAGAGTTGTTCCTTATGGACGTGTTGTGATGAAGTCCAATACGGATGATCGTCCATTGACTCGTGAACAGATCCTCTCGAGGGACATGAAATCTTTTACTCATCGTGCTTGGGTGTCCTCAAAGGGCTGTATGTCCTCCAAGTTTGAAACAGTACTGTGATTCATATCGTTCTCCTTCTCGCATGGTTTACTGAATCATCTTTGGTATCTGTACTATCTCAGGTATCACATTCGCATCGAAGATTTAATTGTCACCTGTCGTGACCAGCATAAAGGTGTACGGTGATATTATCCATAGACTTGGCTGACAGTGGTCCTGGCAGCAGAATCTTGTTCACGACAGGTTATTCTTTATCTGCTTCCCATATGTGAGGACATGTGCTGCGAGACTGTTGCTCATCCTTCTGAGTGCTCAGTCTGACAGGCTTGACTATTCTCTTCTGATGATTCTGGGAATATTTAGTTGGCTGAGCGGGTTGACTCGATATGGGGTCCTTGCAAATAGATTAGACCCCGTGGTGTGTATCCCCATGGTGACCGGTATCGAACCAGTCTATTCTGGCATTTGTACCAAGTTGATCATGTAACCATTATCATATCTGTATGGCCAATCTTGCTCCTTCATTATGGTTTTCTTTACCTGGATCCTTAGCTGAAAGAGCTTGGCCTTATGTATTCTCGATTCTTCGGGTGACCATGGGTACTGCCAGATGCAACGTTCCGGCAGGCATATTACTTTACAAGTTGTAGCTGTAGGGTAATGACTGTCTGAACCCTTGGATGAAATCGGCAAATAAACCAGTAGCCACCAGAACAGTCTTTACAACTCAGATCTGGGACATTACTGGAGTAACTCAACCCCGACTGAAGACGGCTGAAAAGCAGCTCAGAGCATGAGACGGTGTCGATAAGAAGAAAGTAGCAGCTCCCTAAGACGACCGAGAAACAGCTCAGAGCATAGGGTCACCGCTACGGAAAGAAATTCAACAACTGTCCGAGATGGCCGAAAAGCAGCTCAGAACACGGGCCAGTTGCTGACAAAAGAAAAAAATCAGCATCCACCCCGGACGACCGTAAAACAGCTCGGAACACAGGCGTGGTGCCGTTACTAAAGAAAGGCAGGCAAGGGTTCAGTAGCGTTCCATACAGCTCGCTACTACGCAGACAAGCACAGGTATGATAATTGAAACCGGGCTGACATCATGGTCTGAGTAACTCATGTAACCTTGGCAGCATGTTCATCATTTCCATAAAAACATGTGTAGCTGGCACTTGATTTCTGAGGCAGGCTTGTGTCCTGACTGGTTCTTGCATTCCGACCAACGGTTGCGGACCTGACTCTTGGGATGCATTGTCATATGCTGCCAACTGTCTGGGGAGTATCTTGTACTCTGAGGCTTCCTTTTTGCCACATACGGACTGAGTGCATATATCTATTCCTTAATGTTTCTGTCATTAGTTACTTGTTATAAGCAACAGGGTATTCAGCTATCCTTCTTGCTGAACACCGTACTCATAACACATTCTGGCTTACTTCCGGGATATATCAGGGTTCAAGCTGTACTCATAGCAGACTCAAACCGTATATGGTAACCATACCTTTGACATGAAATGTACTGTGGATCAGCACACAATCTGTCGTCTTGCTGATTCGATGATTTCTGCTGTGAAGGTTGCAATGATGCATGCTGGATGCTAATAATCAATCCCAAAATACCATTGGTAGTCAGGCCAGGTATTTCCCGATATCAGACAGTCAGCGGAAAATTCCATATTGTTGAGCTGAGCCTCCAACTAACTGTCTCTTCACTGATTTCTTTGAGTCCGGTGTCGGGGAGCAACTTCCATAAGGGGAAATAAGGTAACACCAAGGGCCCAACGAAAGAAACAAAAGCACACAAAGCACTAAGATCACACACAAGCAATATCATATATTACAGCTATCCACAGCAATGATATGCATGCCTACCTAAGCACACAAATCTCGCGGAGACTCCGGTACTACGGTCTAACATGCTGTGGCGATGTGCACGAAAGGAAGTCAAGGTGTGAAAGGAGTTGGTGTAAACAAAGGTACACCAAACACGGCTTAACACTGGTTGCAGCTGGAAGGATACTGAGGCGAGGACGGACTTGGTGATCGTGGACCGGAACACGGAGGTCACGACCACATCATAATCAAGCGTACGGAAGAAACCGTACTTGACCTGGGAATGGATGGCTGGGAAGGATAGCGATGAAAAGAAAGGCTCGCTGGCATTGCCCTTTTCTGATAACCAAGATCAGTAAGGGTTGCCAAGGCGGCTAGAGGGATGGCACGATCCGGGATAGAGACATGTCTATCACCGAACCATAGGGGTGGCGAAAGAGGATATATTGGTGTGGTACCTGTGCATCAATCCTGCAAAGGATCGATACACCAAGCACCTAGGCATCCCTCCGCTGGGACGAAGATGACACCAACCACCAAGAAAAGATATGCAACTGGAGGGTACAGGTAGTGGATTGCCGCCTATACTCATCAGATCAATCGTTAGTGATAACTAGTCTATATGCATGCTATGCAGCAAACAAATGCAACAAACAAGTGCAGCAAACCAACTAGACTCTATACTACCGGTTCTAACGCTCGCACCTAGACTGCGCGTCCTATAGCCACACCTGCTCTGATACCAACTCCTGTGGCACCCCGGCTCAGAGGAAACCGGAACGCCCCGTATTCCAGTCCCAGGGACAAGTCCACTGGAATACGGCACTATTGGCATAGAACAAATCAGCTCTTTATTGCTATAAATACAGTTACAAAGATTACATCAACACGGCGACACTACGCCTGCTCAAAATAGCTCTATGCTAACAGCGGATCGACCTGAGGAGGCGGAGTATTTCTCGGCAGCGGAACAGCGTCGGCGGTGATGGACTCCACTCCGCAGGGACTCTGGCTAGAACGCGTATCCTAGCTCGTGCAATCAACATCTTCGACAAACAAGCAGTCATGGCATGACCTGCAAACTGGCATGACACGCCAGGTGAGTACTTTGAATGTACTCGCAAGCTCACAACAAACATCAGCATTAAGGCAAGACAACATCATAGTAATCAAGATTAAGTTAAGATTTATTGTTACCGAAGGAATGGTTGAAATGAGCAATAACAGGCTACTCTTCC
The DNA here is from genome assembly GCA_011799875.1 of Thinopyrum elongatum. Classification (NCBI taxonomy): domain Eukaryota; kingdom Viridiplantae; phylum Streptophyta; class Magnoliopsida; order Poales; family Poaceae; genus Thinopyrum; species Thinopyrum elongatum. The sequence goes on from CM022302.1 coordinate 322,519,709, forward strand.
TGCATTCTGGTGACCAACTCATGATCACTCCAAGAACATCCAACGATCATCCTCGAGATCGTTACCAATACTTGCCCATGGCATACTGTCCAACTGTTACCAAACTCACATGAGTTCTCCCATCATTACTGTCATTATAACGGTTGATCTCCTATAGAGGTCTGGACGGGCTGTCCAATACCGTGGACATGGCTATTCGAATAGATTTTACACTCTGCAAAGGTTGTACACTTTACCCACACCACGGAACTCATGGCCTCGTGCTCCCATTCGGGTGGACCAACGACGTTCCGACGAAACCCGCCTGACCCGTGACTCTTCCATCGTACGACCGGCAATCATACTCCCTCTTGGAGTCAAGCCCTGGGTGGCCCCGTGTCCTCAAGACACCTGCCAGCGTCCTGGCCAAACAAACTGTCCCAAACGGGGACCTGGATCCAATAACTCAACTGGGCTCACAGGGTTATCGCCGCCTACTGGGCCAGGGTAGCGCGCGCGCATAACCCTCCCTCTTTGGAGGTACCGGTGGAAGAGCACGCGATCAGACCAAGTCAAGGCCGTCCCATACCGGCAAATGTGGCTGCACGAATAAGCCCGGACAGGTGACTCTCGATCAACCAACTAAGTTCACCTATTACCAGGTTGTTTCATCAAGTTAACTTAGTTGGTCAAATTAGGCATCTTATCCTCGAACAATCTTTCTGTCACAGCTGACACTCCGGTATCATAGTAATCCAATAACCGGCATGCTTAGGCTACTGCTACTAGTTCATATCCACAAATGCCGGATGAAATCCCAAAATAATCATAGACGGTAATCTCAACATCATAACCTCAACGAGTGGGTAAACTACTAGTCATTAACAATCCGGTATTCAACATCTACTCATGCATGTCATAATCCAATCCATGCTACAGATAACATTCTTGCTATTAAAGTAATTAATTAAACTATGATATTGCATTGCAATTATGCAGATGAGGGTTGTGGCTTGCCTGGAGATGAAGGAGTCATCGGAATGAAGTGCGGAAATGTCGCGGGGACGAATGCCGGAAACAGTACTCTCTCGGAGGGCTGTTTACGGACAAGGGCAAAAGGGTCATTTCTGCTGTGTCAACACATCATGAGAATGACACCATCGGAACGGGCTCGATGAGACGAAGAAGTGGGCGCTGGTTTCGTCTGAATCGGAGTCCCGGGCAAAAAGAGATGAATGATTTTCTGCCAGGGACCAATCGGCAAAAGAGATAATTGCATCCGGGTCCCTGAGCAGCTCAGCCGCTTGCGCATTCAAATAAAATGCGTTTTCCCCAGAGGAAGACGTATTCCAGAGGAATACGCCTCCACTTATCCACCTCAGCAGTGGCGGGGCCGGCTCCTGGGTCACCGACGGGCGGGGCCCGCGCTGGCCCTCTCTCTCCTCCCACCTCCTTCTTCCTCCTCCCGATCGGGGACAGGAGCGAGGCGAGGCAGATCGCCGCCGGCGATGGCCCGGGCGGCTCCGGCCGTCCCCGGTGGAGCTTGGACCACCGACGGGACCGGAAGGAGGCGCCGCATTCATCCCGCCTGGGCTCGGACGCCGGAGGGGCCCAAGACGGCGGCGGTTAGAGCGCCCACGGCGGTGGTCGTCGGCCAGATTCGAAGACAGCGTCTCCGGCACCCAAACGACGGGGCAAGAAGGGGGAAAGGACCGCCGGACCACAGGGGTTCTTGCGGTGGAGAAAGGAGGGGGAGTCCGGGCGCAGCTCGCCGGAATTTATCCGGAGCCGAGCGGCGGCCACGACAGCCATTGGAGGCGGAGAGGAGCTCCGGGGCTCGGGCAGGGGAATGGGGAGTGACAGAGGACGACGGAAGAGGCTCTCGTGAGCTCGGGAGGACTCGGGGCAGCCTATAAATAGCCGGACGGCGCAGGGCTCGGCCACGGCCGCGGCGAAGCGTGCCGGAGCTTCGGGAGAGCTCATGGAGGAGGGGAGAGATGACCAGAGAGATCGGAGAGAAGCTGAGAAGGCTCGGGAGCGCTCAGGAGGGCTCAGGCGAGCTCGGGAAGGCTCGAGACGGAGAAAACGCCAACGGCGGCTACGGGCAGAATAGGGCGGAGCTCGTCGCGGAGCGGCGAGGATGGGACTAGAGGGGGAGAGAGGTCTGGGGAGAAGAAGACAGCGAGGGAAAGCTGTGGGACAAGACTAATCGCGCGAAACCGACAAGGAGAGGAGGGGCCCCGAGCAAACGGCGTTCGGCACGCGTCCACTGCGTGCCAAAACGGTGGTCACCGCGTGCACAGTGGCATGCAGTGCTTTCTGGCACCCAAAATGTTGTCTAGCTAAGGGACCTTGCTCCCCAAGGCACCGTGAAGGTGATAGATCAACGATAAAGTCCAAGGGTTTATGGGAATTCTCACTGAAAGGTTGCTGTAGCAAACTGTTTGATGAATGCTGTGATCAACAGAAGAGGTATAAGGTCCAACTGAGATGTCTGGGAGGTTTGGGATAGGAAGGACTACTATTCTATGGAATTTTAAGGGAAATGGACCAGGGTTTAACATAGTTGCTTAACAACTGCATAACCTGGTCCAGAATGCCAATCTTGAAGTGCCACTCACATGGAGTGTCCAATTGGTCTGAAATTTGGCAAGGCTTGATTATTTGGACATATAATGATGCTGTGGAAATTTCATACCAAATGGACAAGCCATAATGGTACTTGCTTCACAAGCATCCTCTTTGTCCAGAAACTTGCAAAATTTGCACAGGGCAATTGGATTACTGAATTGGGCCAAAACTTGGTGGAAGGAGTTGAAATGGATTTAAGAATGTCCTGGTAAATTTTCAGCTTAAATGAAGCAATATAAAATATAGTTGCTTCACAACTGAAAAATATGGCCAGAATCTAAGAATCGATGCTCTGCTCACTAAGATGATTGGATAGGGTTGAAACTTGTGTAAGAGTCATTATTTGGGCAATTGGAGGTGCTTGCAAAATTTCAACTCATTTGGATACTCCTAGCTAGCACTTGCTTCACAAAGATTCTATTTGCCCAGAAACTTTGGAAATTAGCCAAGAGAGATTTAATTTCCAAATAAAGTTGAATTTTGGCATGTGGCAATGATATGGATAGGAAAGAATGCCCAAAAAGTTTGAGAGCAAGTATGCCAATATAAAGGGTACTTGCTTCACAAACTGACAACTAGGGCAGAATCAGAAAAGGAATTTTGGTGGATTATTTTTGAACATGGCAAGGAATATTTTGACATATCTGGATAAGATATGTCCCAAAGGATTTATGAGAATTATTTGGGAATTTTGGGAATGATAGAAATATGAGTTGCTTCACAACTCAGAGCTGACAGGGTTATTCCTTTAATGGAAAAAGGAATATTCCCAAGAAAAGAATATTGGGATTGGTCCAAGATGGAAATGACAAGGTCTTGGGATGATTTTGAGGTTGGCAAGCCACTTGGGAGAGGAATCAAGGGTGATCTCTCCAGGTTTCAGGACTACTAAGCCACAGAAAAGCAAATCCAGACCAAAATAAAAAGGAAAAAGAAATGGGCAAAATCCAGGGTGTCACAATCACCATAACAAGCAACCATGACAGATCACTTAGAGCTGAAAACAAAAATGTATCGCTCGCCCTCGAATCATTGTCAAGGCCCTCACGACTGAGTGATAGCACTTCGTGCCACGGTCAACAGGGATGATGTCATCCTTGAAAAGAGATCTTAATCCACTTCGTTCAAGCGAGCCGATGAAATCGTCAAATTTCAGGTGCACCCGACAAACCAAAATAAAAAACATCCATAGGTGCATAGCTGGACCCAGAGATTGATGAGGCCCTGCGCAATTTCCTCAGGGAAAATTGGGATATTTTTGGAATCCCACGAAATCTAGTCGAGCACAACCTGAATATAATTAAAGGCTCTAAACCTGTTAAGCAAGCGCTCCACCGATTTTCCGAGCCTAAGCGTCTAGCTATGGGCGAAGAATTGTTCAAGTTACTCGAGGCCATATTCATCAGAGATATTGAACACCCCGATTAGCTGGCTAACCTGGTCATGGTGCCCAAAAAGGATAAGTCATGGCGCCTTTGTGTCGACTTCAAGGACGTCAATAAGGCATGCCTGAAGGATCCCTTTCCTTTACCGCGCATCGTCCAGATTGTGGACGCCACAGCAAGACACTATTCTTTGTGTTTCCTGGATGCCTACTCCGGCTATCATCAAATAAAAATGAAGGAGTCTGACCAAGCAGTACGTTCATAACTCCCTATGGCCAATTCTGTTTCAACACGATGCCTTTCAGATTAAAAAATGCAGGTGCAACATACCAGCGCATGATTCAAACTTGCCTGGAGAAGCAAATTGGAAAAACTATGGAGGAATATGCAGATGATGTAGTTGTAAAAACCAAAAACATCAGCCAGCTAGTTGACGATCTCCGTGAAACATTCAGTAACCTCTGAGCATACCACATGAAGCTCAATCCGGAGAAGTGCGTCTTCGGGGCACCAGTGGGAAAGCTGCTCGGATTTATCGTTTCCCATCGAGGAATAGAATCTAATCCTGCTAAGATCCGAGCCCTGGACCGATTGGAGGTGCCTACCAAACTCAAGCACGTCCAGAAGCTGGCAGGCTACGTGGCCGCACTGAGCCGATTTATTTCTCGGCTCGGAGAAAAGGCGTTACCCCTCTACAGACTACTAAAACAAACAAAAAGTTTCAAATGAACTAGCGAGGCTGGAGCCGCTTTGGAGGAAATCAAAATTCTCCTCACTACCAATCCCATACTGGCAGCACCTGGGGCAGGTGAGCCGATGTTAGTATATATCTCGGCCACAAACCAAGTAGTCAGCACAGTTCTCTTTGTCGAGCGCGACACGGAAGGCCATAAGCTCTAGGTTCAAAGGCCTGTCGGCTACGTTTCCGAGGTACTTACCCCGTGTAAAACTAGGTATCCTCATTAGAAGAAGATAGCTTATGTGGCCTTTATGGCATCTCAGAAACTACAACATTATTTTCAAGAATGCTCAATCATGATGGCATCTGAAGTACCCCTCAATGATATAATCAATAATAGGGATTCTACGGGAAGATTCGCCAAGTGGGCAATTGAACTCCTCCCTTTTGAAATCATATACCGACCATGCCGAGCTATTAAATCTCAGGCGTTGGCAGATTATTTGGCAGAGTGGACGGAAGTCGAGCTCCCTAGAGACCACAATACAACTCACATTGGACGATGTACTTTGATGGCTCCAAAATGCTCGCCGGATTAGGGATAGGAGTAGTTCTCACATCGTCAACTAGTGACAACATTCAATACGTGCTACAAATTATGTACACCGATTCTAACAATGTAGCCGAATATGAGGCTCTACTGCATGGACTTTGGATAGCAGTCTCAATGGGAGTCTGGTGCCTTGAAATCCAGGGAGATTCTAACTTCGCCATCTCTCAAGGTAACAACGAATTTGACGCCAAGGACCCAAAGATGACAACATACTGAAACGCCGTCTTAACAATCTTAACCCGGTTTGAAGGGTTAGGATTCGCCATATCCCAAGGAACATCAATTAAGCTGCCGACATTCTTGCCAGAATGGGCGCTAATCGTGACCTAGTCCCTGAAAATTCTTTCCTACAATGGCTCTTTAAGCCATACGTGGTCTGGCAAGACAGGGATATGACATCCGATTCAAAGGATTCCGGAAAGGCCACCTCTCCGGCCATTGAAGAAGATGAGCAGATAATTGGGGGCTCGATTATCAAGAAAACATCCTTAGCTCATGAAATAATGGTAGTTATCGCACCATTGACTAAACCCCTCATCCCATATCTACTCCGCAAAGATCTGCCTGAGGACCAAACTGAAGCACGACGGATCGTTCGGAGACCCCAAGTCTATAAGGTCTATGAAGGTGAACTCTACAAGAAAAGTGTCACAGACGTCCTCAAACTATGTATATCCGAGGAAGAAGGAAGACAACTCCTTGCGAAAATCCACTCAGGTATGAGCGCCCATCACGCGACAACTCGGGCCTAGGTAAGCAAAGCCTTCCGATCCATATGTTATTGTCCAACGGCCAGAGCAGATGCCAAAACATTCATCTAGCAATATATTGTATGTCAGGTTTTCGCTAACCAAAGCCACATGCCCCGCACAACTCTTCGGGCTATTCTGATCACTTGGCCTTTCGCAGTCTGGGGTGTAATGACCGAACCTGATAAGATTCGAGTCTCTGTGCTCACTGTGCTAGTCCCTGGATCAATAGCTAGCACACATAGTACAAGATGTAATATCAAAATAAACCACATGTCATAATATGACATCGTAGATCTAGAATTAAAATATTACATACCTCCATACCTCAAGGCTAGCATAAAAAATATAGCGGAAAAGAAAATAAAATCTTCATGAAATCCATCAACACCACATGCAAATGTCGAGTATAGACATCGTAACCCTCCATCGTATCACTTACTTGTCATACATAATATGCAACATGGTAAGTTGAAGCCACATGGGTCAGTACATTGTATGTAGTTGTCGGTCCAGTGGATACCGGGGTACCATGGCCTGCCTGCCTACGACCCGGAAGGCTACCCTTGCAGCCCAAGAGGATCAGCCCAAGCCTGCCCCCGGGAAGCAAGCCACCTCGCGAGGCTCCTCGCCGGCAAGTGCGGCGAAGCAGATTTCACCAAGTCCTTAGTGTCCTCCCGAGGCCGACTCGCGGAGCTACCTCATGAGGCTTACTGATGCGGAGCATCCTACGAACATCACCATCTCAAGAGTCCATTTGGCAAGTGACACGTGCGACATCTACTTCACATACATAAAGGTGAATCTTCTCCTTTACACGTGCTCGCTTGACCCCTTCGAGGATGGTATACTACTTGACACTTCTCCCGTGTGCATGCATAGGTATTGTCGGAGCTTCACGGATGTCGAGGAGGAGTGCGAGCGCAAGTGTACGTCTACACCATCCGCGAGGGAAGCATGGAAGAGAAGACGGAAGAAAGGAGAAGAAGAAGTGCAAGTTAGCACTTACCCGGATGATCCAGACCTCCACCCGGACGATCCGAACGACGCCCGGATGAGCCGGCCTCCGGCCCAGATGATCCGGCTAATGCATCTGAAGACACCCGAAGGCTCTCCACGAAGCCGGATCATCCGGGCAAGCACCCGGATCATCCGGATCCGCCCGGACATCTGGACCACCACCCGGACATCCGGACCCCCGACGACGGCTACGACATAGCCAGACGATCCGGACGGCTGCCCGGATCATCCGGACACCTGGAGCCCGGATCATCCAGACCACCTTCCGGATCATCCGGCCTTTGCCTGTGCGCATGTCTCCGGGCCAAGGCCCATGTACCCATTCACCCACCTAACTTACCCCTTTGCCCCTTAGACTATAAATATACCTCCTCCTCCCCATTTTTAGGGATAGCAAAGTGATAGCTCATTTGATAGAGAGCTTTTCTCCTTGTACCACTCTACTCTTGAGAGAGAGAGAGAGACTACCACTCCCATGGAGTTCAAGACCTCCATGTGAGCATGTGAGAAGATCCCTAGTGGATTCAAGGCCCCTCACGGGAAGATCCATCTAGGATTCAAGGCCTCCTCTTGGAGATGAACTTTACCTTGTATCTTTCCCTTTGTTGTTCATGTACCTTGTGGATCTATGTGTTTGTTAGTCTAGTGGATGTGTGATTGGACTTGTTCTTGAGAGGTCCTCTCATGATTTCCCTCGTGTTCTTCGTGTTCTTCGCGGGATCCCCTCCATTTCATGAAAGATCGGCCCCTAGGGTTGCACCCTACATCATCTTGGTATCATGAGCCACGTTGATCATGAATTTGGAGTCCCTACCCCACTTTCTAGCCTTGTTTTGTTTGATTTCGTCCTAAATTTCAAAACCCCACCAAAAATACCCCCAATTTTTTTTTTGTGATTTGTTGGTTTGATGATGTTTTGTTGATTTTGATCTATGGATTCGTTGTGTTTCAAGTGGATCTAGCTTCTCCACAAGTTTCCCCACTTTCCATCCACAAAATCTTCGCAATTTTGCCCCCGAGATTGAAAATTTCCGCCCAAAAAACGGACTCCAAGAGCAAATCCTGAGCGGATTGACCTGCCCGGATCATCCGGACAAGGGCCCGGATCATCCAGACCCTCCCGGATCAGCTGGACGCCCCCCGTACATCCGGACACCTCGCGCTCCCGAAACCAGTTGACCTACCCGGATCATCCGGACCTACTCCCGGATGTCTGGCTTCGCCTGAAACTGACTGTGCTGAAATTATGTTTTGGCCATATCTAATTCATCCGAACTCTGTTTTTGACATTCTTTAGCTTGTTTTGAAGCTATTAACATCCCCCATCCCACAAAAATACTTCCAACATCATTTGACTCCATCAAATTTTTGGAACTTTGGCATCTTTGCCTAAGCCCTCCACCATATCATCCGCATTACCACCACCAACTTCCGCAATCTAAACCATTTTGTTCCCCATTGCATTTGCGGTTGTTTGAGTTGTGACTTGAGTCTCCTAAGGTGTTTTGGGTACTTAGGGACGATGACTTCACCTCCACTTCTGCATTGTCAACTTCAATACCACCACCACATTCTGCTACCACCATTTGACATTTGCCTTTGGAGATTTTGAGTTTGCGGTTTTTCCGTTTCCTAGGGTGTTTCGGCTAACTAGGAACGGTTCGACATCGACAACACCGCCGCTCAACTTCGCCAAGGATTTGACATCGGCCACCTTCACCATTTTGACACCCTAACCATAAGCAAGAACGGTAACCTCTATATCATCTTGGTATCGTGGTATCCCATCATTATACATTCTTCTTGCCTTAGTATTGTTAACCCCGAGCCATTTTGCGCCACTTGCCTATCGAGACTAGCCATTTGAGTATTGCCGGCAAAGTTACTTGTGCACATTAGTGATCCGTACCTTCCATTGCATACATACCATATCATCTTGATATCCTCATCTTGGTATCATCATATCATCTCTTGTGTCACAAGATTGTTCCTGCATATACACAATTGCTATCTTGGTTTGTGCATTTCGCATAGTGGCCATATAAAAAAAAAGAAACAAAAAGCTTTTAAGCAAAGAGAAAAACAAAGAGCTTGTAAGCCATAGCCATAGCATCGCCACATTGCATATCATATACCATTATTGATCATCTTGGATCATCATGTGCAAAACACCGGGAACCATACATAATAGCATACTTGGGATAGGAAGTTGATACATTTTGCATCTTATAGGTTGTGCACAAGTGTCGTATCCACCTATTGAGCAATCGTGCTAGCGTCTCTCTTGAGTTGTGCAACACGAGCGTTTTTCATGGATTCCACATTTTGTGCTCATTCCTTGGTTGCACGACCCCATTTATCTATCCGTGTGTGCGTTTCCGTGTGCTATTCATTGCTATTGGTCTACTTGTTTCACTTGTGAATTTGTGAATCTCTTTCAACATTATTGACTCCTACTAACAATTGCATCAAATTTTTGTGCCACTATCCTCACCAAGCTACTCCATAAGCTTTACTTTGTAGGTGTGAGTGAGCAAGTCCGGTACCAATTCCACTATTATTTCATTTCAAGTTGAGTGAAACGGATACATCCTAAACTTTGGGAAAAGGTAGCTTGGTATTGTTTATCTCATTTCCAACTCACCTCTACTCGAGTCTTGTGATGGATAGGCACGCCACATCTACTTCAGTCTACAACAACAACGACGAGTTCAATGCCATGAAGGATGATAGAGGCGAAGGTGTCCTGATGTTTTGATGAGATGGTGGCTATCGTTTTCTGTGGGAGTCGACCTTGACGATCCGACTACGAACGTGCGAGACGTCACGCCTTAGCAATCGCTATACCAACTTCCAAGGGGTTATTGATCACGCTGGAGCATGATCAACCTGACCACGAGGGTCTGTTTCCTGCGAGCAAACGAAGAACAAGCAAGAAACTGAGATTGCAATCTGGATATTGCGAATATAAGAGGAAAGCTTTATTAATGAAGGTGGGGTTCTGTGATGCCTTTGTCTGGTCGTTGAACACAAACGAAGTACGCGAAGTTGCAGCTATGGCGAACTTTTAATCTAAACAAAACCCAAAGTCTAAACGACGCCCTAAGGGCTGTATATATGGAGGAGTAGGGGTGAATTTCATGGCCCCTTGTAGGAGGGGTCCGAAAGCAACCCTAACTTTGTTTTCCCACACGTACGGACTCTAAAATCAGCCTATACTTAAGTATTTCGAAATTACATGGGCCTGGCCCAAAAATAAGGTGGCGCATCACCTAAAATAAGCTATGGACGAAATTTATGAAGGGGCATCTTGTATATTTCGTCCATGTCCTTGTAGGTCATCACAGAGGCGTCAAAGTGCTTAAATATGCACTAGAAACGCCATTCTAGATCCCTTCACGCACGCCTTCATCTCCATGCTTGATCCTGCTCCAGTGTTCATCCCTCTTGTTCATGCTAGGCCCTTCATTAGTAATCAATACAAATGTATCCAATTTAGGCACCATCATATTCTAATGAATATTAGAATCATTACCAAGAAACGAAAGTACCTGATAATTTAATTGGCGTGCGCGAGCTCTAGTAATTGGTCCAGTATATGTAGCAGTAGGGGCTGTGGGTGTAACAATGGTATTGATGTCCTCATCAAAGGACCACATCGACGACAAGATGGATGCTCTAAAGGAGGAGCTTAAAGTCCTCATCAAGAACCGCACGAGGTCTTCATCATCTTAGAGAAGGCGCTCAAGTGCACATCCTTCCGAGCTACCATCTCCGACAAGGTCACATCAGCATCGACACCATCACCAACGAGAACGTGAAGGTCAAGAGCTCAACACCAACAACCGCTCAACGACTCCACCATCTACATTGGCATCTTTGTCGAGCGACTTCAAGGCATCTTCGCCTTTGGACATTCGGCATCTTCGCCTACAAGCACCTCAAGACTACGCTCAAGAGAAGCTCCCCAAGCTCAAGTCCACGACTTCCATGAGCTACTACGACCTCGATACCGACCACGAGCTTGCTTTCTATGGGACTCAAGACCCCGAGGAGTATCTCGAGTGGGAGCGCAAGATGGACGACTACCTCAAGCTACATTAAGTCCCTTCCGATGACCAAGTGAAGTGCGCCACAAGTAACTTCCATGACTACGTATCGACATGGTGGCTTCATACACCTTCGAAGAACCAAGACATGAGTTGGCCCAAGACAAAGAAAGCTATGTGGCGAGAGTTTGTGACTTCCACCTACATGGAAAACCTTCAACACCAATTGGAGAACACCATACAAGGATCCAAGTCCCTCGACAAGTACTTCCATGAGATGAAGCAAGCCTTGCGACGAGCTGGCATGGATGACCCCATTTGGATGAAGTTCCACTTCATGATGGGATTGAACAACGACATCTCCAAGACTATCTTCCTCGAAAACTACAAGTCCCTCGACGACCTCTACATTGGTGCTCTCAAGGCGAAACAAGAACACATAAAGGCCAAGACTTCTACAAGTCCCTCGATGACCTCTACATTGGTGCTCTCAAGGCGGAACAAGAACACATGATGGCCAAGACTTCTCCACCCCAAGCACACTTCGCGACGACCAAGATCCATGACAACTAGCATGAGGATAGTACCACCAAGATGTCCAAGCCCGACAAGCTCCAAGACGATGCTCCCAAGTTCAACTTCACCACCATCCCTCTTTGTGGCATTGATGATGCCGAGTCTATCTCGACTCTTTTTCAAGACGGTGCGGCAACGACTACGACTACGGAGTCTCTCAAGGATCATGCTTTGGAGGCGAGCGACATGGTGATGAGCAAGGATGATGCTTCCATCTTAGGAGGTGAGAGTGATGATGTGCCATCTTCGGCCTTCATCCACTACGACGGTGACGAGATGGTTGAGCACGGGATTTTCCCTTCGACTACGATGGTGTTTGGAGATTACTTGAGTGACATGTGCCACCATATTGAGAGTGATAGATAGTTCACCACTAGCCCCATATATGATGAGTTGCCCCAATTCCCATGTGAGGAGAGCCACAACCCCCACCACTTGAGTGAGATGAGTGACTCCACCATATGCGACTTTGAGTGCACCTATTTTGAGGGAGTGAGTGAGCTACCACATAGAGAGAGTGAGGTAGTTGATAGGGCATGTGAGACCACTATGATTTCTAACAACTTAACCTCTACCTCTATTGTGTCTTCTCATTTGGTGCTAGGTCCCATATATGATGATGCGCCGATTCTTGACGACTTCGTCCTTCCTTTGGACAAGACGATGGCCATGGAGGAATATGATGCACCCCCACATGGTTCCATCAAGTTGATGATGATGACCACCATTTGGTCTTTCCCACCTCACCTTCACCTCTTGAGTGGAATGAAAAAGGTAACATAGGTGAAGGTGATGCTCTAGTCCCACTAGTGGACATTCTTGACATTGATTGCTTGCATGATGTTGATCCACCTATTACCATGCTTCATGCTAGTATGATTTCCCCATGCGATGATTTACCCATTTACGATGAGTTTGATGATTGCCATGTGGAGTCTATTAGTTGTGATGCCATGTTGCATAGGATTTCTTGTGATAATTCTCTTGGTCACATCATGTTTGACAATCCGCTTGACTTGTCATGTGCTATGCATGAGATCAAAAATATGTCCAATTTGCAATCTCTTCGTAGTAACTATGCATATGCCATTAAAATAAACCCAATTTGCACATATGGCATAGATGACAAGCCCATGGTTATTGGCATTTTTTTTCTCTTGTGATGATATTGATATGCTCCCTTTGCATCATGTCCATCATATGCCATGCCATGACCACCTAGCTTCGGATATGCATTGTTTTGGATGTTGTCCATTTTCTCCATATGATGTTTCTGATATTGCTCATGAGGAGACCCCCATAGTTTCCTCATACATGTTAGGAGATTTTGTTCACTCCCATCCATTGCATGATCCCAATAATTATGTGCACAATATGCTCCCCATGAACAAAAATGCTATTGATGTGCCATATAATTGCATGCTCAATTTGTGTCCACATCGTGTTATACATAACAACTATTCTTTCATGATGGATGACATGTTCATATAACATACTTCAAATTTCTTTGAGCATTGCTTATCTTGTGCTAACTCACTCGTGCACATACACATCATGATGGATGATGTGTACATTTACCACACACACACTTTCTTTGGTTTGTGTCTCTTTTGGGTAGGTACCCATGAATACTTGTCAACCTCACAATCCCATGAGTTGATTGTCGGTGTACTAAAGCTTGGGTCCTTTAGTACCCCATACTTGTGCACGGACATTGTAGAGGAGGTCGACTTCGACCTTTCCGCTTTTAGCCTGGAGAGAGAAGAGTAAGGGTCCCGTCGTATCTTTTAATTCCTGAGTTTCTAATTTTGCTTAATTCACTTGTCTTGCTTTGGCTTGTCTCCGCAGGGATACGGAAACATTGGCACAAAGGATGGCGAAGAGGGCAAAGACTTCAACGGGTGATGAGCCCCCGGCAAGCACTGTGGATGCGCCAGAGCTCATCATCATCATCCTGGAGCTGAGCCCTCCTCGCAGCCCCCAACCCAGCCCCCAGCGTGAGTATACTACTCATTTTTCTGCTGGCGGGCGTGGAGATGTTTTATCTTTGTTACTGACATCGCTGGGCCTTGCAGAAGAAGAATGGCAACAGGAAGAGCCATCGGAGGCTGTCCCTGACATGCTGCCTCCGTCAACCACGCTGCCCAGAGGTAAATCCCCGGCAAGGGCTTCCACCGGCGAGCCCATTCGCATCGAAGAGGAGCTGGCAAGCACGGGCACTGGCAGTCCTACATCGGCAACCAATGTTGCCGGGAAAGGAGAACCCACCTCTCGACAGCTCAACACAGGTAAACCACTTGCTTCTGAGTACTTGTTATTCTTTCTTTATTTTTGTCTTCTTGAGCTTCAACCTCGGTCTCATCTTGTTTCTTTCCCTGGTCTTCAGATCTTCCCTCGATGGAACAAATGGATGTTGACATCGTCATTGAGGAGACCACCAAGGATGCTGCCTTCGAGGCCAACAAGATTGCTGCTGACGAAGCCGTCAAGGACGCACAGGAAGAAGCCGCCAAAAGGTCTGCTGAGAGGACCGGCAAGGAGACCAGTGACCATACTGATGGCATTCCTGCCACAGGAGCGCCTGGCACTACAACGGTCACGGAGTCCCCACTTGCCGGTGAGACGGTTGTCGAGGACCAACCGTCAACATCTGAGGCTCCCCCGTCAAGCAGATACCTTAAGGTTGGCGACAACCTGTTCGTCAGCATACCAGGGACAGCAAGCACTGGGGTGCCAACTGAAGGGGAAATTTTTGATGAAGATGTCATCACTGCTGCCAGGCTTAAAATTGTCGACGAGCCACGCGCCAGCAGCAACGGGTCCGAGGAAGAACAGCTACTCCAAGCCACGAGCAACAACTTTCAGAAGCTCCACGCCCTTTACCGCGCCTGGAAAGAGAAGCTAGACTCCAGGGCAGCAGTTACTGAAGCAGCAGAGGCAGATTTCCAGAAGCGCGTCGAGCAAACGCAAGTCTGGTACGCTGAGTGATACGTCCATTTTGCACCATGCTTTTATATCAATATTTATTGCATTATGGGCTGTTATTACACATTATGGCACAATACTTATGCCTTTTCTCTCTTATTTTACAAGGTTTACTTGAAGAGGGAGAATGCCGGCAGCTAGAATTCCGGACTGGAAAAGGAGCAAATATTAGAGACCTATTCTGCACAACTCCAAAAGTCCTGAAACTTCACGGAGAGTCATTTTGGATTTAATAAAAAATATTGGGTGAAGAAAGTACCAGAGGGGGGCCACCTGCCATCCACAAGGGTGGAGGGCGCGTCCTACCCCCTGGGCGAGCCCCCCGTCCTTGTGGGCCACCTGGCAGGCCCCTGACGCCCATCTTCTGCTATATGGTGTGTTTTAACCTAGAAAAAATAAGAAGGAAGCTTTTGGGACGAAGCGCCGCCGTCTCGAGGCGAAACCTGGGCAGAAGCAATCTAGGGCTTCGACGGAGCTGTTCTGCTGTGGAAACATCCCTCTGGGAGGGGGAAATCATAGCCATCGTCATCACCATCGATCCTCTCATATAGAGGGGGTCAATCTCCATCAACATCTTCACCATCACCATCTCCTCTCAAACCCTAGTTCATCTCTTGTATCCGATCTTTGTCTCAAAACCTCAGATTGGTACCTGTGGGTTGCTAGTAGTGTTGATTACTCCTTGTAGTTGATGCTAGTTGGTTTATTCGGTGGAAGATCATATGTTCAGATCCTTAATGATAATTAATACTCCTCTGATTATGAACATGAATATGCTTTGTGAGTAGTTACGTTTGTTCTTGAGGACATGGGAGAAGTCTTGTTATAAGTAATCATGTGAATTTGGTATTCGTTCAATATTTTGATGAGATGTATGTTGTCATTCCTCTAGTGGTGTTATGTGAACATTGACTACATGACAGTTCACCATGATTTGGGCCTAGGGGAAGGCATTGGGAAGTAATAAGTAGATGATGGGTTGCTAGAGTGACAGAAGCTTAAACCCTAGTTTATGCGTTGCTTCGTAAGGGGCTGATTTGGATCCATATGTTTCATGCTATGGTTAGATTTATCTTAATTCTTCTTTCATAGTTGCGGATGCTTGCGAGAGGGGTTAATCATAAGTGGGAGGCTTTTCCAAGGAAGGGCAGCACCCAAGCACCGGTCCACCCAAATATCAAATTATCAAAGTAACGAACGTGAATCATATGAGCATGATGAAAACTAACTTGGCAACAATTCCCATGTGTCCTCGGGAGCGCTTTGCTTTATATAAGAGTTCGTCCAGGCTTGTCCTTTGCTACAAAAAGGATTGGTCCACCTTGCTGCACCTTGTTTACTTTTGTTACTTATTACCTGTTATGAATTATCTTATCACACAACTATCTGTTACCGATAATTTCAGTGCTTGCAGCGAATACCTTGCTGAAAACTGCTTGTCATTTCCTTCTGCTCCTCGTTGGGTTCGACACTCTTACTTATCAAAAGGACTACGATAGATCCCTATACTTGTGGGTCATCAAGACTCTTTTCTGGCGCCATTGCCGGGGAGTGAAGCGCCTTTGGTAAGTGGAATTTGGTAAGGAAACATTTATATAGTTTTCTGAAATTTGCTGTCACTTATTACTATGGGAAATAATCCTTTGAGGGGCTTGTTCGGGGTATCTTCACCTCGATCGGAAGAGCAAAGAGTTGCTCCTCAACCTACTACACCTACTGAAAATATTTATTATGAAATTCCTTCAGGTATGATAGAGAAACTGCTAGCTCATCCTTA
Organism: Thinopyrum elongatum; assembly: GCA_011799875.1. Lineage (NCBI taxonomy): Eukaryota > Viridiplantae > Streptophyta > Magnoliopsida > Poales > Poaceae > Thinopyrum > Thinopyrum elongatum. Next base: position 322,536,152 of record CM022302.1, read on the forward strand.
CACAGGAGATGGAACAGTACATCCTGATATGCATCTAATCTATGTGGATGAAGTTTGTGGATTATTTAAGCTTGCAGGTTTGCCCGAGGATGAAGTCAAGAAGAAGGTCTTCCCTTTATCTTTGAAGGAGAAGGCATTGACATGGTATAGGCTATGTGATGATATTGGATCATGGAACTACAACCGATTGAAATTGGAATTTCATCAGAAGTTTTATCCTATGCATCTGGTTCATCGTGATCGGAATTATATATATAATTTTTGGCCTCGTATAGGAGAAAGTATCGCTCAAGCTTGGGGGAGGCTTAAGTCAATGTTATATTCATGCCCCAATCATGAGCTCCCAAGAGAAATTATTATTCAAAATTTTTATGCTCGGCTTTCTCATAATGATCTATCCATGCTCGATACTTCTTGTACTGGTTCTTATATGAAGAAGGATATTGAATTCAAATGGGATTTATTGGAAAGAATTAAACGCAACTCTGAAGATTGGGACCTCGACGAAGGTAAGGAGTCAGGTATAAACCTTAAGTTTGATTGTGTTATATCTTTTATGGATACCGATGCTTTTCGTGATTTTAGCACTAAATATGGACTTGACTCTGAGATAGTAGCTTCTTTCAGTGAATCATTTGCTACTCATGTTGATCTCCCTCAAGAGAAGTGGTTTAAATATCATCCTCCCATTGAAGTTAAAGTAGTAGAACCTATTAAAGTTGAAGAAGAAACTATTACTTATAATGTTGATCCTATTGTTCCTACTGCTTATATTGAGAAACCACCTTTTCCTGTTAGAATAAAGGATCATGCTAAAGCTTCAACTATGGTTCGTAAGAGTTATACTAGAACACCTACACCCCCTGAACAAATTAAAGTTGAACCTAGTATTTCTATGGTTAAAGATCTCTTGGTTGATAATATTGATGGGCATGTTATTTATTTCTGTGATGAAGCTGCTAGAATTCTAAACCCGATAGTAAAGATAAACATAGACCCGTTGTTGGCATGCCTGTTGTTTCAGTTAAAATAGGAGATCATTGTTATCATGGCTTATGTGATGTGGGTGCTAGTGTGAGTGCAATTCCTTATTCCTTATATAAAGAAATTATGAATGATATTGCACCTGCTGAGATAGAAGATATTGATGTTACTATTAAGCTTGCCAATAGAGATACTATTTCACCAATTGGGATTGTTAGAGATGTTGAAGTCTTGTGTGGGAAGATAAAATATCCTGCTGATTTTCTTGTTCTTGCTTCCCCACAAGATGACTTTTGTCCCATTATATTTGGTAGACCCTTCTTGAATACTGTTAATGCTAAGATAGATTGCGAGAAAGATATTGTTACTGTTGGTTTAGGGGATATGTCTCATGATTTTAATTTCTCTAAATTTTGTAGACAACCCCATGATAAAGAATTGCCTAGTAAGGATGAAATTATTGGTCTTGCTTCTATTGCCGTGCCTCCTACTGATCCTTTAGAACAATATTTGCTAGACCATGAAAATGATTTGTCTATGAATGAAAGAAGGGAAATAGATGAAATATTCTTTAATCAAGGGCCTATTTTGAAACACAATTTGCCTGTTGAAATCCTTGGGGATCCTCCTCCACCTAAGGGTGATCCCGTGTTTGAGCTTAAACAATTACCTGATACTCTGAAATATGCTTATCTTGATGAAAAGAAGATATATCCTGTTATTATTAGTGCTAACCTTTCAGAGCATGAAGAAGAGAGATTATTGAAAACTCTGAAGAAGCACCGTGCTGCTATTGGATATACTCTTGATGACCTTAAGGGCATTAGTCCCACTCTATGTCAGCACAAAATTAAATTGGAGAAAGATGCTAAACCAGTTGTTGATCACCAACAACGGTTAAATCCTAAGATGAAAGAAGTGGTAAGAAATGAAATACTAAAGCTTCTGGAAGCAGGTATAATTTATCCTATTGCTGATAGTCAGTGGGTAAGTCCTGTTCATTGTGTCCCTAAGAAGGGAGGTATTACTGTTGTTCCTAATGATAAGAATGAATTATTCCCACAAAGAATTGTTACAGGTTATAGAATGGTAATTGATTTTCGCAAATTAAATAAAACTACTAGAAAAGATCATTACCCTCTACCTTTTATTGATCAAATGCTAGAAAGATTATCCAAACATACACATTTTTGCTTTCTAGATGGTTATTCTGGTTTTCCCCAAATACCTGTGTCAAAAGATGATCAGGAGAAGACCACTTTTACTTGCCCTTTCGGTACCTTTGCTTATAGACGAATGCCTTTTGGTTTATGCAATGCACCTGCTAGCTTTCAAATATGTATGACTGCTATATTCTCTGATTTTTGTGAAAAGATTGTTGAGGTTTTCATGGATGATTTCTCCGTTTACGGAACTTCTTTGGATGATTGCTTAAGCAACCTTGATCGAGTTTTGCAGAGATGTGAAGAAACTAGTCTTGTCTTGAATTGGGAGAAGTGCCACTTTATGGTTAATGAAGGTATTGTCTTGGGGCATAAAATTTCTGAAAGAGGTATTGAAGTTGATAAAGCTAAAGTAGATGCTATTGAAAAGATGTTGTGTCCTAAAGATATCAAAGGTATAAGAAGCTTCCTTGGTCACGCTGGTTTCTATAGGAGGTTTATTAAAGACTTCTCTAAAATTACTAGGCCTCTCACTAATCTTTTGAAAAAAGATGTTCCTTTTGTTTTTGATGATGATTGTGTAGAAGCATTTGAAATACTTAAGAAAGCCTTGATTTCTGCACCTATTATTCAGCCACCTGATTGGAATTTACCCTTTGAAATTATGTGTGATGCTAGTGATTATGCTGTTGGTGCTGTTCTAGGTCAAAGAGTTGATAAGAAATTGAATGTTATCCATTATGCTAGTAAAACTCTAGACAGTGCCCAAAGAAATTATGCTACAACGGAAAAAGAATTTTTAGCAGTTGTCTTTGCTTGTGATAAGTTCAGATCTTATATTGTTGATTCCAAAGTAACTGTTCGCACTGATCATGCTGCTATTAAATATCTTATAGAAAAGAAAGATGCTAAACCTAGACTTATTAGATGGGTTCTCTTGCTACAAGAATTTGATTTGCGTATTGTTGATAGAAAGGGAGCTGAGAACCCCGTTGCAGACAACTTGTCTAGGTTAGAAAATGTTCTTGATGACCCACTGCCTATTGATGATAGCTTTCCTGATGAGCAATTAGCTATCATAAATGCTTCTCATAATACTCCGTGGTATGCTGATTATGCTAATTACATTGTTGCTAAATTTATACCACCTAGTTTCACATACCAGCAAAAGAAAAAGTTTTTCTATGATTTAAGACATTACTTTTGGGATGACCCACACCTTTATAAAGAAGGAGTAGATGGTGTTATTAGACGTTGTGTACCTGAGCATGAACAGGAACAGATCCTACGCAAGTGCCACTCCGAGTCTTACGGAGGACACCACGCTGGAGATAGAACTGCACACAAGGTATTGCAATCTGGTTTTTATTGGCCTACTCTCTTCAAGGATGCTCGTAAGTTTGTCTTGTCTTGTGATGAATGCCAAAGAATTGGCAATATTAGTAGACGTTAGGAAATGCCTATGAATTATTCACCTGTTATTGAACCTTTCGATGTTTGGGGCTTTGATTATATGGGACCTTTTCCTTCCTCTAATGGGTATACACATATTTTAGTTGCTGTTGATTATGTTACTAAGTGGGTAGAAGCTATTCCAACTAGTAGTGCTGATCATAACACTTCTATTAAGATGCTTAAAGAAGTCATTTTTCGGAGGTTTGGAGTCCCTAGATATTTGATGACTGATGGTGGTTCACACTTTATTCATGGTGCTTTCTGTAAAGTGCTTGCTAAGTATGATGTTAACCATAGAATTGCATCTCCGTATCATCCTCAGTCTAGTGGTCAAGTAGAATTGAGCAATAGAGAGATTAAATTGATTTTGCAAAAAACTGTTAATAGATCTAGAAAGAATTGGTCTAAGAAACTTGATGATGCATTATGGGCTTATAGAACTGCTTATAAAAACCTTATGGGTATGTCTCCGTATAAAATGGTTTATGGAAAAGCATGTCACTTACCTCTTGAACTAGAACATAAGTCATATTGGGCTATTAAAGAGCTCAATTATGATTTCAAACTTGCCGGTGAGAAGAGGTTATTTGACATAAGCTCGCATGATGAATGGAGAACCCAAGCCTATGAGAATGCCAAGTTGTTTAAAGAAAAAGTTAAAAGATGGCATGACAAAAGGATACAAAAGCGTGAGTTTAATGTAGGTGATCATGTTTTGCTATACAACTCTCGTTTAAGATTTTTTGCAGGAAAGCTTCTCTCTAAATGGGAAGGTCCTTACATTATCGAGGAGGTCTATCGTTCCGGTGCCATAAAAATCAACAACGCCGAAGGCACAAATCCAAAGGTGGTAAACGGTTAAAGAATCAAACATTATATCTCAGGTACTCCCATAAATGTTGAGACCAATATAATTGATACCGTAACACCGGAGGAGTACATAAGGGACACTTTCCAGAACATTTCAGACTCCGAAAAGGAATAGGTATGTGGTACGGTAAGTAAACCGACTCCAAAACGTTTCCAATGATAATTTTTCTCTGTTTTGGAATATTTAAAAAATTAGGAAAATTAAAAGTAGTCCGAAAGAGACACGAGGCGGCCACAAGGGTGGAGGGCGCGCCCCCCGACCTTGTGGCCACCTCGTTTGCCCTCCGGACTCCATTTTCTTGCACAATACTTCTTTTGGTCAGTAAAAATTCATTATATAATCTCCCGAGGGTTTTGACCACCGTACCACGACAAAATCCTCTGTTTTCGTTTTGAGCTGTTTTCTGCAAGAGTTTTCAAGGCCAGGCATCATGTCTTCCTCCTCCTTCAACAATGTGGACGACGATTCTTGGCTAATGAAGATGGAGATGAAGAAAGAAGAACTTGGGGAAACCAATGAGGGTGATAAGATCAAGAAGGCCGCGGAAGATCAAGTTCCGGCAGCAGAAGAAGAAGATCTCCTTCAACCATACTACAATCATCTTACCCCTACTGAAATTGAAGCTTTCAAGATTATTGAATTGATGCGTGTGCAAAATAAATATCTCACTCACGAAAATATTCTGTTGCAAGAGTACATCACCGCACTCAAGGGCATTATTCGTAAACTGGAGCATCTCCTACGCTCGATGTGTGGCACTACTTCATCAACAACTCCATCATCACCACCTCCGAAGAAAGAGATCTAAATACATGGGTATGGGCACTCCCCTTGGCAACTGCCAAGCTTGGGGGAGGTGCCCCGGTATTGTATCACCATCACACCTTTACTTTTATCATTTTTCTTAGTTCGATCCTTTTGGTTATATCTTGATCTAGTAGAATAAAGTTTTAGTATGATCTAGCTTTGAGTTTTGATTTGATCTCTATCTATGTAATCGAGTCCATGAGTTATATAATAAAGAGTAGTTTTGAGTTGAGGGCTTTGTTTTCTTGCTATGATCTTGAGGGAATAAAATAATAAAAAGAAATAAAAAGATCATATATTGATCTTATGGAGAGTAATGACTTCACATATAAAGAGTATGATGAATAAAATTTGTTGGGAGTTGACAAACATAGTTTTGGTCATTGCTGCAATTAATAGGAAGTAATAAAGAAAGAGAGGCTTCACATATAAATATACTATCTTGGACATCTTTTGTAATTGTGAGCACTCATTAAAATATGACATGCTAAAAAGTTGATGTTGGACAAGGAAGACAACGTAATGGGTTATGTTTTCTTATATCAGAATAGAAGTTATATTGTCATGGATCCTCCAACATGTTGAGCTTGCCTTTCCCTCTCATGCTAGCCAAATTCTTTGCACCAAGTAGACATACTACTTGTGCTTCCAAACATCCCTAAACCCAGTTTTGCCATGAGAGTCCACCATACCTACCAATGGATTGAGTAAGATCCTTCAAGTAAGTTGTCATCGGTGCAAGCAATAAAAATTGCTCTCTAAATATGTATGATCTATTAGTGTGAAGAAAATAAGTTTTATACGAACTTGTGATATGGATGAAATAAAAGCGACGAACTGCATAATAAAGTTCTTTATCACAAGCGGCAATATAAAGTGACGTTCTTTTGCATTAAGATTTTGTGCATCCAACCATAAAAGCGCATGACAACCTCTGCTTCCCTCTGCGAAGGGCCTATCTTTTACTTTTATCTTCTACCCTTATACAAGAGTCATGGTGATCTTCACCTTTCCTTTTTACACTTTTTCCTTTTGGCAAGCACTATGTGTTGGAGAAAGATCCAGATATATATATATATCCACTCAGATGTAGGTCATCATAAAGTATTATTGTTGACATTACCCATGAGGTAAAAGGTTGGGAGGCAAAATTATAAGCCCCTATCTTTCTCTGTGTCCGATGGAAGCTTTGAACCCATAAGTATCGCGTGAGTGTTAGCAATTGTGAAAGACTAAATGATAGTTGAGTATGTGGACTTGCTGAAAAGCTCTTAAATTGACTCTTTCCTATGTTATGATAAATTGCAATTGCTTCAATGACTGAGATCATAGTTTGTTAGTTTTCAATGAAGTTTTTGATTCATACTTTACCTTGTGAATGAATTGTTACTTTAGCATAAGAAATTATATGGCAATATATGTTGTTGTTCTAAAGATGATCATGATGCCCTCATGTCCGTATTTTATTTTATCGACACCTCTATCTCTAAACATGTGGACATATTTTTCGATATCGGCTTTCGTTTGAGGACAAGCGAGGTCTAAGCTTGGGGGAGTTGATACGTCCATTTTGCATCATGCTTTTATATCAATATTTATTGCATTATGGGCTGTTATTACACATTATGGCACAATACTTATGCCTTTTCTCTCTTATTTTACAAGGTTTACATGAAGAGGGAGAATGCCGGCAGCTGGAATTCTGGACTGGAAAAGGAGCAAATATTAGAGACCTATTCTGTACAACTCCAAAAGTCCTGAAACTTCACGGAGAGTCATTTTGGATTTAATAAAAAATATTGGGCGAAGAAAGTACCAGAGGGGGGCCACCTGCCATCCACAAGGGTGGAGGGCGCGTCCTACCCCCTGGGCGAGCCCCCCGTCCTTATGGGCCACCCTGCAGGCCCCCGACGCCCATCTTCTGCTATATGGTGTGTTTTGACCTAGAAAAAATAAGAAGGAATCTTTTGGGATGAAGTGCCGCCGTCTCGAGGCAGAACCTGGGCAGAAGCAATCTAGGGCTCCGGCGGAGCTGTTCTGCTGGGGAAACATCCCTCCGGGAGGGGGAAATCATCGCCATCGTCATCACCATCGATCCTCTCATTGAGAGGGGGTCAATCTCCATCAACATCTTCACCAGCACCATCTCCTCTCAAACCCTAGTTCATCTCTTGTATCCGATCTTTGTCTCAAAACCTCAGATTGGTACCTGTGGGTTGCTAGTAGTGTTGATTACTCTTTGTAGTTGATGCTAGTTGGTTTATTCGGTGGAAGATCATATGTTCAGATCCTTAATGATAATTAATACTCCTTTGATTATGAACATGAATATGCTTTGTGAGTAGTTACGTTTGTTTCTGAGGACATGGGAGAAGTCTTGTTATAAGTAATCATGTGAATTTGGTATTCGTTCGATATTTTGATGAGATGTATGTTGTCTTTCCTCTAGTGGTGTTATGTGAACGTCGACTACATGATAGTTCACCATGATTTGGGCCTAGGGGAAGGCATTGGGAAGTAATAAGTAGATGATGGGTTAGTGACAGAAGCTTAAACCCTAGTTTATGCTTTGCTTCGTAAGGGGCTGATTTGGATCCATATGTTTCATGCTATGGTTAGATTTATCTTAATTCTTCTTTCGTAGTTGCGGATGCTTGCGAGAGGGGTTAATCATAAGTGGGAGGCTTGTCCAAGGAAGGGCAGCACCCAAGCACCGGTCCACCCACATATCAAATTATCAAAGTAACGAACGCGAATCATATGAGCATGATGAAAACTAACTTGGCAACAATTCCCTTGTGTCCTCGGGAGCGCTTTGCTTTATATAAGAGTTCGCCCAGGCTTGTCCTTTGCTACAAAAAGGATTGGGCCACCTTGCTGCACCTTGTTTACTTTTGTTACTTATTACCCGTTACGAATTATCTTATCACACAACTATCTGTTATCGATAATTTAAGTGCTTGCAGCGAATACCTTGCTGAAAACCGCTTGTCATTTCCTTCTGCTCCTCGTTGGGTTCGACACTCTTACTTATCGAAAGGACTATGATAGATCCCCTATACTTGTGGGTCATCACTAAGGCTTTCCAGGAACTGATGACTGGCCGGGAACAACTGAGCCAGAGTTGGAACGAGTTCCTCTTGAAGCAGTCTAACACTAAGAAGGCACAGGAAGAGGCCGCGCAGCGGGCCGCTGCATAGGAAGCTCGCTTAACACAACTCCATGTCGGGCTTGACGCTCAGGAAGAAGACCTTGCTTCTCGCGAGAAATCACTTGCCGCCAAGCTCCACAGCAAGGATGAGGAGATCGAAAAACTTGTCGCGCAGCGGACCCAGGAGCTGGAGCAGAAACACAAGGAGACGCTCGAAGCTCTGACTGTATATCACGCCGGCAAGTTAAAGGAAGCCATCCATGCTGCTGAAGCTGCAGAGGCCGCTAAGGACAAACTGGATGATAGGGTGAGGCAGACCTCGAGGAACATGGCAAGGAGCTCTCGACGCTCAAAGCTGACAGAGAGAAGACTCTCTACAGCTTGGCGGAGATGCAAACCTCCATGTCCAACAAAATCAAAGAGCTCACCGCAGCCAAAGAATCCATCGCTGATCTGACTCTGAAGCTGACCACGCTGGAGAAATCCCTGGAGGATGGCAAGGCTCGAGAAAAAGCTTTGATCAAGGACCTCCAGAACGAGAAGGACCTGCTCAATAGCGACGCTGCCTCTTACAATGATTTTGAGAAGGGCGTGAAGATGTGGACCGAGCGCCTTGTCGATGTTGCGGAGAGGCTTGAAGCAGAGCTGTCCAGCATGGGCCTGCCGAACTTTAACTACTCCTCCGACGACAGGGTGTCCTCGAGCGCCAAGCTGACCATGTTCTTTGAGGGCGTCGTCGATGCCTTGAAGCTACTCCATTCTGAACGAGCAACCCATCTGGCCAACGAATCCCACAAAACTCTGCCGGGCCATCCTCCTCAAGGTGCTCGTCAAAGTGGTGCACAAGAACCCCGACATCAACCTCACCAACGTTCTCAACAGCTTGCCAAAGGATGCAAACCTCGAGGCACTCAAAGAGCTCGTCGCGCCCATCATCGACAAGGTTAGCCAAGTCAAGAGGGTCGAAGGCCAGCGCAGGGACTAGCCACTTTGCTTCATCTTTGCCGCCACCATTCCATGTCAAAGACAATTTTATCTTTAGTTAGAAATGCGGCAACCATCAATGTAATATAACTTGCTCTGTTTTGGATGAATGCATGCTATTTCCCTTGTCGGATTTCTTTCTGTATGGTGCGTGCCCTATGCTTATTGGAAACTTGTCGGTGCGTGCGTCCTGCCGCGAGCGCTAGATGCAGGTCTTTATCAGCCTGCTGGAGGTGTCTCTACCGGCAAGGTATCCTTGACGTTTTCAGTGCAGCCACCTAAACTATTGAGCGGACTCAAAACAGAGTAAGGGCGCAACCGATCACGACAAGGTTCTTTCGCGTGCAGGTTTTCCATACAAAAGCCGAAATCGTTCAAGGAAAATGGCCTTTAAGTAAAAAGAAATTCACTTAAAGTTCTGCAACTTAGCTTTTTGTTGCTGTATTCCTTCCGGCAAGATGTCAACCTTGAACGTCACCTATTGGTATCCATACCATCACTCCCCCTGGCAAAGTTGCACGCGAAGGAGCCTTCTATCCTCTGAGAAAAAGAAAGAAGAGAAAACAAGGATATGGAACCTTGGCGGTTCGTTAGCGCTTATCAGAAGCAAGTGCAATACAATATCTCAGACAAACATGCATATAGAATAACATGAAAATCAACAGGAATTGTAAAACACTTAAGTTTATTCAACTATGCACAGGGTTTGCGCCTGGCTTTGTACAAAGGATTACATGCCTTGCCAGCAAGACTTGCAGAAAAGTTGGTTGCTGGGAGACCCGGCAACCGCGCCTTATGGATAGAACTTACGAAGATGTTCGATATTCCAGGAATTGCTCACTGGAATGCCATCCTCGGTCTCCAGGCGATTTGTGCCAATGTTTCTGTATCCCTACAGAGACAAGCCAAAGCAAGACAAGTGAATTAAGCAAAATCAGAAACTCAGGAATTAAAAGATACGATGGGACCCTTACTCTTCTCTCTCTGGGCTAAAAGCAGAAAGGTCGAAGTCGACCTCCTCTACAATGTCCGTGCGAGGAGGTGGAGAAGGGGTCCTGGGTCGCTTGGCTGCGGCAGAAATGGTCGGTTGATGTGGTTCTGATGCCCCAGCCACCGGTGCCATCATATGAGACGCCCCCGCCGCTCCAGTTATTGCCCTGGCTGTGCGTCTTGTGCGCTGCACTGGTTGCTGTTGAGCTTCTTGGCACTGTGCAGCCTTGCCAGGAACCTCACCGCTTGAGGAGGGTTGATTTGCTGGGACGCCAGAGGTAGCTTTCCGAAGAACGTGTTTCTTCTTCTCTGGAGCTGGGGGCTCCTCGTGCAGCTGTTCCTCAGCTGTGTCCTCGCTAGAAGGGCCCCTGGCAGCCATGTCGCTCTGTTCCCCAGCAGCCTCATCCTGCCTAGCAAGGTCCTCTTCGGACATTACTTCTTCTTTGCTGGCCTCCTCTTCCGTGAAGCCAATGTTGCCGGCCTCCGCGGCAAGATTTGCCTCTTCCGCCCTGCTGGCGATATACGTCACCTCTTCATCAGTGGTGGGGCAGATAAGGTTTGTCTCTTCCCGGATAGCTCTCTCCGACAGATTGTCAAAGAACGCCTGTGCGCGCTCTGCAGATGGCTCGACCCAAGTTCCATCAAGGCCGTGGGCGTTGCACGCCGGCATCATGGCGATGATTGCGGTCAGAGCAGAATTGTTGCACAGAGGAATTATGTTCGCCGGCAACTTGAATTTCCCGTCGGGCCTAAATAGTCTGTGGCAGAGAGCTGTGTGCTGCATAACCGTCAAGTTGTTGTTCAAACCTGGACGCAGCCTCATGATATCTGCCGCATTCCGAAATTCCTAGGCTGGCCTCCCTTTGTTATGCAGAGGGGCGATGCGGCGGCGAAGAAAATCAGTGCCAACCATTTCTATTGTTAGCCCGGCAGCCTTGAGACCGTGGATTCTGGTAATTGCAATTGTGAGCTTTTCATCTTGAGGATCGAGGGAACTCCAGTTATTGCCGAGGACCACTTTCATTTGTCGGGGCAGACAGAAAGGCTGGAAATCCTCCTCCTTGATCCAGCACCAGTCGCCCCGCCATTCTTCCCACTTGCTACGGTAGAGCCCTTCTGGGTATATCTCCTTATTCCAGTCCCTTGGAATCCAGCTAATAGAACCAGAAAGGGCCTCTCCTTTCTCGATCCGGGGAATGAAATAGTGGCGAAAGAGGGCTGTGCTGGGGATTATTCCGGCAAAGTTTTCGCAGAGATGGGCGAAGACTGACATACATGTCACGGCATTCAGCGTGAAATCCAAGAGACGGAAGCCGTATGTGTACATGATGTCGTTGAAGAAATCAGAAAATGGAGGGCAGAGCCTGCAATAGAAGAATGCGACAAAGAAATGAAATTTATCTGGGCCGCCTTTGGAGGAAGCAGGATTCACGTGAGTGGCGGGGTGAGCTTTCATCTCCCTCCCCCACATGCACAGGTACCGGTCCTTCAGAGCGCTTGCATTGAACATCGGGGTGAAGACAATGTGTTCCTTCCACATCTTCACCAGCTCGCTCTCCTCGACAGCTTTCACCTCTTTAACCCTTGCTCGCTATGGGCGGCATGGTGGCTGTGGAAGCAGAGACCGAGGATGATGAGGGCGTGGAGGTAGTGGATGGATGAGAGAGGTTCTACTTTGAGTTTGAGGAATAAGACAGCGGCGGTTTCCAGATTGCAAAGGATGGGAGATAAATGAGCGGCGCCTCTGCGGATTCCTTTTTATGGGGAAGGCGCGGGGCTGCCTGTCGGTGTACTAAATATTGGGCCATTAGTACCCCATACTTGTGCACGGGTAGTTGTAGCCATACCTGCGGCAAGGCTTGTCAGGGGAACAACTGAAGATTAATCCAAGGTTATCAAAGAGACATTCAAGCCAAGGGTTAGAAGATAAGGAGAACTGGAGACCAGAGGCTCGGCTCCCGGCAAGATCTTGCCGGGGTAGCCTGCGGAGCCCGGCGAGATTCGCACCCAGCAAGGTTCCGTCACTGTGCCACCACTCCAGCGCAGCGACCAGCCTGGCATTCTGGTCCCATCTCTGGATGCGTGGCAAGGCGCTAGTCGAGGCGAGCTTAAGCGGTGCTGATGGGATGGCCCCTTTTTCCATCCCCAAGAAAGTAAGGACACCTAAACAGACACCTCACGGTGCATTAAATGCATTTGTTCTAAACCGTCAATGGTTAGGTATGATAACCCTGTAGCTACTTTACACCTCGCATATGAACAATTTGCCACTGTGGTGACCCCCTTTGAGCATATAAAAGGAGGCCCAAGGCAACTGCTACAAGGGGGAAGAGGCGAGAGAGGGCACTCTCGGCCCATTCTGCACGCGTAGCTGCTGCACAAACACGCTGTTCATTGCAAGCGCTCCAAGAACTGGGACGAAAACACTGATAATAAACTAAAGCAGGAGCAGGGTTTTACACTGATCAGTGGCCCGAACCTGGGTAAAAATCCCCTCGTGTTGATCATCGGTTCTGCTCTTCTTGCATACCTCTCTCCCTGCCGAACCATAAAGGGGTCCTTCGGATCCCATAGGTGTCGTATGCCGACATATTTGGCGCGCCAGGTAGGGGGATCGAGGTTGCGCGAACCAGATCCGGTGATCAGCGCGTCAGTTTCTTCACCATCTTTGTCACCATGCCACCCAAGAAGAAGGGTGCGGCAGCGGTTGTTCCGTCTATGTCCGTCTTGTCCGTGCCTACTAACATCATCAAGTTGTTTTGTTATAGCATCTAGCACAGTAGAGTGTTCTTTAAGTTCTTCGGTAAAATACTTATTGTGCTCAAATTGTGTAGTCATGTATTCCTTGGTACTTTTCTCAATCTCAAGAAAAATATTGGGGTAAGGAATATCATAGTCCTTTCTTTGAGACATCGTGACTACGCAAAGAAGAATGCAAGCAAAAATAGATCTGACGAGAAAAAGGCGAACGAAAAAGAAGACAAATAAAAGGCAATTTTTTGTGAAGTGGGGGAGATGAAAATGAGAGGAAGATGGCAAATAATGTAAATTGCAAGGAGAGGAGATTTGTGATTAGGAACCTGATAGATGTTGATGATGTCTCCCCGGCAACGGCGCCAGAAATTCCTTTGATGTGGCTTGAGACTGCGTCGGTATTTTCCCAAAGAGGAAGGGATGATGTAGCACAACTACGGTAAGTATTTCCCTCAGTTATGAAACCAAGGTATCAATCCAGTAGGAGAGCCAAGCAACACTATGTAAACGGTACCTACACACAAAGAACAAATACTTGCAACCCAACACGTAAGAGGGGTTGTCAATCCCTCCACAATAAAAGGATAGATTGGTTTGTATGAGATTGGATAAATAGATCTGAATAAAATGCGAAATAAAATAAGTAAAGAAAAAATGCAGCTAGGTATTTTTGGGTTTCGGCATAATAGATCTGAAAACAAATATGATAAAAGATAGATCTGAAAGCAATATGATAAAAGATAGACCCGGGGGCCGTCGATTTCACTAGTGGCTTCTCTCAAGAAAATATCATACGGTGGGTAAACAAATTACTATTGGGCAATTGTGTCGGTGCAACAAACCCCAGGCTTGTGTTGCCCGGATTGTACATAAGCTCAAGAGCAAGGTTGCAACATCCAAGACGAGACCAAGGAGAAGAGATAGCCCTTTGAGGAATCAAAGGGCGGATCAAGAAGACCAATACCAACCAAGTGAGCAAGATATCACCAAGGAGAAACCTCCATTGCCGGGCAGGCGAGCCTGGCGGGGTCGAGGTTACCCCAAGGACAAGTCTCAAGACTCCCCCGGCAAGCCTGCCGGGGACGCCGAGGGCGGACTATCCCCCCAAGGTGCCACCGCTCCACCTCACAGCAACGCAAGTCACCTATCGGTGCGTTGTTGAGCCCTCAAGTGATTAAGTGGCTGTTATTTGGCATGTGGCAGCCATTTCCGAGGAAGATCACCCCTAAATGACACCCGTCCAGGAGATGTGTCACGCAGACATGCGAGAAGGTGGCTAAATGGCGCGGCAAGGCTGCCGGGCTACACCCACGATGTGACACTAAGCGGTGCATTTAATGCGCCTTGTCCTGTCTGCAGAGTTAGGTATGATAGCACTGTTTGCTATCCAATCAGTACGTAATGACTGATTTGCCATTGTGGTGACCCCTTGACCTATAAAAGGAGGGCCGTGGCAACCTTAGAAAGGATTTGGATCCCTGTACACTCATACGCGCGTAGTCGCTCTTGTCCCAAGGCGACCTTGCCGGGCTAGAGCGCTGTGTCTCCACCATGGTCCTTCCATCAATCCACCAAAGCAGGAGTAGGGTTTTACGCCTCGCGGTGGCCCGAACCTGGGTAAAAACTGCTCGTGTCATCGCTGCCGTGCTGCTCTATGCTCTCCGCTCTCCGCTCTTTGTGCAATGTGCCCTTCCCCCTTGCCGAACCACAAGGGGCCGATGGTCCCATAGGTGGTCGTGTTATACCACGCATCTTTGGCGTGCTAGGTAGGGGGAAGCACTTGCGCGAACCCGAGGGTGTAAGCAGCGCGTCATCTTCATCATCGTTTTCTTCATCAACGGCTTCATCATCCATGGCGCCCAAGAAAAAGTTCGGTGCCGCGGCTCACCCGTCCACCTCGAAGGCCCCTTCGCATGTGGCCACTGATGTCGTTGGGGCTACGGGGGCGCACGGGGACGTGGGCGCTGCGGGGGAGGTGGCCGACACAGGCGGTGTTGTCGCCATTCCCCCTGCGGCCGAAACGGGAGCGGGAGGCGCCGGAGAAGGATAGTGTCAACAGCATCCCAGCCTCCATGCTCCACAGGATGAGGGCGGAGGGATTATTCCATCTCCACCTCTCCGCCCCACTGAGGAACACAGCCGCAGCGATGGCGCTCGCTCTGGGGTGAACCACAACCCTCTAGCTGCCTCCGCTGCGGGTGCGGCTACAGGGCACGCGCCACCCCCATGACAAGCTAGCTGAGACGATGTGCCGAATGGGGTCGCCAATCCCCAAGCGCATCCACCTCGTCGCCATGCCACCCTGGAGACCGGCTCACGGCGACGAGAGCACGGCGCCGTCACTACCGGCACTGTCAGAAGCCAGGCGACGTCGCGATCTACGTCGTCATCTATGCCGAGCACCGCTTCGGAAGCCATGGCGCGGGCCCAACTCCTGTTGAGATTTCTGCCGGCGGCCGATCAGATGGATGAGTGGAGAGCCACCATTCAGAGCTCGATTGGTTTCGCTGAGGCGGGAGGATTACAATGGGGAGGCCCTCCACGGCCTCCATGGGCGGCGACGACAGCCCGAGCCGCTGGCCGTACCGAAGGGGCCACCCCCATGGTGCAATCCCCTCCGCGGCAGCCAACGCAGGGGCCACAGCTAGAGCCACGCGGCCAAGAACCCGACAATGTATCGATGGCTTCGTCTCATCCCCGGGCACGTCGAGACCAGCGACGAGTCCTGGAAGATGGGCGGAGGGAGGACGCGCGCGTCACCATCGAACGACGCCATGAAACCCGCCGCCAGTCTGACAGGCACAATGGCCCCGACATCGACGAGCCCGTGCCCGTTGGAGACGGATACCTGCCTTTCGAGGTTGGGTGTCCCGCCTTCACTCGCGAGCTGCAGAAAGTCCATTGGCCATCTGCCCGGACGTTCAAGCCAGAGATACCAGAAAAGTACGATGGAAGATTGAACCCGGCAGAGTTCTTGAGCATCTACACCATTGCTGTTCAAGCCGCCGGAGGAAGAGATGAGAAGGTATTCGACAACTACTTCCCTTTGGCACTCAAGCCAAACATGAGGTCATGGCTGATGCACTTGTCGGAGAACTCCATCTCGACCTGGACCGACCTGTGCCATGAATTTGTTGGCGCCTTCACGGGCGGTCATCAAGAACCAGGGCGGCCCAGCGACTTGCAGCTCCTCCCACAGAAGAAAGGAGAGAGTTTGTGGAAATACATGCGAAGGTTCAGCCAGGTGCACAGGAACATTCCGGACATCCACCTGGCAGCTGTGATAGCTGCATTCCAGTCCAACGTACGCAACTGCAGGATACGTTCCAAGATGAACGTCCGGTTGCCCAAGGCTGTGAATGAGCTGTACACTTTGGCGGATAAGTGTGCCCGAACAGAGGAGGGGAGGCGTCTCCCCGGTGAAGAAGTTGGCATCGACATTGACTCAGAGGACGACGACGACGCCACCAATCAGAAGAAGAAGAACAAGAAACGCAACAAGAAGCGTAGGGATAAGGCAGTGCTAGCTGTTGAAGGATCGAGTACTCCTAGTACCGGCAAGAAGGCCAAGACCGAGGCTCCCGGCAAGGAAGTTTCCGCGTGCGCTGATTGCCGGGAGGCCGCGGCTGCCGAGAAGGTTGGGAAGGCTGATAGGTTGTACTGCAAGATCCATCATACCAAAGGCCATGATCTTCAAGAATGTCATCAGGTTGAGCAACTCGTCAAGAAGGAGAAGGTTGAGTACGAGAAGTGTCACAAAGAGAGAGATCAAGATGGCGTTGGCGGGAAGGGCCGAGGCGGCAGAGGAGGTCGGCCCGGCAAGGCCCCTCAGTATCAAGGGAAACCTGCCAGGGGTCATGAGAAGAAGGAATGCGATGACGAGAGTGATGAAGGAGATGAAGAGGAAACCAGTGAGCATGAGTTCCAGAAGGCTACTGATGCCCTATGCATTGACGGAGGTGCATCCTTGCATTCCTCTCACCGCCAGCTTAAACAATGGGTGCGTGAGGTCAATGCCGTGGAGCCAGCGACAGATTCTCAGAAGCCACTCAAGTGGTCCTGCACGCCCATCATCTTTGATAAAGAGGATCACCCTGACCGCACCACCGCGGTAGGGTGTTTGCCGTTGTTGGTTTCACCAACAATCCTGTGACACCCCGAGACCGACGCTACAGAAGCCTTCCATGTTTTTCGTTGTCGCCATGTGATTTATTTTTGTTTGTTGCATTCATCATCGCATCATTCTTATTGCATCGGCACTCCGTTGCCATCATTTTTCAAAAACTTGCATCCGCTCGTAGTTGCCGCTTCTTCCTTGTCTCTGTTGACCTTCTCTCAGATCAACAGGACTGCTCTCTTCTCCCTCTTCTCTAAGCCCATCAAACCCCCTTACCTCCTTGGCCTTTTGTTAAACCCCTCGTGCATGTCCGGAAGCTATCCCGAACCCGAACTGCTCAGTCGTGACCGATGGGTTCGGATCATCCTTAAACATCCCTAAAGCATCTTCGGTTTCTTATTTGATCTTCCTAACCTATTTATTCTCGACCGCCCGATTACGATCGGAGGGTCCAAGACTTGCCCCCATACCTATAAATATTAGTCTAACCCTAGCCCCTAGCAATCTGTCCCATCCAATCCTCCTCTCCGCCGCCACTAGCTCCACCAGGAATCCCCCTTCCTCGGGATTCCCCTATCCAATCTATCCACTCCACCCGGCCGACCTGACCACCTCCCTCGTTTTCAGCATCTGGCCAACCACCTTCTCCTCTCGATCCATGGTCGCCTCCTCCCTGCCTTCTCCACCAACCACCACGCAGCCTCGCGCCCGAGCAGCCATGGCTGCCATTTGCCCTCGTCGCCGCCCTTCGGATCCGCGCCGGATCAGCCTCCTCCGTGACCTCCCCTTCTCGCGGGAGTCCCTCGCTGCTGCAACTCCCTCGAACAAGATCGGGGTCGAGCCTCCTGCTCCTGCCGTCCCCGTTGACCCGCGCCCGTCCGCCTCGGAGCCCGCTTCCTCCGCATCTGCCTCGCCTCGCCGGAGCTCCGTATGCGTCGCTGCCGTCGTCTTCATGCCGCAGCCTAAGCGCTGCTCCACGCCGCGCTGCCTCCTTTGTTGGGAGTAGACAGAGGAAGCCGCCCCTGCCGCGTTGATCGCCAAGTCCCACATCGCCCCGCCTGCTCCTTCAAGTCCTACTAGCTCCGTCGCCCCACCAAGTCCCTCACGGCTCCACCGGAAGCTGCTCCTCGCCGGCCTTCCTTGCACGCCTGCCGCCGCAAGTCTCGTCGCCGCTGGCCTCCTGCTCGTGCGAGCGCTCAAGGGAGACGAGCGTGTCACCAAGCGCATGCCTCGTCAGCCCCTGCCACACCCCCTCATTGACTCGATCTGGTGCCAGCATGGATGAGCACCAAGGCCCAGCTCACCTCTGCCTCGCCCACGGGCCTCTTCCTCGTTAGGCCCAGCCAGATCTGGCTGCCAGGTGAGCAGCCCAGTTCCAGCGCCTCGCCTCTGCGCTATTGGGCCAGTCAGATTCAGCACGTAGTGTTTTTTTCTTGCGCTGCGAATTTGTCTATTATCTAGAGAATTACAGATTTGCAGTAAAACCCTCCATGTTCATGCATTTAATATCTCACAAACTGTGCATCGGATTAAAATGTTTTATATATGTAAAATGCTTAGAATTTCATCTAGTTTCATAATATGCAACTTTCATCCATGTTTGAAATGTTTAAAATGCTGTTTGCATTTAATTGGCTAAATGCCATGCTAAAATGATTTATTTCATAACTAAACAACCGTAGCTCCGAATTAAATGAACTTTATATGTATATGGGGTGGAAAAATGCATAGATTAACATGGTGCACTTACTTTGCATGTTTAACAACTCTAAAATTGTGTATAGGGCAGAACAGAACCAAATCCAAAATATGCACATGGGGATTTTCTGGAATTGTTGTTTGTTGTTTCTGGCCCCATTTAAATTGCTTAGATAGTGTAGTTTAATTGTGTTGCACCTCTTGCCATGTTAAGAACATTTAAACTTGTTGAGTAGCTTAACCAAGAGCAAACTAAATACTTGAATGTGGTGTTTCGTCAATATGCAACTCGTTGCATATTGAGCTCCACCTAATTTGTAGTATTGTTTGTTGCACTTTGCCATGCCATATCTCATTAAACTGGACATGCATCATCCTTGGTTGTGCATCATGCCATGATTATGCTTGGTTGTTCACCATGTTGTTTGCTTCTTTCCGGTTGTGCTTCTTCTCGATAGTCCCAGTTTCGCTGCGATTGTGAGGATCCGTTTGACTATGTTGGTTCGTCCACTTCATGGATTCGGTCTTCTTCCTAGCGGGATTTCAGGCAAGATGACCGTTACTCTGGATACCACTACTATCTTTGCTTTGCTAGTTGTCTTGATGCTATCGCTATGTCACGCTACCTACCACTTGTTTATCAAGCCTCCCAAATTGCCATCATAGCCTCTAACCTTTTCCACCATCCTAGCAAACCGTTATTTGGCTATGTTACCGCTTTGCTCAGCCCCTCTTATAGCGTTGCTAGTTGTAGGTGCAGTTGCAGTTTGTTCCATGTTGGGACATGGATATCATGGGATATCACAATATCTCTTATTGAATTAATGCATCTATATAATTGGTAAAGGGTGGAAGGCTTGGCCTTTTGCTCGGTGTTTTGTTCCACTCTTGCCGCCTTAGTTTCTGTCATACCGGTGTTATGTTCCTTGAATTTTGTGTTCCTAACGCGGTCGGGGTTTATGGGCCCCGCTTGTTTCTTCGTCTAAAGTAAAGCTTTCCCGAGGAGGTCCAACATTGGTTTTGCCATTTGCCTAATAACAACTAAAACTTGCATAGGGACCGGCTAGCACCCGAGGACTCTAAATCAACCCCCTGGCCAGTGCTCGACATGAGTGTTGGTCCACCTACCCAGCAGTCGGCAGTGCCGCCTTGGGGCAACTCGGGGTATTTGGCTATCGTCCACTTAGCATAGATGGATGAGTCCGTAGATAGAGAGCGCGCGGCTCTGGACACGGATCTGACTCACCGGGAGATCTCCTTGGGATAGTTTTCCTTTCTTTGAAGAGCTTGTGCACCGGGATTTCGAGGTTACTCGGGGTGTCCCGAGATGGAGGATTGTCTCCGTGGATCGTGAGAGCTTATCATGGGAAAAGTTGGGACACCCTTGCAGGGTTTAAACTTTCGAAAGCCGTGCCCGCGATTATGTGGCAGATGGAAATTTTTTAATATCCGATTGTAGAGAACTTGACACCAGATCCGAATTAAAATACACCAACCGCGTGCGTAACCGTGACCATCTCTTTTCAAGTGAGTTCGAGAAGAGAACACGATGGGGTTATGTTTGAACGTAAGTAGTTCAGGATCACTTCTTGATCATCACTAGTTTGCGACCGTTTGCGTAGTTTCTCATCTTATTCTTGTACTTGTAAGGTAGCCACCATACAATGCTTAGTGCTGCTGCTACCTCACCACTTATCCATTCCATACCCATTAAGCTTTGCTAGTCTTGATACCCATGGTAATGGGATTGCTGAGTCCTCGTGGCCCACAGATTACTACAACAACAGGTGTAGGTACAAGTAATGCGATGATCATGATGTGAGAGCAATGCTTGCTTGTTTGGAGTTCTTCTTCTTCTTCGATCAAGGGATAGGTTCTGGGTCGGGAGCCTGGGATTAGCAGGGTGGATGTCGTTCTTCTTTTTCGTTTGGTTTCATCCGTTGTCGGATCCTGCTCTTCTGTATGATGATTGCTATGTATTGATGAACTGTTGTATTCATGTTGTAGCTTGTGGCGAGTGTAAGCCTTTATCTTGTATTCTCATCTATTCAGTACATGGTATGTTGTAATGATATCCACCTTGCTATGCGCTCGAAATGCGATTGTGCCCCAATCATGAGTTCATCACGTGATTGGGATAGAATCGCATCTTGGGCGCTACAAGTTGGTATCAGAGCCTTACCGACCGCAGGAGCCCCCTTGATTGATCGAACCGCTGACATTGTTGAGTCTAGAAAAAAACTATTTTGAGTCTAGTTATATATCGGAGAGTAGGAATTCTTTTTACTCCTCATCCCCATCGTCGCTCTGGTGAGGACTCGTGACGTAGGTGTTTTGGATCCATCACTCTCTTTTTCACTCAAACTTTTTTTAGGATCACGCGGGTATTGTTGGAATCGATGCGATATCAGTGTGATGGGAATTCTGTCTTGGTGCCTCCTGTCTAACTTGACTTCTTTCGGGGAGTTGAGCTCCAAGGGGTTCTTGTCACATTCGCGATTGTTTCAGTTCCGGAATACTAGAGGACATCGAAAATGCTTCTATACTCTTTATGGTGAGAGTAGTATGGCGCCACCCAGTACTGGGGAGAGCGATCAGATGTATTGCCACAGCTAGTATATCGGATGTTTTTGAAGGTCCGAGGTACATGATTTCCGAGGTTTTCTTGGTTATGTGTTTACGGATGGATACAGTTGGAGTGTAGGATTTGTTAGTTGTGTGAGATATTTGGGCCTCCCTGTATCCCCAACACCAGATTGCATAACCAGAAAATTTCGGAAGTTTTTAGGTGGGAATTCAAGTAGTTACCCAGGATTTCTTTTCGACAGATGTATGAGTTGAGATTGGGGTCCAACGTCTAGTGGTTCATTTTTCACGGTAGATTTACAGTGGTCGCGAGGCTTCTTAAAGAATCCTTGGCTATGCTGATTTGGGGACGTCTCGTTTGCCATTCATGATGTCCACTGTACGTCGTGCCCGTGGGGCCTCATCGCGAACACTTTGGGTGAAATCTCTATCATATGTTTGTTCCGGCTTATTCTGCAAGCCAAATCCTTTGTTTTGTTTTGAGTTGTGGTATTCAAGTTGCTTCAATGTCAAGTGTTGATTCCACACCTTTTCCTAAATGGTGTTCTCATATTTCTATGTGAATACTAATCCTTCTTTACCATCGAGATTGTCATGTCAATTCTTTTCAACTGGTGCGCTTCTCTTCAAGTCATTCCATACGGGCACCGTTGAGAAGCCTGAGGATTCATCCGTTTCATGTGTCCCAAGTTGCCTTTATTTTCCCACCATCCCACCCTTTTTCGTCAAGGACTCAGATTTCTTAATCGAGTACCATTTTAATTATGTGAAGTTTCGTCATCCTTTTCTTCCAAGTTTCATCCGGCGATTCGAAGATGCTCAGGAGTTGCAAGTTCATCATTCTTCGTTATCATTTTCTTCTCTGGTGGGAAAAATTCAAGCTTTGATATTGATCATATCTCTTCCTTTTGTTTCACATATTTTCCCATTTTGGAATTTCTTATCCAAGTCTCTCTTAATTATTCACCTCTCCCTATTTATATCCGGAGTGTAGAAGATATCTCAGAAGATTCGTGCTTCCATTCTTAATCCGTTCAAGTTATTTCGAGGTTGTTATCTCATTCAAGCCACTTAATTTAACCGGTGCAATCTCTCTTTTAAAAATCACTTCAACGGTGTTTCTTTGAGTGGGCTCATAATCCACATGTCTTTTCCCAGGATCCTACCTCACTCTTCTATTTTTTCCAGAGCTATTCTCAAATTCTTTTGAAACTTTGACGTAATAATGAATTATTCATTAGTCATATGCCTTCTTCAAGATCGCTTCCAAATTCTTTTCATCGTTGGCTCAACCTTTTCTCTTTTCATTTTTCCGGAGTGTCTAAACAATTCATGGTGATGTTTCCCATCGTCATTCTCAGCTTTTGAAGACCGAAGTAGCGTTTCCTCTAAATCTTGGTCCTTTCTCTTGAAGATTCATGGTTTGAGCTTGATGCCATCCTCTCAAATTGTTCCGATCATCAAGAATTCTTTTCATACCCATCCGAAGCATTTCAGGAGTTGCTTTCCTTTCTGATCAGCCTAAGGCCATCATTTCAGAAGATTTATTCATTCTCAATGTTCAGCTCTCATTCCCCAATTGTTTCAGTGCATCGTTCAAGTATTCTCTAGTCAGCTTGTCATCTCTTCATTCTCCTGTATCTAAATTCACTCAAGTATCTTCGTTTGTTTTCTAATTCTTACCGGCGAGGCATTCTTTTCTTCGTTCGTTTTAAATTCTTACGGTGGTTCATTCAACATTCCTATTCCTTTATTATCGTATCATTTCATTCATTCTTTCCAATCCTACCGGTGATTCGTCGAAGACTTCTTCAAGTTTGCGCTATATCTCGCCAATCCATTTCAAGAAGAATAAGTAGCATGCCTATCAATTGTTTGTCATCAATTGAAGTTGACGAAGGATACGCATAACGTAATTCTTATTCTTGGTTCATCCAAGTGTTTAATTCCTTCTTTTCGGAGTTTGTTCATGATGAATAAATCTACGATTCGAAGGGTTCCATCTTTCTTTGCCAGAGCTCCAAGTTATTTAAAATATATCATTGCGAAGCTCCATCTAAATCATTGCAAGGGTTCAATCTTATTCTTTTCAACCTTCATTTCTTTCTAGCATCCATTTATTACCGGAGTTCTCCATGAAGGCTCAGCATGGTGGTTCGTCAAGGATTCCTTTCATTCTTAAATTGTTCTTCAAGATTTCTGTCGAACTTATGATCCGCCAAGCTATACTCTAAAATAAACATGGTGCTCAAAACATGTTTTGTTTTGAGGAGTTCAAGCATTCTTCATCTTGCATTCCGAAGTGCAATTCTTTCTATCTTATCTTTTGAGGTGGTGTTATGTCATTCTTGATAATTTCCCTTCGTGTCTCTTGATTCACATGTTGTCAAGAATGAGGTATTTTAAATCCATCAATCTCTTCGTTGGAGTTATCTTGGTAAAGATTTCACCTAAAGCCTTCCCTAAGGAATGTTGCTATTATGGTGCTTATCAATGATCCAAGTTATCTCTTATCATCTTGGTGGAAGAAGTGTTTCATCTCGTCGGTGCTCTCAATCAAATCGATTGTTTCCGTTAGTGGCAGAATTGCACCTCAAATTTTGAGATGTTTTCCATATGTCCATAACAAGCTTATTCTTTTCGTTGTTGATTTTCCAACAACTCCGTTCAAGCCATTCTCCTAAGGATGCTCTTTCAAATTCATTTGAGGGAGGAGTTGTTGTTTTCTCTTCTCTGTTCTTTTCATTCGATTCTTTCATTTCTTTCGGAGGCATTGTGTTGTTGCTCACGTCAAGTATCATTCCATATTGTTAAGTTCTTGTTCAATTCCTTCGCTTTTCAGTCGGAGTGATGTCCGAATTCTTTCATTCTAATGCCTTCTCTATCTCGTTTTAACCGAAGTGCTTTCAAAGTCTATCTTGTCCCTTAAGCTCTAGGTTCTCATCGTATTCCTTGTTCCTCTTGTCCAACGAACTGTTTGCATCTTGTTCATCTCCGTTGTATTTTTCTTTCAATTGTTTAACCTCTCAAGGTTCTTTTGTTTCACTTGTTTGTCAAAGAAGCAACTTAGTATTACCCCTTCTCTCCATTTGTCATCCTTAGATCTCGGGACAAGATCTCTTGTAAGTGGGGGAGTGTTGTGACGCCCCGAGATCGACGCTCCAGAAGCCTTCCATGTTTTTCGTTGTCTTCGTGTGATTTATTTTTGTTTGTTGCATTCATCATCGCATCATTCGTATTGCATCGGCACTCCGTTGCCGTCATTTTTCAAAAACTTGCATCCGCTCGTAGTTGCCGCTTCTTACTTGTCTCTGTTGACCTTCTCTCAGATCAACCAGACCGCTCTCTTCTCCCTCTTCTCTGAGCCCATCAAACCCCCTTGCCTCCTTGGCCTTTTGTCAAACCCCTCGTGCGCGTCCGGAAGTTGTCCCGAACCCGAACCGCTCAGTCGTGACCGATGGGTTCGGATCATCCCCAAACATTCCTAAAGCATCTTCAGTTTCTTATTTGATCTTCCTAACCTATTTGTTCTCGACCGCCCGATTAACGATCGGAGGGTCCAAGACTTGCCCCCGTACCTATAAATATCAGTCTAACCCTAGCCCCAAGCAATCTGTCCCATCCAATCCTCCTCTTCGCCGCCACTAGCTCCACCAGGTCTCCCCCTTCCTCGGGATTCCCCGATCCAATCCATCCACTCCACCCGGCCGACCCGACCACCTCCCTCATTTTCAGCACCGGGCAAACCACCTTCTCCTCTCGATCCATGGTCGCCTCCTCCCTGCCTTCTTCGCCAACCACCACGCAGCCTCGCGCCCGAGCAGCCATGGCCACCGTTTGCCCTCGTCGCCGCCCTTCGGATCCGGCCGGATCAGCCTCCTCCGCGACCTCCCCTTCTTGTCGGAGTCCCTCACTGCTGCAACTCCCTCGAACAAGATCGGGGTCGAGCCTCCCGCTCCTGCCGTCCCCGTTGACCCACGCCTGTCCGCCTCGAAGCTGGCCTCCTCCGCATCTGCCTCGCCTCGCCAGAGCTCCGTATGCGTCGCTGCCGTCGTCTTCGTGCCATAGCCCAAGAGCTGCTCCGCGCCGCGCTGCCTCCTTTGTCGGGAGCAGACAGAGGAAGCCGCCCCTGCCGCGTTAACTGCCAAGTCCCACGCCGCCCCGCCTGCTCCTTCAAGTCCTGCCAGCTCCGTCGCCCTGCCAAGTCCCTCGCGGCTCCACCAGAAGCTGCTCCTCGCCGGCCTTCCCTGCACACCTGCCGCCGCAAGTCCCATCGCCGCTGGCCTCCTACTTGTGCAAGCGCTCAAGGGAGACAAGCGTGTCGCTGAGCGCGTGCCTCGTCAGCCCCTGCCACGCCCCCTCGTTGACTCGATCCGGTTCCAGCATGGATGAGCGCCAAGGCCCAGCTCACCTCTGCCTCGCCCACGGGCCCTTCCTCGTTCGGCCCAGCCAGATTTGGCCGCTAGGTGAGCAGCCCAGTTCCAGTGCCCCGCCTCTGCGCTATTGGGCCAGTCAGATTCAGCCCGTAGTGTTTTTTTCCTGCGCTGCAAATTTGTCTATTATCCAGAGAATTACAGATTTGCAGTAAAACCCTCCATGTTCATGCATTTAATAGCTCACAAACCATGCATCGGATTAAAATGTTTTATATATGTAAAATGCTTAGAATTTCATCTAGTTTCATAATATGCAACTTTCATCCATGTTTAAAATGTATAAAATGCTGTTTGCATTTAATTTGCTAAATGCCATGCTAAAATGATTTATTTCATAACTAAACAACCGTAGCTCCGAATTAAATGAACTTTATATGTAAAGGGGGTGGAAAAATGCATATATTAACATGGTGCACTTACTTTGCATGTTTAACAACTCTAAAATTGTGTATAGGGCAGAAAAGTACCAAATCAAAAATATGCACATGGGGATTTTCTGGAATTGTTGTTTGTTGTTTCCGGCCCCATTTAAATTGCTTAGATAGTGTAGTTTAATTGTGTTGCACCTCTTGCCATGTTAAGAACATTTAAACTTGTTGAGTAGCTTAACCGAGAGCGAACTAAATACTTGAATGTGGTGTTTCGTTAATATGCAACTCGTTGCATATTTAGCTCCACTTAATTTGTAGTATTGTTTGTTGCACTTTGCCATGTCATATCTCATTAAACTGGACATGCATCATGCTTGGTTGTGCATCATGGCATGATTATGCTTGGTTGTTTACCATGTTGTTTGCTTCTTTCCGATTGTGCTTTTTCTCGATAGTCCCAGTTTCGTTGCGATTGTGAGGATCCGTTCAACTACGTTGGTTCGTCCACTTCATGGATTCGGTCTTCTTCCTAGCGGGATTTCAGGCAAGATGACCATTACTCTGGATACCACTACTATCTTTGCTTTGCTAGTTGTCTTGATGCTATCGCTATGTCGCGCTACCTACCACTTGTTTATCAAGCCTCCCAAATTGCCATGATAACCTCTAACCTTTTCCACCATCTTAGCAAATCATTGTTTGGCTATGTTACCGCTTTGCTCAGCCCCTCTTATAGCATTGCTAGTTGCTGGTGCAGTTGCAGTTTGTTCCATGTTAGGACATGGATATCATGGGATATCACAATATCTCTTATTTAATTAATGCATCTATATACTTGGTAAAGGGTGGAAGGCTTGGCCTTTTGCTCGGTGTTTTGTTCCACTCTTGCCGCCTTAGTTTTCGTCATACCGATGTTATGTTCCTTGAATTTTGCATTCCTAACGCGGTCGGGGTTTATGGGCCCCCCTTGTTTCTTCGTCTAAAGTAAAGCTTTCCCGAGGAGATCCAACATTGGTTTTGCCATTTGCCTAATAACAACTAAAACTTGCATAGGGACCGGCTAGCACCCGAGGACTCTTAATCAACCCCCCGGCCAGTGCTCGACATGAGTGTTGGTCCACCTACCCAGCAGTCGACGGTGCCGCCTCGGGGCAACTCGGGGTATTTGGCTATTGTCCACTTAGCATAGATGGATGAGTCCATAGATAGAGACCGCGCGGCTCTGGACATGGATCTGACTCACCGGGAGATCTCCTTGGGATAATTTTCCTTTCTTCGAAGAGCTTGTGCACCGGGACTCCGATGTTACTCAGGGTGTCCTGAGATGGAGGATTATCTCCACAGATCGTGAGAGCTTATCATGGGCTAAGTTGGGACACCCCTGCAGGGTTTAAACTTTCTAAAGCCGTGCCCGCGGTTTTGTGGCAGATGGGAATTTTTTAATATCCGGTTGTAGAGAACTTGACACCAGATCCGAATTAAAATACACCAACCGCATGCGTAACCGTGACCGTCTCTTTTCGAGTGAGTTCGAGAAGTGAACACGGTGGGGTTATGTTTGAACGTAAGTAGTTCAGGATCACTTCTTGATCATCACTAGTTTGCGACCGTTTGGGTAGTTTCTCATCTTATTCTTGTTCTCGTAAGGTAGCCACCATACAATGCTTAGTGCTGCTGCAACCTCACCACTTATCCATTCCATACCCATTAGGCTTTGCTAGTCTTGATACCCATGGTAATGGGATTGCTGAGTCCTCGTGGCTCACAGATTACTACAACAATAGGTGCAGGTACAAGTAATGCGATGATCATGATGTGAGTGTGATGCTTGCTTGTTTGGAGTTCTTCTTCTTCGATCAAGGGATAGGTCCCTGGTCGGGAGCCTAGGATTAGCAGGGTGGATGTCGTTCTTCTTTTTCGTTTGGTTTCATCCGTAGTCGGATCCTACTCTTCTGTATGATGATTGCTATGTATTGATGAACTGTTGTATTCATGTTGTAGCTTGTGGCGAGTGTAAGCCTTTATCTTGTATTCTCATCTATTCAGTACATGGTATGTTGTAATGATATCCACCTTGCTATGCGCTCGAAATGCAGTTGTGCCCCAATCACGAGTTCATCACGTGATTGGGATAGAATCGCATCTTGGGCGCTACAAATCCGCAACCTCAAAGTCACAAAGATGTTGATTGATGGCGGGGCCGGGTTGAATCTGATTTCTCCCAAGGTCATCAGCAAGCTCCAGATAGCAGATGAAGAGCTCAAAGTTACAGGTACTTTCCAAGGGATCAACCCCAGCAGAAGTCGTCCTAAGGGGAAGATCACACTGCCGGTAACGTTTGGGGGGGGGGGGGGGGAGTTAAACTACTGGACTAAGAAGATCGTGTTTGATGTGGTTAACCTCCCCCTGCCATACAATGGAATCCTTGGTCATCCAGCCCTGGCAAAATTCATGGCGGCATCCCACTATGCCTACATCACGCTAAAGATGCCAGGGCCAATGGGCGTCATTTCCATTCCATCAGACAAAAAGGACGCAATTATATGCGTGGATAAGATGTACCGAGAAGCAGTCATTGCAGAGGCCGCAGAAGCTACCGCTCCCACCAAGGAAAGCAAGAAAGGGAAGAAAGCTAGCAAGGATGCCAGCAAAGAATCTGGGAAGCGCGCCTCTTCGGAGTGCGCTGCGCCTGTTGATGACTTGCCGAAGAGTTCCAATAGCAATAGATCAAAGGAGCGCCCACTGTGAAGAAGGTCCCGGCAGGGCTGGTTGGCGCTGATGGTACATTTACTATTAGCTCCACCCTCGACGACAAATAGGAAAGCGCGCTCGTTGCCTTCCTGCGGGCGAATGTCGATGTGTTTGCTTGGCAACCATCTGACATCCCTGGTGTTCCCAGGGAGGTAATCAAGCACCACCTTGCTGTCTGCCCACATGCCCGGCCCGTCAAACAGAAGGTCCGAAAGCAAGCTTTGGAGCGGCAACAATTTATTGCCGAAGAGATCAAGAAACTCGAAGCTGCTGGTTTGGTCAGAGGGGTATTGCATCCAACTTGGTTGGCGAATCCAGTGGTGGTGCGCAAGGCGAATGGGAAGTGGAGGCTTTGCATAGATTTCACAGATCTGAATAAAGCATGCCCGAAGGACCCATTCCCCTTGCCGCGCATCGATCAGATTGTGGATTCCATCTCTGGATGCGACCTACTTTCCTTCTTGGATGCCTACTCCGGGTACCACCAGATTTTCATGTCCAAGGAAGATGGAGAGAAGACCGTGTTCATAACCCCATGTGGCACGTACTGTTTTGTACGGATGCCCTTTGGGTTAAAAAGCGCTGGATCCACTTTTGCAAGAGCAGTGCAAATTGGTTTTGAGCCACAGCTGCATTGGAATATTGAAGCTTACATGGATGACATAGTGGTCAAAACCAAACACAAATCAACCCTCATTTAGGACCTGGAAGAGACCTTTGCGAATCTTCGCATGATCAACTTGAAGCTGAACCCGGAGAAGTGTGTGTTTGGCGTTCCTTCCGGCAAGCTAATTGGCTTCTTCATGTCCCACTGGGGGATAGAGGCCAACCCCGACAAGATCAAGGCGATCGAGTAGATTCAAGCATGCAAGACAGTTAAAGATGTGAGGCGTTTGACTGGATGTGTTGCTGCACTGAGCAGGTTCATTTCCAAGTCCGCCGAGCGCGCTTTGCCATTTTTCAAAATCTTGAAGAAGGCAGGGCCCATGGAGTGGACCCCGGAGGCGGACGCTGCGCTGCAAGATTTGAAGACCTACCTTTCCTCTGTTCCCACCCTAGTCGCTCCTAAACCACAAGAGCCGTTGCTGCTAGACCTAGCGGCAACCAATCAAGTGGTTAGTGCAGCACTGGTGGCCCAGCGGGAAGTAGATGAAGCAGCCGCCACGGCAATCATACCCTCCGGAGAGA
This sequence comes from Thinopyrum elongatum, assembly GCA_011799875.1. Classification (NCBI taxonomy): domain Eukaryota; kingdom Viridiplantae; phylum Streptophyta; class Magnoliopsida; order Poales; family Poaceae; genus Thinopyrum; species Thinopyrum elongatum. The sequence continues at coordinate 322,566,458 of CM022302.1, forward strand.
AAAGTAAACTCGTCCCGGCAAGTTCAGGAACAGATCAGAACAAAGAAGAGCAGGGCAGCGGAGACAATTCCAGAATCGCGGCAAGGAAGAAGGTGGTGCAGTGGCCAGTGTACTTTGTCAGTTCCCTACTGCAGGGGGCTAGATCAAGGTACTCTGGCATGCAAAAGTTGATCTTTGGCCTCATCATGGTCTCAAGGAAACTGCGCCACTACTTCCAAGCCCACGAAATCATGGTTGTTACCCGCTTCCCCTTGCAACGCATACTGAGGAACCCTGAGGCCACTGGCAGAATAGTGGAGTGGGCTTTGGAGTTATCAAGCTTTGGTTTGAAGTTTGAGAGCACATCAACTATTCAGAGCAGAGCATTGGCGGAGTTTATTGCAGAATGGACACCAACTCCAGATGAAGAGACGCCGGAGACAATTATTCCTGGCAGGGAAGCGCCCCAAGATTGGATCATGTACTTTGATGGTGCCTTTTCCCTACAAGGTGCGGGAGCTGGTGTGCTTCTCGTCGCACCCACTGGGGAGCACCTCAAGTATGTGGTTCAAATGCATTTCCCCCAGGAGAAGGCTACCAACAACACCGCAGAATATGAAGGAGCACCTCAAGTTGATCATTCGTGGAGACTCACAACTTGTGGTGAGGCAAGTAAACAAGGATTATCAAAGTCCATTGATGGAGGCATACGTGGAGGAAGTGAGAAAGCTGGAGGAGCGCTTTGACGGATTGCAAACAGAGCAGATACCCCGTGTGAAAAACAGCATTGCTGGTCATCTGTCAAAGTGCGCTGCGCAAAAGCTTCCTGTGGAACCAGGGACTTTTATTCTCCACCTGACTCAGCCCTCCGTATCCCCGGAAACAATGGCCAGAAAGAGGAGAAAACTGGACTCCGGCAAGCCTCTCCCGACAGAGCTTCCTGAAGCCCCCGGCCGAGAGGTTGGCGGGAACAACTCAAGTTTGCTTGACAAGCAACACCCTCCCGCCGAACTTCTAATTCTCGCGGTTGAGGCGTGCGCTCCCACAAATGAGGAGGTGCCACTGATCCTTGTTGTCGAGCCTCAGGCTCCAACTTGCGCATGGCACATAGTCCGTTACCTCCAAATAGGAGAACTTCCCGAAGAGCAAGAAGAAGCTGAAAAAGTAGCCCGGAGGGCCAGTATGTATCAGTTCGTCGATGACGTACTATACAGAAGGAGGCCCAACGGTGTGAAATTAAAGTGCGTTTGCCGGGAAGAAGGGAAGGAACTACTGGCGGAGATACACAAAGGCATGTGCGGCTCCCATATTGGATCAAGGGCCCTGGTCAGAAAGGCTTTCCGGCAAGGTTTCTACTGGCCCACGGCCCTCCAAGATGAAATCGAGCTAGTCACCAGATGTGAAGCCTGCCAGTTCCACTCCAAGAATATCCATCAACCTGCTCAAGCTCTCCAGATGATCCCTTTGTCATGGCCCTTTTCGCTCTAGGGGCTCAACATCTTGGGCCCCTTCCCCCGTGCTACCGGGGGCTTTGAGTTCTTGTACGTCGCCATCGACAAGTTCACAAAGTGGCCGGAAGTGGAGCCCGTGAGGAAGGTGACCGCACAGTCAGCTATCAAGTTCTTGAAAGGATTGATGTGCCATTTCGGAGTACCCACCAGAGTCATCACCGACAATGGCACCCAATTCACAAGCCGCGCCTTCATGCAATACGTTCATTCCCTCGGAAGCAAGGTCTCATTTGCCTCTGTTGCTCATCCCAGAAGCAACGGACAAGCTGAGAGGGTGAACGCTGAAGTGCTGCAAGGACTCAAGATAAGAATATTTGATAGGCTACAGAAGTGTAGCAGGCGATGGATCGACGAGCTGGCGATGGTTCTGGTCCCTCCGTACGACACCAAATTGAGCTACCGGCTAGACTCCCTTCTCCCTAGTCTATGGGGCAGAAGCAGTGATCCCCACGGAACTCATATACGGATCACCTTGAGTACTTGCTTACGATGAAGTAGCGCAAAAATAGCACCGGCGTGACGACGCTGTGCTACTTGAGGAGAACCGTCTCCGGGCTGCTATGCGTGCTGCACGCTACCAGCAAGCCCTGCGTTGCTATCACAGCTGCAGGGTTTATGCCCGGAGCTTTGAGGAAGGCGACCTTGTCCTTAGGCGTGTTCAGTCCACCAAGGGTGCAAACAAGTTGTCGCCGAAGTGGGAAGGCCCTTACCGGGTAGTACGAGTCACCAGACCCGGCGCTGTCCGTCTGGACACCGGAGATGGCTTTCAGTTGCAAAACTCATGGAACATTGAGCATCTTTGTAAGTTCTACCCATAAGGCGCGGCTGTCGGGCCCTGCCCGGTAGCCACCCTTTTGTACAAGCCTTGCCGATGTTGCATGTAACCCTTTGTACAAAGCCAGGCGCAGACCCTGAGCAACAGATGAATAAACGAAGCGCTGGGGGCCCCTAAAACTTGCATGCATGCATAAGTATAACATGAGCATAGCATGATCATGTAGACCAGGGCACATGTAGCATTGTTTTCCTCTGCACTAAGCTGCAGGGTTCTTGCCGTGGACCTAGTCCCGAAGAGAAGAAATGAAGACAAGCCTACATATCAGTCCCCGACAAGCCAAGCAGATAAGTTATTTCTTATCCATACATGTTCTATAAGGTGGAAACTTGTGCATATGAAAACCTCATCACCTTCGAAGCATGGGTGCTCCCGTCCTGCGTCCCGAACGTTGCTTCGGTCAGGGTGGTTGTAGTGGCCTTTGATGGAGGGGGTTCGACGAGGAGCTGGTCCCTTTCCATGGTTTTGTGCCCGGTAGGCCAAGCCCCGCAGCAACAAACGAAAGGCACCGGCAAGATAGCTTGCCGGATTAAACTTGTTTACTTAAACGTATAGAGGCATCTCGCCTCTGCATGGACATGGCACATGCACAAGTACCCAGCAAGGCTTGTCTTTTTCATTAATATGCGATAAGCAAGTATAGATCTTACAGGACACAAACATGGATAAAGAAGATTACATAATTTAGACTAAAGTTTGGCAAATGCCTACATATTTTAGACTGAAAAAAGATAAGTGCCCCGTAATCCCTTTCTTGTCCCTCTCCTCCTAGGAACTACCGCAGGAGGTGAAGAGGGCAAAAGGGTTGCCTGGGCAGAAGCCCAGCCTGACACCATCAGGCCCCATGACAAGGAGCCTGACAAGATCAAGAGGGCGCGGGTGAAGGTGATGGTGAAGAGAGCGGCGGAGACGACCCCCTGGCCACCGCAACCAGGGCCAGCAGGACGCGGCAGGGCGAATGAAGCTGTAGCCCACGAGGAAACCTGCCGGGGCCCAGCTGGAAGGCTGCTGGAGGAGCCGGTGACACCATCCACACCTCCACGTCCAACTCCCCGGCAAATCGCCTTGCCGGAGAGGAGATGCAGGTGCAGATGATGGTGCTGCCGCCTGACGGTGCGGCTGGTGTTCAGCCGGAGTCGGAGCCGTCGTCCTTTCCGTCGGCGCCATCGTTATCGCCGTCACTGTCCTCCTCGCCGCTGTCGCTCGAGGAGGAGGTTTCGTTGTCGGTCGAGCTCTCCGCGCAGCACCCTAAGCGAGCACCCGAGCATCCGAAGACCTTGACGGAGAGCAGGGTGGCGTCCATTAACTTGAAATGGAGGACGTGCCCGGCCGCCAAGCTATGGACACGAGCAAAAGTCTTCCAACCACGCCGGAGAAGCATGACACGAGGAGCGGGGAACTCTACGTCCGCCCGCATGCTGCCATTACAATAGCCTCTCATGTGTAGCCTCAACCCCGGCGGCTGCTCGATCTCCATCACCCTTGAGCATGGAGTAGGAAGCCGAAGGCGGCTGCGCGGGGGTCCTCGCAGCTTGACGATGAACTCCAGTGGCTGGTTCCTGACGTGGCCTTCATTAGGATCTTGAGCAACACGAGGAGGTGCGATCAAAGCCCCACCTAGTCCTCCTCGGGCCCGAGCGCCGTGGCGACCACGACCTCGTCCTCTCCTGCCTCCCCTCGCGGCGGGCTCCGCTTCCGCGTCCCCAAGGGGAGGAGGGAGGTGCTGTCAAGCAGAAGCCCTCGTCACCACTACTGGAGTACCGCTGCGCCCTCTTCCCCTCACCATGATGAAGGAGCAATGTCAGAAGAAAGAAGGAGGAGATGGGTGTGAGCTAGCACCTCGCCCGCATCACCTTTTATAGGCAAACAGGGCCGGGGGCTGGCTCCTCACTCAGGGGAGGCAACCGCCCCTCTCTGCCAATCCGGCTCCCCCGCACCATCAGCAGCCCGTGGAATCAAGGCCGACCCCCTGCACCAATCCATGGCGCCTGGCTTTCTACCATGGCACTCATTTCTGCGCTCCCCACGTCTGCCACCAACCCTGTGCAATGCATGCAGCATACGTGGCGGAAACGCCAGAAGCGGAGAGGCTAGTGGAATGGCAGTTACCGCCCCATGAATGTGGGACGTGGGTAGCCCACAGATCGTGGCTCGCAGCTCCCTCATAACGTCTTACACAACGAGCGGAAAAACAGAAAAATGACTCAAGCACAGGTTAATGAAGAAGCAAAGAAGATCTCAAAGGATGAGCTACCACAACCCCCACGCCTGTGTACTAGACAGGGCTTACCCCGACGACACTTGGCAGCGTGTTCGGGCCAGGCCCGGGGGCTCCTGTCGGTGCAACAAACCCCAGGCGTGTGTTGCCCGGACTGTACACAGGCTCAAGAGCAAGGTTGCAACATCCAAGACGAGACCAAGGAGAAGAGATAGCCCTTGGAGGAATCAAAGGGCGGATCAAGAAGACCAATACCAACCAAGTGAGCAAGATATCAGCAAGGAGAAACCTCCCTTGCCGGGCAGGTGAGCCTGGCGGGGTCTAGGTTACCCCAAGGACAAGTCTCAAGACTCCCCCGGTAAGCCTGCCGGGGACGCCGAGGGCGGACTATCCTGCAAAGGCGCCACCGCTCCACCTCACAGCAATGCAAGTCACCTACCGGTGCGGTGTCGAGCCCTCAAGTGATTAAGTGGTGTTATTTGGCATGTGGCAGCCATTTCCAAGGAAGATCACCTCTAAATGACACCCGTCTAGGAGACGTGTCACCCAGACAGGCGAGAAGGTGGCTGAATGGCATGGCAAGGCTGCCGGGCTACACCCATGATGTGACACTAAGCGGTGCATTTAATGCGCCTTGTCCTGTATGCAGAGTTAGGTATGATAGCACTGTTTGCTATCCAATCAGTATGTAATGACTGATTTGCCATTGTGGTGACCCCTTGACCTATAAAAGGAGGGCCGTGGCAACCTTAGAAAGGATTCAGACCCCTGTACACTCATACGCGCGTAGCTGCTCTTGTCCCAAGGCGACCTTGCCGGGCTAGAGCGCTGCATCTCCACCACGGTCCTTCTATCAATCCACCAAAGCAGGAGTAGGGTTTTACGCCTAGCGGCGGCCCGAACCTGGGTAAAAACTGCTCGTGTCATCCCTGCCGTGCTGCTCTACGCTCTCCGCTCTTTGTGCAATGTGCCCTTCGCCCTTGCCGAACCACAAGAGGCCGATGGTCCCATAGGTGGTCGTGTTATACCACGACAAATTGATAGAAGAACAAATAATTATGATGATATCCAGGCAATGATCATGAATATAGGCATCACGTCCAAGATTAGTAGACCAAAATGATTCTGCATCTACTACTATTACTCCACACATCGACCACTATCCAGCATGCATCTAGTGTATTAAGTTCATGGAGAAGCGGAGTAATGCAATAAGAACGATGACATGATGTAGACAAGATCTATTCATGTAGGAATAGACCCCATCTTTTTATCCTTCATAGCAACAATACATACGTGCCTCTCTACCCCTTCTGTCACTGGGTGTGGACACCGTAAGATCGAACCCATCACAAAGCACCTCCTCCCATTGCAAGAAAAATTAATCTAGTTGGCCTAACAAAACCAAAGATTCGGAGAAGAAATACGAGGTTATAAATAATCATGCCTAAAAGAGATTGAAGAAGACTCAAATAACTTTCATGGATATAGATCTGATCATAAACTCGAACTTCATCAGATCCCAACAAACACACTGCAACAAGTCATTACATCAAATAGATCTCCAAGAGACTATTGTTTTGAGAATCAAAAAGAGAGAAGAAGCCATCTAGCTACTGCCTACGGACCCATAGGTCTATGGTGAATTACTCACGCATCATCGGAGGAGCACCAATGAGGATGATGAACCCCTCTGTGATCGTGTTCCCCTCCAGCAGAGTGCCAGAATAGGGCTCTAGATTGGATCTCGTGGTTCTGGAACTTGCGGCGGCTGGAACTATGTTTTGTCGACTCCCTTAGGGTTCTGGAACTTGCGGCGGCTGGAATAGGGCTCTAGATTATATCTTACCATGCCATATTACATGAAAAAACTAGTGAGGACGCATATGTTATGGAAACAATTACGATGGTTCTCACATGATTGGCGGGCACACAAAAGTAGTAGTAGTTCCCATAGAAGGATTCAAACAGAGTACTACCCCGACCCCAAGAGGGCTCGAGAATAGGCAAGGTTCAGATAATTAGACACAATCCAAACTACTTTTAAACACTAGCTGGGCCAACTGTTTCATGCCTCGATCTAATTTGGGATGGACACAAGATGGACCTTGCCATGAACATCATCGAGGACATCCGGCGACAGCTCAATCCTGTCAACCTTCTTGAAGATAACCTTGTGGCCTTGCCACTCATAAACTTGTTTGTCGAGGCATGCCATGTCATCTTCCTGTGTAAGCTTGACAAGAACAGTATGCCTCACAAACGAAGGAGTAGCTTTGAACTTCTTGTGCTTCAGTACACCTTGGACAACACGCCTGATAACAGTGTGGCTGGAATACATCTCGACTTTGGTATAAGTGCAACTGGCTTCCAGGATCCGACGGCCTAAGAACTTTGTTTTCCCAGGGTCATCCGCCTCATAGCGAGTGACATGTACAACCGCACAATCCTTGTCTGCATCAGGGCTCTAATTGAAAACAGAAACGAATTCTGAATTACTTTCCAATATAAAAAACACAAGTTATTTAAACCACTATGTAGAGTCAAAAGTATGCATGACAGGGAAGGTAGCATGCATCGGAGCTAATAAAATCTTGCATTATTTATCACCACATACTTAGATGAAAAACCACAATCGAGATCGACAAAGAAGAAAATCACTTTGGGCTGCTCAGCGCGGGGGGGGGGGGGGGGGGCATCCTCGAAGGAGAAAAACTGCTCCTGCAGAGCAACAGGGGCTGTAACCTCAAACGAGGCGTTGACCATCTTAGTAGTGGTCGTGAGCTTATCTGGCGTCAGCTCGGGGGCGGCCTCCATCTTCTTGGAGCTCTCTGTCTCGTGGGGATCAGCCTCCCACGTCTGCTGCAATATTGGCAGATCTTTGCCTGGTTCTCCTTGGTCCATCATGAAACTGATGAATAGGAGACAACTGAAAGGAAAACACAATCACAATGACAATGAAACAAAAAAGAGAGTGTGGATCGGCTATTGCTTTGCAAAAGTTTTTTTGAAAGAAAATATACCAGCATCACGGATCCGCTTACCTTCCTTTCGTTGGGAGAGAAGAACAATGGTAGAAGCGAGTGTTGGCTTTATTGATGACGGTGAGAGAGAAGTGGATTCAACGAAGAGTGAAATGATGGTTGCTTCGTCCATCCCACTTAGACTGTGGGGAGGTGGGTTTTTGTGATATGACGGCTCGTTACTGCCGCGCTACGACCGAGGTGACTCTCCGCTTGCATACCACCTTCTAATTTGGTGGATGGTATTTGGGCCCGCACGCTGCATGGCCCGCAAGTCGATGAACCAAAGTAAAATGGCATTCTGTAGCGGGAGACGTTTCGATGACCTAGGAGGAGCCAGAAGCAGTAGTGTACCCACTGTACTAGTAGTAATTGTTTTTCTGGGTAGCTGTAGAGTGTCTCCACTGTACTAGTAGTAATTGTTTCTCTGGGCCCAAGACAAAAGAGCCCATCCACCCTAAATAATAAAATCAATTCAAAATCCCATATATTTACTTAATGAGAGGCGCTACCCAGAACACCGCCCCGCCCCCCCAAAAATAACCCGGGTGCTCTTCTTCCTCCTCACTCCCACCCACCTCACGTCAGCTCGCTCCACTCGTACCCCCAAATTCCTCACCTCACTCCTACAGAAAACCCCAACTCACCTTCTTCCTCACTACTACAGAAAACCCCAGCTCCCCTTCTTCTTCACTCGCACTACAGCTAGGCTCGTCATTCGTTACTCTGCTCAAATTTGTGAGCTCGATGCGACGGCCTCGAGGAAAATGGAGTCGCCTGACCCCAGTGCCAAGAAGATGAGGCTCCCGCCAGCGGCGACGCCTGTTGTAGATCCCGCACCCGACAGCGTGGGGAAAAGCGGTGAGCTCCCCCAACCGGATCCGAGGAACCCGTAGAATCTCGGGTGGACCGCATCAGCGATCTCCCGGACGCCATCCTTGAGGAGATCATTTTGCTTCTCCCCACCAAGGATTGCTGCCGCACCCATGTCGCCTTAATCTTGACTGTCATCAGCTATCTCTCTTTAATGATTTCGAACTCCCCGGAGCCATCATCTCCTCCCACCAGGGCTCCATTCAAGGCCTCTGCATCCCGACATGCTACCTGTGCATGCCCTGCAAGGTGGACACCTGGCTGAAATCCCCTGAATTCACAGAACTACAACTACTTGAGTTCTACTATTCCCCCAGAAATCACATACCACATACCGAACGCCATGTACTTGTGCCCTCAGCACCAATGTCCATCTCGCGGTTTTCCTGCTCTCTCCACACCACCACCTTTGCGATGTGCTACCTACCAGACAATCTGGTACTAAACCTTCGACTCCCATTTCTCAAAAAACTTTCACTTGTGCGGGTTCGTATGTTGGAGGCCTCATTGCACAACATCATCCACTCCGGTTGCCCTACCCTGGAGTGCTTGGTTCTTGTTTTGACAGTTAGAGTCGGTTGTCTCCAAATAAAGTCGCCTAACCTTTTAAGAATTGGAATTTCTTTTGACGGAAGGTAGCTCATCATCGAAGATGCCCCTTCACTTCAAAGGTTGATCCTTGATTCTTGTTATTCACCGTCAGAAATAACTGTCGTCTCTGCGCCCAAACTGGAGACCTTGGGTGTAATACATGATCTCTCTGCTCATTTCAAGATGGTGTTTGGCTCGACAGTTCTTCAGGTACTGTTTATTATCATCTACACTTGTAATCATAAGCTGCATTTTAAATTTCTGCGCATAAGTGCTATATCATCTTGGAGTACGCTTTTTGTACTAATATTATGTTCTATGCTTAATGAAGAGTTTGTCCACGGATAGCCTATCAATGGTGCTGGATTCTGTCAAGATCTTATATATCCATATGAATAGTTTTGATCTGAACAAAGATTATTGGCTTGCTGCAATGCTTTCCATGCTGGAGAAGTTGTATACAAGGTGATAATTTCATGCACATTGGAAGCCCGCATATAGTGAACTAGAATTAACCGTTCAGCTGTTGCTCTTTTGACACTCTTTTTTTAGACCTTAAATGTTGTAGGGTGGAGACCCTAAGTGGAGATCTTTCATGAATTGGAGGGGGATCCATGAAGAACGCGAAGAACACGAAGAACAAGAGGGGAAATCACAAGAGGAACACTCAAGAACAAGTCCAATCACACATCCACTAGACCAACAAACACACAAGATTCACAAGGTACAAGAACAATCAAAGGGAAACAAGATACATGGTAAAGTTCATCTCAAATCCAAAGGAGATGAGGTCTTGATGATCTAGATAGATCCTTCCCTCATGGGGGTCTTGAATCCCGAAGGATCTTCTCCAATGGAGGTCATGATCTCCAAGGGAGAGGGTAGATAGGAGCAAATCTCTCAAGATCATATCATGTACTTTGCTAACCCTAACTAGAGGAAGGGGAAAGTCTATTTATAGTCTAGGAGGATTTGGGGAGGAGATGAGGGTACATGGTTCATTTGACCCTAAGTGCACGCAGGCACAGCCGGAGGGGTTCGGGCACCCGGGGTAAAGGGATCGGGCACCCGGGGTGGCGCCTGGGAAGGAGGGCCGGCACCCGGGGGTTAGGGGTGCGGGCACCCGGTGGTGAAAGCCCGGGCACCCGGGGTGGACAGAGGGGCGGTACCCTTTGGGGCCGCCGGACCGGGCACCCGGGGGTTGAGGGCCTGGGCACCTGGGGTGGTCAGGGGTCCGGGCACCCGAGGCATAGGAGGCCGGGCACCTGGGGTGGTCCGAGGCCTCCGGTGCTTCGCGTCCTGAGGTCCCTCTTCCTCCTCCTTCTCCCTTTTTGGATGGTGTATATGTTCTCTTGCGCTTGAACTCCTCCTCCTTGTCAATGAAGCTCCGGTAATACCTATGCATGCACACGAGAGGGATGTCAAGTAGTATAACATCCTCGAAGGGGTCAAGTGAACATGTGTAAAGGAGATGATTAACATTTATGTATGTGAAATAGATGTCGCGCGTGTCACTTTCCGAACGGACTCTTGACAGCATCCCGCATCATGCCCTCCCCCTTGGGAAAGATCTGACCTAGGATCAAAAACCAAATCACCATGGGAAAGAGATGGCATCGCCGTGTAGAAGTGAACGTTCACCAAGTACTCATAGTCTTGAAGCTCAACGTGGGCACACTCCAATGTCGCACCGGCTCGTGATTCCTTCAAAAGGAGCAAGAACAACAAACACTTGGAAAAATAAATGTGGTTAGCATTAGTGCAAATCCAAGCATTCAAGTGGTGATTCACCGAACAAGTGTTGTCATCATGCATATCATATGGTGTGACAAAAGATTGTGTCATGTCATGTAAGCATATGGATTTAGCACAATCAAGGGCATGATTGAAAGAAGCATGTAATTGGGAGGTAGAAATGCTAATATATGTGACAAGAGAATGAACATCTACCTCATGGTCATAGCAAGCATGCATTAAGCGCTCAACAAATGGTCTATGGTATGCATATGAATCATTCACAACACCAAATATAGTGAGATGTCTAAACACATGGGGCAAGTGCAAGACAATCCAAACATAACATGCATAGGGTGTAGAGAAGATATGGTGGCACTTAACACAATGGAAAGATCAATTGTTCAACATGTGTGAGGCAAGCAAGTCATTCAAGCTAGTAGTGCGAAGATGCAACATACTAGAGGTAATCATGGCAATCATGTCATGTGTGAAAATAGTAGGCATAGGCGATGCACATGACATATCACAAACATGAAAACAAGATATGATCAAAGGATCATCATAGGCATTGGGGACAAAGTAAACATGGCGATAATAAGTAATATCTCCACCAAGCATGCAAATACACATACAAGTCATAGAATCAAGGATCATGTGTAATGCAAAGCATGGGTCACAAATGCATGGAAAAGGCATAGGAATGGGCACATCATGCAAGTGAACATGGCAATATGGGCATAAAGTGAGAAGTGGTATATAACCCATAACCATGTGAGGGCCATGTAGAAGAAATGCGCGAAGTCTTTGCGCGAAGGGAGCGGTGGTAAGGACAATCCACGGGATCGCAAATCATCATTGCTCTCTAAAGCTCGTTTCGTCAACTCGTGGGCTTGCGAGGTTGACGAGTATTCATGAGTACCTACACAAAATGAAGGCAAAGGGAAAAATGTGTGTGCGTGGTAAATGTACACATCATCCATCATGATGTGTATGTGCACGTGAGAGTTAGCACAAGATAAGCAATGCTCAAAGAAATTTGAGGCACGGTAGAGAAATATGCCATCCATCATGAAAGCATAATTGTTATGTATGACATGATGGGGGCACAGATTGAGCATGCAATTATAGAAAGTGTGTGGCACAACAATAGCATTTTTATTCATGGGATGCATATGGTGCACACAATCATGGGAATCATGCAATGGATGTAATGGATCAAAATCTCCTAAAATGTGTGAGGAAACTATGGTGGTCTCCTGATGTGCAATATCGGAAACATCATATGGAGAATATTGACAACATAGAAAACAATGCATGTCCAAAGCGAGGTGGTCATGGCATGGCATATGAGATAAATGATGCAAAGGGAGCATATCAATCTCATCACAAGAAAAACAATTGCCAATAACCATGGGTTTGTCATCTATGCCATATGTGCAAATTGGGTTTATTTTAGTGGCATATGCATAGTCACTACAATGAGATTGCAAATATGACATACGGTTGATCTCATTCATAGCATATGACAAGTCAAGCGGATTGGCAAACATGATGTGACCGAGAGAATTATCACAAGAAATCCTATGCAACATGGCATCACAACTAATAGACTCCGCATGACAATCATCAAACTCATCACAAAATGGGTAAATCATCGCATGAGGAAGTCGCACTAGCATGAAGCGTGTTAATAGGAGGATCAACATCATGCAAGCAATCAATGTCATGAATATCCACTAGTGGGACTAGAGCATCACCATCACCTATGTTACCTTTGTCATTCCACTCATGTGGTGTAGGTGAGGTGGCAAAGACCAAGTCATGGTCAACATCATCATCGTGATCAAACCATGTGGGGGTGCATCATAGTCCAGCATGGCCATCGTCTTGTCCAAAGGAAGGACGATGTCGTCGAGGATCGGCGTGTCATCATATATGGGACCTAGCACCAAATGAGAAGACACAATAGAGGTTAAGTTGTTAGAAATCAAAATGGCCCCACATGCCCTATCAACTACCTCACTCTATCTATGTGGTGGTGGCTCACTCACTCCCTCAAAATAGGTGCACTCAATGTCAGATATGGTGGAGTCACCCAAATCACTCAAGTGGTGGTGGTGGTGGCTCTCCTCACATGGGAATTGGGGCAGCTCATCATATATGAGGCAAGTGGTGAAGTCACTCTCACTCTCAATATGGTTGCACAAGTCACTCAACTCGTCACCATACGCCTCCTCGGTCGAAGGGAAAATCCCATGCTCAACCATCTCGTAGTCGTCGCCGTGGATGAAGGCCGAAGATGGCACATCATCACTCTCGCCTCCAAAGATGGAAGCATCATCCTTGCTCTCGACCATCTTGCTCGCCTCCAAATCTTGGTCCTTGAGTTGCTCCGTAGTCGTACTCATCACCGCACCATCTTGAAAAAGAGTCGCAGTGGACTCGGCTTCATCAATGCAACAAAGAGGGATGGCAGTGAAGTCAAATTTGGGAACGTCATCTTGTAGCTCGTCAGGCTTGGACATCTCGGTGGTACTAGCCTCATGCTCATCGTCTTGGAGCGTGGTCATCATGAAGTGTGCTTGGGGTCGAGTAAACTTGGCCTTCTTGAGTTCTTGCTCCGCCTTGAGAGCACCAATGTACATGTCGTCGAGGGATTCATAGTTGTTGGTGAAGATAGTCTTGGCGATGTTGTTATTCAATCCCATCATGAAGTAGAACTTCATCCAAATGGGGTCGTCCACATCGGCTCGTCACAAGGCTTTCTTCATGTTCTTGAAGTACATGTCGAGGGACTTGGATCCTTGTATGGTGTTCTCCAATTGGCGTTGAAGATGTTCCGTGTAGGTGCAAGGCACAAATTCTCGCCGCATCGCTTTCATCGTCTTGGACCAACTCATGTTGACGCTCGTGGAAGGTGTGTGAAGCCACCAAATCAACACTTAGTCGTGGAAGTTACTTGTGGCGCACTCCACTTGATCTTCGGGGGGAACTTGATGTAGCTTGAGGTAGTCATCCATATTGCACTCCCACTCAAGGTACACCTCGGGGTCTTGAGGCCCATAGAAAGGAATCTCATGGTCGGTGTTGAGGTCATAGTAGCTTGTGCAAGACGCGGACTTGAGCTTGGGGAGCTTCTCTTGAGGTGCTTGTTGGCGAAGATGCCGCATATCCAAAGGCGAAGATGCCTTGAAGTCGCTTGGTGAAGATGCCAAAGTATATGGTGAAGTCATAGAGCGATGGTTGGTGTTGAGCTCATGACCTTCACGTTCTTGTCGGTGATGGTGTCGATGCCGATGTGATCTTGCTGGAGATGGTAGCTTGGAAGCATGTGCACTTGAGCGTCTCTTCGAAGATGGTGAAGACCTCTTGCGGTTGTTGATGAGGGCTTTGAGCTCCTCCATTTGAGCATCCATCTTGGTGTCAATGAAGTTTTTCGTGGCATCGAACTCGTCATCGTGGTAGACCAAAGTAGATGTGCTTTGCCTGTCCATCACAAGACTCGAGCAAAGGTGAGTAGGAAATGAGAAAAACAATACCAAGATACCTTTTCCCAATGTTGAGGATGTATCTTGTTTCACTCAATGTGAATTGAGAGAATAGTGGAATTGGTACCAGACTTGTTCACTCACACCTACAAAGTAAAGCTTATCGAGTGGCTTGGTTAGGACAAGTGGCACAAATTCATGCAAATTGAAATACAAGATATTGTAAATTTTGAAATAAATCCAAAGGACTCAAAATGAAAAGCAAGTGATCACAAATATAGAGGAAGGCAATAAAGAAACACACACGGTGGGATAATGGGGCTTGTGCAACTATAGGGACGAGCAATACAAAATTGCCTAACGAAGACTAAGCTCGTGTTGCACAAACACTAGGAGAGCACTAGCTTGATTGCACACTTGGGCACGATTCACCACTTGGCACCAACCTATATGCATGCAAGCAAAATGTTTCCTATTCCATGTATCCTCATGCACAAGTATCTCTTATCATGCTCCGCTCTTTGCATATAAGCTTTGGATCTTTTTTCTTGCTTAGAAGCTTTTTTTGTCTTTATTTTTTCTCTTCTCTTCCTTTCCACTTTTCTTATTGGGCCTCAACCACAAACATGAGATAAGTATCACAAGATATGCACGGGAGCAAGCAATTGCACTATATGATATATCCAATGATGCAACAATATGATATCGTATCACTATGGTGCACAAGTTTTCGCGAAGCCCGGCAATACTCGAATAGCTAGTCTCGATAGGAATGGAGGTAATCGCAAAGATGGTGGGGCTATCAAAGTGTAATGGCAAGGAAGGAAAAGTTTATGATGGAATGGATACCTTCGTCACACTTAACCTTTCATGAAGTCGGTGGTAACCGGCCTTGCTTCCGGTTGAAGATGGTCTCAAAGGATGGATGATCGTCGTCGATGCGAAAGCTCGTAGTGGATGTAGTCGATGGAACGATACAAGTGTCTGGTGGTGGATGAAGATGTAACCATCCCTAAGTAGCCGAAACACCTTAGGAGACTCAAATCACAACTCA
The DNA here is from genome assembly GCA_011799875.1 of Thinopyrum elongatum. NCBI lineage: Eukaryota > Viridiplantae > Streptophyta > Magnoliopsida > Poales > Poaceae > Thinopyrum > Thinopyrum elongatum. Next base: position 322,581,767 of record CM022302.1, read on the forward strand.
AACAACCACAAATGCAATAAGAACCAAAATGGGTTAGGTTGCGAAAGTTTTATGTGATGGTGCGGAAGTTATGGCGGAGGGCCTATGCAAAGATGTCAAAATTTGAAAACTTTGATGATGGCAAATGATGGTGTTAGTATTTTTGTGGGATGGTGGATGTCAATAGCTACAAAACGAGCTAAAGAACGCGAAAATCAGACTCCGGATGAATTAGCTATGGCAAAAATGGTTTTTGGAGTTGGGCTGAAACTAGGGGGTGCGGGCACCCGGGGGTGGGAGGGTGCGGGTGCCCGGGGTGGTCAGGGAGCTGGGCGGAAAAGTGGCCCGGGGGGTCCGGGTGCCCGGGGGTTAGGGGTGCGGGCGCCCGGGGTGGTCAGGGGATTTGGGCGAAAGTTGCCCGGGGGTCCGGGTGCCCGGGAAAAAGGGGTCCGGGTGCCCGGGGGGGTCAGAGACTTTGCCCGGAAATGTTTCGGGAGGTCCAGGTGCCCGGGGAAAATCGGTCTAGGTACCCGGGGTAGGTTGGGAAGTCCTGATTTTGGGTGAAATTTTTAGATCTCGAACTAGGGGCGGAAGAACTTGATTCCAAGCTCCAAATTGGGTGGGTAAAAAGAAAAATTAAGGCTAGGGAACGCCAAGGGAGTTAGATCCACTTGCCAAACACTAGATCCACGGATCAAAATCAACAAAAACTCACAAGTCCAACAAAAAGCAAGAAAATTTTTGGGGCTCTTTTTGTGGGGATTTTCGAATTAGGACGAAAAACAACAAAATCAAGCTAGCAAATGGGGGGTAGGGACTCCAAGATGTGAATCAATCTTGCTCATGATACCAAGATGTTGTAGGGTGGAGACCCTAAGTGGAGATCTTTCACGAATTGGATGGGGATCCACGAAGAACGCGAAGAACACGAAGAACAAGAGGGGAAATCACAAGAGGAACACTCAAGAACAAGTCCAGTCACACATCCACTAGACCAACAAACACACAAGATTCAAAAGGTACAAGAACAATCAAAGGGAAACAAGATACATGGTAAAGTTCATCTCAAATCCAAAGGAGATGAGGTCTTGATGATCTAGATAGATCCTTCCCTCATGGGGGTCTTGAATCCCTAAGGATCTTCTCCAATGGAGGTCATGATCTCCAAGGGAGAGGATAGATAGGAGCAAAGCTCTCAAGATCATATCATGTACTTTGCTAACCCTAACTAGAGGAAGGGGAAAGTCTATTTATAGCCTAGGAAGATTTGGGGAGGAGATGAGGGTACATGGGTCATTTGACCCTAAGTGCACGCCGGCACAACCGGAGGGGTCCGGGCACCTAGGGTAAAGGGACCGAGCACCCGGGGTGGCGCTTGGGAAGGAGGGCCGGGCACCCGGGGGGTCGGGGTGCAGGCACCCGGGGGTGCGGGCACCCGGGGTGGACAGAGGGGCAGTGCCCTTTGGGGTTGCCGGACCGGGCACCCGGGGTGGTCAGGGGCCGCTTCCGGTTGGTGGCCGGGTGTCCGGGCACCCGAGGCATAGGAGGCCGGTCACCCGGGGTGGTCTGAGGCCTCCGGTGCCTCGCGTCCTAAGGTCCCTGTTCCTTCTCCTTCTCCCTTCTTGGATGGTGTAGATGTTCTCTTGCGCTTGAACTCCTCCTCCTCGTCGATGAAGCTCCGATAATACCTATGCATGCACACGAGAGGGAAGTCAAGTAGTATACCATCCTCGATGGGGTCAAGTGAACACGTGTAAAGGAGATGATTAACCTTTATGTATGTGAAGTAGATGTCGCACATGTCACTTGCCGAACGGACTCTTGACATGGTGATGTCTGTGGGATGCTCCGCATCATTAACTGTATTCAATCTTCATGTCTATTTAGGCAACAGGACGGGGTATGAAAGTTATAACCAATCGGTGGATTCGTAAGCACCAGGATATTCTCAGTTCTCATGACATTCGATTGAAGACAATAATGCTGGAACGATATGTTGCCAACCATGCAAACACTAGATTTGTCACATTCTTCCTGCTGAATGCGAGGTTACTATTGTCCATCAGGCTTAAGTTTATCAGCAGCATGGTTTTGACGGATGGGTATGTCGAAGAGCAAAAAAAGGAATTTCAGGTGTACAAAAGGGCTTCTAAACGTGCCGGGCTTCTATTTACAACATCTTGTGGTCATAATCCAGTAAATTTTATGACCCAGGATGTTCATTCTATGGACCTGATCGATCCATTTGATTGTGACTGCCAAAAATAGTGCTGGAGTTAGATGTTGTTGCCCTTTTCAATCTGGGTTTTGTCTAAACCTGATGAACAATTAACCCTCGTGCTTTTGTATAGTTTGTAAGATGGAGTTAGATGTTGTTGCCCTTTTCAACTCGGTTGTGACCGTCTTATTTTCTTTGAAACAAGGCAAATGGCTTGCCATTTGTTTAATTAAGAGAGAAATATTGTAATAAATCCCAACCAAGGGAAATAACATCACTCTCGCCGGCTGCTTGATATCACTGTGCATTACAGAACCCAAGTGATTAGCCCCCACCAGCCCCCACAAACTTATTTTGAAATAGCACCCCAAATGGGCTGTAAATTTTCATAAGAAATGCTGCATGGCCGTGACATATTTGGATTCTGACATTTGGGACCCACGAGGAAAAAGCCTATCCAAGGTGGCATCGACTTACTAGTCAACAAACGATTCTGCCTACCAGCCGTTGGATTAACATCCAACATCTGTCGTGTATCTTCTATCTCTCGTCTTATTCCTCCAGCCGCCCAAACCAAACCACCCCGTCGGTCCCGCCTGCTCCCGCCACCCACGGCTGGCTGTGCCTCCGCCACTCTACCGTACCCTCAAACATTCGCCAGTCCATCCCTCTATTCCCCCACACGTCCTGTTATTCTCCGGCGATGTCAGCCCCAACACACACCCGCACCCGAACTAGTCAACCCTCGTACTCCCCTCCGCCTGCGACTAGACTGCCACATCTTCCACGGCTCATGTTCTTTCCCATCCGAGGCCTCGCCGTCGTCCTCCGCTTTGGTTCGCTCGCCGTGCGCGGTGTGCCGCCATCTGGCGTTGTCAACATGGTTAACAACCGAGAGAAATAAGGAGATGACTGTATGTGAAGAGGATGACAGCAGGGACCCACCAGGGTCATGGCAGTACGCAAGCAAGTGCCTCGTTATTACAAGCCAAAAAATGGTTCCTCCTAATGGTTGGACATTTGGGTCCCATGCCATGGTCAACATAGTCAATAAACGAGAGAATTACACAACGAGCGGCTGACACCAGGGACCCAGCAGGTCGCGCAGTTGTTATTTACTTTTTTTGAGGAACAAGCAGTTGTTATTTACTAGTTTTAGAGACAGATCAGGGTAACAACGGGGCTGTGGCCTGTCTAGCCTAGGGTTTTATTTTAAGTTTACCACATGATGAGCCCAGTTGTGTTTTTTTCTTTCTGAAAATGGCTAGCCCAGTTCTACTTTTTTTTTAAAGAAATACCCAACGGAGGCCTACTTGCTTTCTCAGCCCTGCTAGGCTGCAAATCTTTCAAGACGAGAGGGATGTATTCGCTTGCCAGAAAATGAAGTAGTAAGAAATGGGATGTAAATTTTAAAAACACAGCAAACCGGCAATTAGTTTCAAATATCATTTTTTTTAAGATTTCGAGATTTTGAATTTATTTTTTTTGCAGGGAAAATTATGTTGGATTTTAAATTGATATAAAATTATTATTTTTAAGTTAGTTTGAACCTGATTCAAAATTTCGGGATTAAAAACAGTTCGGACCGCACCTAAATATGAAATTTTCGTTGAATTTTTAACCGTGGCCAGAATATGGGCTATAATGGTAACAAAAAGAATATGGGCTTCAAAAAAATTCTTAAGAATTAGCCAATGGGCTGTAAATTTATTAGCAATAATGGCAGATGGGTTGTATGTTGTTTTCCACATATTTGAGGCTGACTTGTGGGCCTACTAGGTTGACGTGTACGCTTTCCTAAAAAAAGGCTGACGCACACGCAAGGCCGTGTCAACTTAGTCAACACATGAGAGCAGTGACTATTGGATGTCCATCCAATGGCCGTCCTGCTTCTTCAATCTCTGCTCTTCCTGCTCCAGCCGCTCTAACCAGCGCCGGCGGGAGTGCCTGCTCCCACCTCCCGTGGCCGGATGTGCTGCCGCGTAGGCCTCACCGCCCCACCCTACTCCCATCGCTGGCCTGGTCATCCCTCTACTCACCCACACCTGCTATTATTATCCGGTGATGACAGACGAACCAGTGAACCCTCGTACTCCCCTCCATGTGGGAAACAATTGTCGAATCTTCCCCGGCTCCGTGTCATTCCCTTCCTAGGCCTCTCCATCGTCCATCGCCCTAGTGCTCTCGGTGCAGCGTGGTCAACGTGGTTAACGAAAGAAATCCATCGGAAGAGGATTGTACGTGGAGAGGCTGACAGTTGGGTCCACATCCGCATGCAAGGAAGTGCCTCCTTATTACGCGCAAAATAATGATTCCTCCACCTGACAGTAGGGACCCTCTGTATTTCACGAAAAAATGTTCCTCCCGCTAACATCTCGGACCCACCAGCTATATCTTCGCACGCAAGGAAGTGCCTCCTTGTTACGCACAAAAAAAATGAATACTCGCCCTGCTAGCTAGGACCCATCATATTTGGAGGCTGACTTGTGGGCCTACTAAGTTGACGCAGACGGAGGGCTTTGTCAACTTAGTCAATATAAATGATTCTAGCTGCAGTGACCGTATGATGTCCATCCAACGGCCGTCGTGCTTCTTCAACCTCTGGTCTTCTTGCTCCAGCCGCCCAAACCAGCGCCAGTCGTGCCGCCTGCTCCTACCTCCCGTGGCCGACTGTGCTGTCGCGCAGGCCTTACCGCCCCACCCGACTCCCATCACTAGCCTGGCCATCCCTGTACTCACCCAGACCTCCTGTTATTCTCCGGCGACGGCAGCCTCACACTGCAGCCGAACCAGTAAAGCCTCGTACTCCCCTCCGCGTGGGAAACAACTGCCGAGTCTTCCCCGGCTCCAGGTCATTCCCTTCCTAGGCCTCGCCGTCATCCACCGCCTTGATGCTCTCGGTGCAGTGTGGTCAACGTGGTCAAGGAACGACTTCCATCGGAAGATGATTGTACGTGGAGAGGCTGACAGTTGGGTCCATGACAGCAGCAAGGAAGTGCCTCCTTATTACGTGCAAAATAATGATTCCTCCACCTGGCAGCGGGGACCCACCGGAAGGGCCTCTGTATTTTGGCTTAGCTGTATTTTGCGAAAAAAACATTTCCTCCTGACTGCTGGGACCCACCAGCTACATCTTCGCACGCAAGGAAGTGCGTCCATATTACGGGCAAAAAAAATGATTCTTCCCCCTGACAGCTGGGACCCAACAGCTATATCTTCACACGCAAGGAAGTGCCTCCTTATCCTCCCTGACAGCTAGGACCCACCCTGTCGAAGCGTACGTAGCGTTGTGTGTCTGGTCACGAACGTGTACGTACATACTGGTCGATCGATCTCTCTGCAACTATGAACCATGGCCGAGCAAGCAGTGGCACATGTAGTAGTAGAGCCCCCGATGTAGCAGTTCAGGCAGTCTCTTCTAAACCGTGTACACGTACGTACAACCACATGCCAAAAAATACGATCATGTATGTACATACGGGCGAGGTCTCGAACACCTACTCGCGCATACATACGGCCAGGGCTGGTGTACATGGAGAGGCAACGGACGGCAGCAACGGCATCCTGTTCATCGGAAGCCAATCGGCTGGGTCGGAACAGGGAAACCGCGTCGTGTTCGTCGGGAGGCAACATAATGCGTCGTGTTCATCGGGAGCCAACCGGCTTGGACGGAACAGCCGAAACGAGGTCTGGCGTACCGTAGAACGGAGGAAACGGCCTTCTGTTCGATCGCGTACGGTCGAAACGGGGTCATGTTCATCGGGAAGGGTGTAGCATACCGCAAAATGGAGGAAACGGACTTCTGTTCGAGTGGCTACGGTCGAAACAGAGTCCTGTTGATCGGGAGGGGTGTGGCATACCGCAAAACGGAGGAAACAAACTTCTGTTCGAGCGCCTACGGTCGAAACGGGGTCCTATTCATCCACCGTCTACTGCCTCGCTCTAGCCTCCATGTGCTACTGTTCATCCACCGTCAACTTCCTCCAGCCTCCTCAAGCTACTGTTCATCCACGGGCCACTGTTCATCTAGCCTCCACCAGCTACCATTCATCCAGCCTCCACGGGGTCCTGTTCATCCACCCCTAACCGGCTGGGGTGCGGCGGCCTCCTCGGGGTCCTGTTCATCCAGCGGAAAACGCCTACTACCACGGGGTCCTGTTCATCCAACCCCCACCGGAAACTTTTCATCCAGAGCTAACCAACCGGCTCGACTCACCACGTCTCGACTCCTTCTATGTACCGCGCGCACGGTAACAATGGTCACTGTTCATCGAGAGGCAACCCAACACCGGTTGGCTACGTCTCGCACGGGGGCTCGATCAGCTTTAGTAAGCAGCAGAAGTGATTGATCGCTCGGGTTCAGTTAGCAGCAACAGCGAAGGAATCGCTCGGGTTCAGTCAGCAGCGAATGAATCGCTCGGGGTCAGTTCACAGCCAAGGGATCTATCGCTCGGGTTCAGTAACGTAGCTAGTGCGATCACTCAGGTTCAGTTAGCCAACGCCTCGCACACACGCGCATACACGAGAGAAACATGCAAACCACAGTGCATCGCTTGGCCCCGACCACCCACCGTAAGCGGGAACTCCCCGATATTTTCCTCGCCCTCGCTTCTACCATGATATTTTCCGTCATGGACGGCCCAAAGAATGTCATGCAGGTGCATCTCCGGCCCGCCTAGGACGAAAAGCCCATTTTCTGTCATAAAAGTAGGAGCCCTCCGCATCTATGATGATACATGTTTTTGTCACAATTATCGTCATATAAGTGTCATAACCATCACAGAAAAACTTTTTGTTCGGGCCAAAATGTCACGGATGTGTCTTTTTTTTGTAGTGAAAGTGGCAAAAAGGTCATGATGTCTACTACGCAACCTTCTTCTTGTAGACTCGTGTTGGGCCTCCAAGCACAGAGTTTTGTAGGACAGTAGCAAATTTCCCTCAAGTGGATGACCTAAGGTTTATCAATCCGTGGGAGGCATAGGATGAAGATGGTCTCTCTCAAACAACCCTGCAACCAAATAACAAAGAGTCTCTTGTGTCCCCAACACACCCAATACAATGGTAAATTGTATAGGTGCACTAGTTCGGCGAAGAGATGGTGATACAAGTGTAATATGGATGATAGAAATATATTTTTATAATGTGAATAAATAAAAACAGCAAGGTAGCAAGTAACAAAAGTGAGCGAAAACGGTATTGCAATGCTTCAAAACAAGGCCTAGGGTTCATACTTTCACTAGTGCAAGTTCTCTCAACAATGATAACATAATTAGATCATATAACAATCCCTCAACGTGCAACGAAGAGTCACTCCAGAGTCACTAATAGCGGAGAACAAATGAACAGATTATTATAGGGTACGAAACCACCTCAAAGTTATTCTTTCTAATCGATCTATTGGGCTATTCCTATAAGTGCCACAAACAGCCCTGGAGTTCTTACTAAAATAACACCTTAAGATATACATCAACCAAAACCCTAATGTCACCAAGATACTCCAATGTCACCACAAGTATCCGTGGGTTTGATTATACGATATGCATCACACAATCTCAGATTCATCTATTCAAACCAACACAAAGAACTTCAAAGAGTGCCCTAAAGTTTCTACCGGAGAGTCAAGACGAAAACGTTTGCCAACCCCTATGCATAAGTTCACAAGGTCACAGAACTCGCAAGTTAATCACCAAAACATACATCAAGTGGATCACATGAATATCCCATTGTCACCACAGATAAACACATGCAAGACATACATCAAGTGTTCTCAAATCCTTAAAGACTCAATCCGATAAGATAACTTCAAAGGGAAAACTCAATTCATTACAAGAAGGTAGAGGGGGAGAAACGTCATAAGATCCAACTATAATAGCAAAGCTCGCGGTACATCAAGATCGTGCCAAATCAAGAACACAAGAGAGAGAGAGATCAAACACGTAGCTACTGGTACATACCCTCAGCCCCGAGGGTGAACTACTCCGTCCTCGTCATGGAGAGCGCTGGGATGATGAAGATGGCCAGCGGTGATGATTTCCCCCTCCGGAAGGGTCCTGGAACGGGCTCCCGATTGGTTTTTGGTGGCTACAGAAGGTTGCGGCGCGGAACTCTCGATCTAGGTTTTGTTCTGCGGTTTTTGGGATTTATAAGAGGTGCTGCCGTCGGGGACAAGTCAAGGGGGCCCACGAGGCGACGACAAGGATGGAGGGCGCCCTCCACCCTTGTGGTGGCCTCGGGACTCTTCTGGCCCAACTCTTTTGCTTCTGGAGCTTCTTCTGGTCCATAAAAACTCACAGTAAATTTTCAGGTCATTTGGACTCCGTTTGACATTCCTTTTCTGTAAAACTCAAAAACAAGGAAAAAATAGAAACTGGCACTGGGCTCTAGATTAATAGGTTAGTCCCAAAAATAATATAAAATAGCATATAAAACATCCAAGATGGATAATATAATAGCATGGAACAATAAAAAATTATAGATACGTTGGAGACGTATCAAGCATCCCCAAGCTTAATTCCTGCTCGTCCTCGAGTAGGTAAATGATAAAAACAGAATCTTTGATGTGGAATGCTAGCAAGTGCACAAGTTTGATCAATGATAATTTCATTCACTTTTTCTAGCATCATTATATATCATAAACAGCAGCTCATCTCATAAAACTTCTCATGATCAAGTAGCAAACTATTCACATGTTAAAGCATAGATCATAAACTTTTTTGAAAACTAACAAACTAGGTTCTCAGCCATCAAACAATTGCAATTCATCTTATTTTCAGGAAGGGTCTATGTAAGAGCTTTGATTTAGCAAATCCCACATACTCAACTATCATATAGTCTTCCATGATTGCTACCACTCAAAGCATATTTTTAGAACAAATAGCATCCATCGAACACAGAGAAAGATAGGGGCTTAATGTTTTGCCTCCCAACTTATTTATCATATAGATAATTGTCAACAATAATAATTCATGATCAAATATATTTGAATGGCCATATATGCTTAGATCTTTCCCCATCACATGATGCTTGCCAACTAAAGAGTACGTTGGAATGAGAAGGAATACTACTGACTCTTGCATAAAAGTAAAAGATAGGCCCTTCGCAGAGGGAAGCAGGGATTTGCAGAGGTGCCAGAGCTCGAAGCTTTTAAAACAGAGATGAAAATAATTTTGAGAGGTATGCTTTCATTGTCAACATAACAACCAAGAGTTCCCAATATCTTCCATACTAGATACGTTATAGGCGGTTCCCAAACAGAAAAGTAAAGTTTTTACTCCCCCTCCACCAACAATCACACTCCATGGCTTGTCCGAAACAACGGGTACCGTCCAACTTTCAACAATCCTGGGGGAGTTTTGTTTGCAATTATTTGCGATTTTGTTTTTGATCTTTTGATCATAGGACTGGGCATCCCAATTACCAGCCACTCTCTCATGAATGATAAGTGAATAAACAGTCATTGTGAGAATAACCCACCTAGCATGGAAGATACTGACCTAGTCGCTACATGAGCGATTCGTGCATACAAAACAGATTATTATTTGAAGGTTTAGAGTTTGGCACATGCAAATTTACTTGGAACGGCTGGTAAATACCGCATATAGGTAGATATGGTGGACACTCATGGAAGAAACTTGGTTCAAGGAGTCTGGATGCACAAGCAGTATTCCCGCTTAGTACAGAAATTTTGGCTAGCAAAAGATTCTAAATAGCAAGCACCACATGTTGGAGGATCCATAACAATATAACTTCTATATAAATATACCCAAGCATAACTCATTATGTTGTCTTCCTTGTCCAACTTCAACTCATTTGATCAAGTTTGAAAATAATTAATGGGGCTCACAATCATAGAAGATGTCCAAGATAGTATATTTATATGTGAAATCTCTCTTCCTTCAATATTCTTTCATGAATTGTTCAAGTGACCAATAATATGTTTGCTAGCTTTCAATAAATTTACCACCTCTACTTCTTATATGTGAAGTCACTACTCCCCATGGTATAAGCATATGAAACATATATAATTTCAGATTTACGATATTCAATTCATTCAACCATTTACTCATAGGATATAAGTGAAGCACGTGAGTAAATGACAAACTACTCCATAAAGATATAAGTGAAGATCAATGAGTAGTCAAATAATTAAGTAGCCATGTGAAGACTCTATCTCATAAGGAAAATTTAGATCTTAAGTACTTTATTCAAACAACAATCAAAACAAAATAAAATGACATTCTAAAAATAGCACACATCGTGTGAAGAAGCAAAAACTTAGGCTCAACCGATACTAACCGATAATTCTTGATGAAGAAAGGTGGGATGCCTACCGGGGCATCCCCAAGCTTAGATGCTTGAGACTTCTTGAAATATTATATTGGGATGCCTTGGGCATCCCCAAGCTTGAGCTTTTGTGTCTCCTTAATTCCTTTTATATGATGATTTTCCTAAATCTTAAAAACTTCATCCACACAAAACTCAACAAGAACTCGTGAGAAAAGTAAGTATAAATCAAATACAAAACCTTATCATTCTCTACTGTAGCAGATCACTAAAATTATTATTTAACATTGCATACTAAATACCTCTGCATATTTAATACTCCTATCCTCAAATATAATCATTAAACAAGCAAACATATGCAAACAATGCAAACATAACAGCAATCTGTCAAAATAGGACAGTCTGTAAAGAGTGCAATTGTACTCATACTTAACTAACTCTAAAAATTCTGAAAAAATTCCACACTGTATAAAATTTGTTATTACTCAACGTGTAAAAATATCAAGATTTTATCATGTTCTGACTTTCCATAAGAATTCAGGCAACAATAGAAAACTTTCTGTTTTCAATTCAGCAACATGTAGACTTGCAAAATAAGCATGGTAAAGGCTACACTTGACCCTTTTATTGAACTAAAAGATGCAAAACATTACTATAAATAACACCAAGCAAGTACTAATAAAATAAAATGACGCTCCAAGAAAAACACATATCATGTGGTGAATAAAAATATAACCTCAAGTAAATTTACCGATGATGTTGGAGACGAAAGAGGGGATGCCTTCCGGGGCATCCCCAAGCTTAGTTGCTTGGATCTTCCTTGAATATTACCTTGGGGTGCCTTGGTCATCCCCAAGCTTAGGGTCTTGTCACTCCTTATTCTCCTCATACCGATATCTCACCCAAAACTTGAAAACTTCAATCACACAAAACTTAACGGAACTTCGTGAGATGGGTTAGTATGATAAAACAAATCATTCACTTTGGTACTGTCAAGACAAGATTCAAAATTTTCTCACTCTATAGCTACTGTACCATATCATTTCTACAATTTATATTAAGCGATATAAGCCATAGAAACTAGGAAACAAGCAAACTATGCATCGAAAACAGAATCTGTCAAAAATAGAACAGTACATAAAGATCTGAATTAAGGTCATACTTATGTAACTCCAAATATTCTGAAAACTTAGGACAACGTATAAAATTTGTATAAAAATCAACTGTAAAAAATTCAGAAGTTTTCCACGTTCCAGTAAAATATAGGAATTTCTGTACTGGACGTAAAAGTTTCTGTTTTTGCACAGAATCAAGTCAACTATCAACCACACTATCCCAAAGGCTTTACTTGGCACTTTATTGAAACAAAAGCTATAAAACATGATTACTACAGTAGCTTAATCATGTGAACATACAAAAACATTAGGGGTAAATATTGGGTTGTCTCCCAACAAGCGCTTTTCTTTAATGCCTTTTAAGCTAGGCATGATGATTTTAATGATGCTCACATAAAAGATAAGAATTGAAACATAACGGGAGCATCCTGAAGCATAACTAGAACATTTAAGTCTAACCCACTTCCTATGCATAGGGATTTTGTGAGCAAACAACTTATGGGAATAAGAATCAACTAGCATAGGAAGGTAAAACAAGCAAAACTTCAAGATTTTAAGCACATAGAGAGGAAACTTGATATTATTGCAATTCCTACAAGCATATACTCCTCCCTCATAATAATTTTCAGTAGCATCATGAATGAATTCAACAATATAACCATCACATAAATCACTCTTTTCACGATGCATAAGCATATAATTTTTATTACTCTCCACATAAGCAAATTTATTCTCATGAATAGTAATGGGAGCAAACTCAACAACATAACTATCATGTGAGGCATAATCCAATTGAAAATTAATGTCATGATGACAAGTTTCATGGTTATCATTATTCTTTATAGCATATATGTCATCACAATAATCATCATAGATAGCAACTTTGTTGTCATAATCAATTGGAACCTCTTCCGAAATAGTGGATTCATCACTAAATAAAGTCATGACCTCTCCAAATCCACTTTCATAATTATCACAATAAGATTCAACACCCTCTAAAATAGTGGGATCATTACTTCCTAAAGTTGACACTCTTCCAAACCCACTTTCATCAATATAATCATCATAAATAGGAGGCATGCTATCATCATAATAAATTTGCACATCAAAACTTGGGGGACTAAAAATATCATCTTCATCAAACATAGCATCCCCAAGCTTGTGGCTTTGCATATCATTAGCATCATAAATATTCAAATAATTCATACTAACAACATTGGAATCACGCTCATCATTCAAAGATTTTATGCCAAACAATTTATAGACTTCTTCTTCTAACACTTGAGCACAATTTTCCTTTCCATCATTTTCACGAAAGACATTAAAAAGATGACGCATATGATGCAACCTCAATTCCATTTTTTTTGTAGTTTTCTTTTATAGACTAAACTAGTGATAAAACAAGAAACTAAAAGATTCAATTGCAAGATCTAAAGTTATACCTTCAAGCACTAACCTCCCCGGCATTGGCGCCAGAAAAGAGCTTGATGTCTACTACGCAACCTTCTTCTTGTACACTCGTGTTGGGCCTCCAAGCGCAGAGTTTTGTAGGATAGTAGCAAATTTCCCTCAAGTGGATGAGCTAAGGTTTATCAATCCGTGGGAGGCGTAGGATGAAGATGGTCTCTCTCAAACAACCCTGCAACCAAATAACAAAGAGTCTCTTGTGTCCCCAACACACCCAATACAATGGTAAATTTTATAGGTGCACTAGTTCGGTGAAGAGATGGTGATACAAGTGTAATATGGATGATAGAAATATATTTTTATAATCTGAATAAATAAAAACAGCAAGGTAGCAAGTAACAAAAGTGAGCGAAAACGGTATTGCAATGCTTCAAAACAAGGCCTAGGGTTCATACTTTCACTAGTGCAAGTTCTCTCAACAATGATAACATAATTAGATCATATAACAATCCCTCAACATGCAACGAAGAGTCACTCCAAAGTCACTAATAGCGGAGAACAAACGAATAGATTATTGTAGGGTACGAAACCACCTCAAAGTTATTCTTTCTGATCGATCTATTGGGCTATTCCTATAAGTGCCACAAACAGCCCTAGAGTTCGTACTAAAATAACACCTTAAGATACACATCAACCAAAACCCTATTTCACCTAGATACTCCAATGTCACCCAAAGTATCCGTGGGTTTGATTATACGATATGCATCACACAATCTCAGATTCATCTATTCAAACCAACACAAAGAACTTCAAAGAGTGCCCCAAAGTTTCTACCGGAGAGTCAAGACGAAAACGTGTGCCAACTCCTATGCATAAGTTCACAAGGTCACATAACTCGCAAGTTGATCACCAAAACATACATCAAGTGGATCACGTGAATATCCCATTGTCACCACAGATAAACACATGCAAGACATACATCAAGTGTTCTCAAATCCTTAAAGACTCAATCCGATAAGATAACTTCAAAGGGAAAACTCAATTCATTACAAGAAGGTAGAGGGGGAGAAACATCATAAGATCCAACTATAATAGCAAAGCTCGCGGTACATCAAGATCGTGCCAAACCAAGAACACGAGAGAGAGAGATCAAACACATAGCTACTGGTACATACCCTCAGCCCCGAGGGTGAACTACTCCCTCCTCGTCATGGAGAGCGCCGGGATGATGAAGATGGCCACCGGTGATGATTTCCCCCCCCGGAAGGGTGCCGGAACGGGCTCCCGATTGGTTTTTGGTGGCTACAGAGGCTTGCGGCGGCGGAACTCCCGATCTAGGTTTTGTTCTGGGGTTTTTGGGATTTATAAGAGGTGCTGGCGTCGGGGACAAGTCAAGGGGGCCCACGAGGCGACGACAAGGACGGAGGGCACGCCCTGGGGGGGGGGGGGTGCCCTCCACCCTTGTGGTGGCCTCGGGACTCTTCTGGCCCAACTCTTTTGCTTCGGGGGCTTCTTCTGGTCCATAAAAAATCACCGTAAATTTTCAGGTCATTTGGACTCCGTTTGATATTCCTTTTTTGTAAAACTAAAAAACAAGGAAAAAACAGAAACTGGCACTGGGCTCTAGATTAATAGGTTAGTCCCAAAAATAATATAAAATAGCATATAATTGCATATAAAACATCCAAGATGGATAATATAATAGCATGGAACAATAAAAAATTATAGATACGTTGGAGACGTATCAGGTCATTACAGGGTGACTAGACTGATATAGAACTATCATACCTAACTCTGCTAGTTAGGACAAAAGTGCATTAAATGCACTACTAGGTGTCGAATAGAGGGTGAACCCCGGCAAGGGTGATGCACCGCTTATCCAACTACCTCTTATTAGCTTGACATGCCATTAGGATGGGTGTCAATAAAGGTAATCCTCCTTCCCAGTAGGTTGACACGTACAGGCTGCCTCCACCTAATCACCTGCGGGCTCGACACCTCACTGACCAGCGACCAGCTGGCCAGAGAGGTGGAGCGCTGGCGTTCGGCGGGAAGTCCATTCTCGAGGGGCTTGCCGGGACGTGACTTGCCGGCTCGCTTTTGCCGGGGTTGGTTTCTTCTGTTGCGAATCTCGTGGCTTGCTCCAAGCCTTGGTCTTCTTAATTCACTCCTTGATCTCACAAAGAGTGGCTTCTCTGGTCTGGTTGTGTTATGAAGCTTGATACTTGCCGAGAGAGCTGCAATACGTCTGTGCATAAGTCAGGGCAGCAAACGCCCATGTTTGTTGCACCGACAACGAGGCCCATGGCTACCTTAACAAAGGTCAAAACCCTGTCCATTTGCACGAGTAGCTACACCCCCGAGCACCTTGCCTGACGTGCGCTCCATGTAACTAGGCATATACACATCCAATACATAATGCAGGAGTAGGGTTTTACGCTTCACAATGGCCCAAACCTGGGTAAACCTCGCGCGTTTTCTGCTAGTGCCGCTCTTTGTGCCTGTCAATCCCTCCAGTCGAACTGCAAAGGGATCGCCATGATCCCATAGATGGTCGTACGTGCGACACCTACCTACATCTCCCCAAGTGCCAAGTGGACCAATGACACGAGCACGTGCTAGAGCTCACGAGACCGATGTGACATCTCTCCTTAGTGATATTCCATATGACACACGTGAGATATGTCTACTACCTCAATCCGGAATGCTATCTGTGCTTAGGTACCAAGAAGACCCTCTCGGAGATGCTCACAATGATGGACAAGTCAACAAGTGCAAGGACTTCAAGGGTCAAGAAGGAGAATCGTCAAGATGCTACTGGACTCGGACATCCGGCCCCTGGCCCGGACATCCGACCCCTGGAGACCTCAACCACAGTAGCCGCCCAGACGCCGAAGACCTATAGGCCCCGGACATCCGGCCCCCGCCCGGAAATCTGGTCCCTACTATACAGAGAGCTCCAGAAACCAGGCCTCCCCATCTCGGACATCCGGCCCCTGGCCCGGACATTCTGCCTCCTGCCCGGACATCCGGCCCTGTCCGCGCATAGTGTAATGGGCCAACAGCCCGTGTATCCCTCCAACTTGCCCCAACTTGTACTAGCACTATATATAGACGTCTCCCTTCTCCATCTAAGGTTAGAAAAGGATTAGCTCATTGAGATAGATCTTTGCTCATCCACTTACCCCTACTCCCATGGAGATCAAGGCCTCCATGTGAGAAGATCCCCCTAGTGGATTCAACACCCCTTCACGAGAAGATCCTCCTAGGATTCAAGACCTCTTTCTCACAGATTGGGATGAACTAGCTACCATTTGTATCCTACCTTGTTGACTTTGGATTGTGTATCTCTCCATATGTATGTGGATTTAGCACATGTGTGATTGTGTCTTGTCTATTGAGTGGATTTCCCTCTTGTGTTCTTCATGTTCTTCTCTGTTTCCCCTTCAAATCGTGAAAGATCGACACCATTAGGGTTCCACCC
The DNA here is from genome assembly GCA_011799875.1 of Thinopyrum elongatum. Taxonomy (NCBI): domain Eukaryota; kingdom Viridiplantae; phylum Streptophyta; class Magnoliopsida; order Poales; family Poaceae; genus Thinopyrum; species Thinopyrum elongatum. The sequence goes on from CM022302.1 coordinate 322,598,253, forward strand.
TACATCACACCCCTTCAGATGTGGGTGGTTAAGAAGAATTAACTTCTTTTGCAGGATCGGGTCTCCATCCAAAAAGCATTGGACTCTGAAGACAATGCTGGAGACCTGATGAAACTTGTGGGGCGCAAGATAAAATGTCCCATTGGACTTACTATGGTTTTTCTCCCATACTCAACTTATGCTAAATGCATCATGAATTTATACTTTGTTGATGTTTGGAAGTCTATGACAGTACTTCACATCTGTTATGGACCAAAATGCTAGTCTTTCATGTAGGAACAGGTCTCGACCAATGCTCATTGGTTTCTGAAGACAATGCTGGGGGACCTGAAAAATCTTGTTAGATGCAAGATAAAATGTCAAAATGGTCTTATCATTTATTTTGTCCAGGGTTTTCTTGATGATCATCCTGTCATATCCTCCACAAAACGTACCTACACTGTACGCCTTTATCGATACATATTTGCTCTTCACAACAGTCTTCATGAAGAATATCCTACTAACTACTCTGTAGGGTACATCTCCAAAAGCCACTGAATGGATCCTAGACAGTGGCTGCACTAACCACATGACTGGTGACCGAAGTATTCTCATGGACTCTACTCTTCGACCGTCTTCACAGAGTCATATCATGTTTGCTGACACTCACAAAAGCAAGGTATTGAGTCTAGGTAGTGTTGCTATCTCAAAGGATCAACACATGGATAAAGTGATGCTTGTTGAATCCCTTGGATACAACCTAATGTCAGTCTCAATGCTTTGTGATCTTGATATGATTGCCATCTTTGGAAAATATCGATGCCTTTTGACTAATGGCCTCTGACAAAACCAAAATTTTCAAAGGTTTTCGAAGAGGTGACTTGTATATGGTAGATTTCTCTGTAGGACCACAACTTGCCACATGTCTTCTAGCAAAAGCTTCAGAGTGCTAGCTTTGGCATCGGAGGCTAGGACATGCGGGCATAAGGAACTTGCACACCCTTATGAAGAAGAAGCACATCATTGGGATCGAGGGCATCAAGTTCAAGAAGGATCATCTATGTGGTGCTTGTGAAGCTAGGAAGATGACTAGGGAAAAGCACCCCTCGAAGACAATCATGACGACTACGCGTCCCTTTGAGCTTCTTCATGTGGACTTATTTGGCCCTACTCATTACTCTACCCTTACTACTATTACACATCTTTATGGCTTCATGATTGTTGATGATTACTCTAGATACACTTGGGTGCACATACTCCTGTATAAGACTGAAGTGCAGGATGTCTTCAGGTGGTGTGCCAACCGTGCCATGCCAAACTATGGCATAAGATCAAGCACATCAGGAGTGACAAAGGCAGTGAGTTCAAGAACATTGGGCTAGACACTTATCTTGACACTCTTGGCATCACTCATGAGCTGTCTGCTCCATACACTCCTCAGCAGAATGGCATCGTGGAGCGCAATAACATGACTCTCATTGAGATGGCATGCACGATGCTTGATGAATACAATACACTACAAAAGTGGTGAACTGAAGCTATTAACACTTCATGCCACATCATCAACAAAGTTTATCTTCACAAGTTCTTCAAGAAAACATCCTATGAACTGGTCACTGGTAAGAAGCCAAATGTAAATTATTTCAAAGTCTTCAGTGCAAGGTGCTAGATAAGGGATCCACATCACACTTCCAAATTTGCGCTGAAAGCACATGAGGGTTTTATGCTTGGCTATGGAAAGGATTCACACACCTATAGGGTCTTCAACATCTTTCACTATAAAGTTGTTGAGACTGTAGACATGCGGTTCAATGAGACTAATGGATCACAAAGAAAGCACCTGCCAAATGTTCTAGATGAATTACCTTAAAATGAATCTATCTAGCTGATGGGAACGAGAAACATCATTCCCACTGAGGGGCAAGGAGATGAAGAGGTTGTGATTCCCGCTCCTATTCTGCATGAAGACAATGCTGAACCTGAAGACAATGCTCGGCAACAGCAAAGTCTTCGCCCTGTTCATCCTCGCGTGGCCAATGAAATTCAGATTAGAAGATACTTGACAACATCAATGCACCCGGTTCTCTAACTCGATCAAGAGTTATGCGACTAGCCAACTTTTGTGGACATTTCACATTCGTCTCCATCTCTGAACCCACAAAGGTTGATGAAGCCTTCATGGAACACGAATGGATTCAAGTTATACAAGAAGAGCTTCAACAGTTTGAGCTCAATAATGTGTGGGATCTAATTAAACGTCCTGGTCCACTCAAGCACAATATTATTGGCACCAAATGGATCTACCGACAAGCAAGATGAAAATGGTCAAGTTGTCAGAAACAAAGCTCATCTTGTTGCACAAGGATGCACACAAGTTGAAGGAATTGACTTCGATTAAACCTTTGCTCCTGTGGCTAGCCTTGAAGCCATTCACATCTTACTAGCTTATGCCAACCATCATAATATCCTCTTTAATCAAATGGATGGGAAGAGTGCCTTCCTCAATGGCAAGATTGAAGAATAAGTCTATGTTGCACAACCACCTCGTTTTGAAGATCCAAAGCACCCTGACAAAGTCTATAGGCTCAACAAGGCATTGTATGGCCTCGCGCAAGCACCACGAGCTTGGTATGATACACTCAAGGAATTTCTGAAGAGCAAAGGATCCAAACCCGGTTCTCTGGATCCCACTCTCTTCACGAAGACATATGATGGAGAACTGTTTGTGTGTCAAATCTATATGGATGACATTATATTCGGATGCACTGACAAAAGATACAGCGATGAGTTCAGTCATATGATGCAAGAGCAATATCAGACGTCTGTTATGGGATAGCTGAAATTCTTCCTTGGTCTTCAAATTCATCAACAAAGCAATGGTATCTTCCTATCTCAGGAGAAGTTTTAACTAATAAAATACGAATGCATGTCGCCAAAGATTATATCATTGAATTCGTATTTGAACATAGTTTCCAATTATATAATTTTTATGACATGCATTAACATTTTGTTGGTTAAATTTAAGGTCAAAGTATGGCACAGAATATAAAGGGGACTAATAGACCAAGACAGAGGTAGTAGCACACGGCCGCTGTCTATGCAGAGTCGCAACTGCTGGCCGGCTTGTAGACGACCATTCCCTGCATGTTCAACAGCTCTATGCGTGTGGTTGCTCGCGGTTGAGGCGGCCGCAGCACGCTCTGTTCGCGTCTCGCCACGCGCGCTCTGCTCTTGCATCCCTCCGGGCGCTCTGCTCTCGTCCCTCCACGTGCGCTGCCAGTGTTTGGGGCCGGCGCACGATCACGTAGTTCGTGTTGCCATTATGCATGCGGTTGCGCCGGGCGTGGCGCCACGATGCAGTTACCCGCTGCAAAAACTGCCATGCGGACGTGCCGGGAATCCAGGCTGCCCGGCCCCCATTTATTCCTGCGGCCATTTACCTTCATCTCTTGCGCCACATGACACAATAAGCACACCCACGACGACACATACAGAGAGGACATCCAGCGGTTCCAATGGCGCTCCCCGTGGCTCCAATGGCGCTCCCAGCGGCCGACGACGACAACGGGGGGCAGTTCACCACGCATCACATAGTGGACACCCACGTGAGGGGGAAGGCCCTCTCAGTGGTGTACACGAATGAGCCGGTCTCGGTGGAGAGCTCCATCCAAACTATGGAGCACTTGCTTGCTGAGGACAAGTACCAAGTGGTCGGCTTCGACCTCGAGTTCACCAGCGATAGTGCCGGGCAAGATCAGAAGGTTGTCGTCGCCCAGTTGTGCATGCGACATGACGTCCTCGTCTACCACTACCACCTGGCCATAACGCCCTGCGAGCATTTCTCCAGGTTTATCAATAGCTCGGACTACAGTTTCGTTACGGTGGACACCACCAATGATCTAAAAGTGCTCAAGGTTTCGGGCTTAACCTGCAAGAATCTTGTCAACATCCATGACCACTACAAGGTCTGGGGCAGCGACAACAACAATCATAACTCCCTCGTTGACCTCGCCTCGGCCATCATTGACCCCTACTACATGAAGATGAAGGATGAGTGCAAGAAGGACAAGAACGCCTGGCATAGTGTCTGGAATCAGAGACTGGATGAAGAACACGTCAAGTACGCGGCCAAGGACGTGTACACGAGCTACGAGATGTACAGGCGGATCGTTGACATGAGGAAGTGTCTTCTTCCTGCCCCAGACGAGGGATCGAGCCACAGAGCAGTGGCGGGAGCGTCACAAGAAGTAGATGACTAGACGATCATTTCTCCTAGTTTAGAATGCATGCAATTGTTTATTGAGGTGTGTGCGAATGATCTATATAGTCACTTATGTAATTGGATGTTTATTTCATAATATAGATATATATATTATATAGATTATATATATATATATTATATATATATATATATATATATATAGGGTCGCGCTATTCGTCACCCTGGGTGAGGAATAGTTATTCTTCACCCCCTCTATATTTTAAGGTTAATACACCGTATTTTTAGGTTTCATAAATTTTGTCTTATTTCATACGTAAAAAGAGAACGTACTCTATATACTCGACGTAAAAAATATTTTATGTTACGTAAAGTTACGAACGTAAAAACATAGTGTAAATCATACATAAAATGCATAATTCTGGTCTTATAATATCTATTTTTTTGTTTTCTTATAAACATTTTACGTAGTAATCAATATGAATGTAACTTTTATTCCAAACATAATTTATTTACGAAGCGATCGTAAGATTCCCTCGGTGAAGAATAACTTATCCTGCACCCTGGTGATGAATAGGATTACTATTATATTGTGGTGTGTGGTGGTTATTCTTCTATAGACAGAGCAAATCACACGGCTTATTAGCAGAATCGTCTATGTTATTATTGGTCTTCTCACACATTTCTGATTACGGACCTGTTTGCCGCGTATCACACACATCTTGTTCAGAGAACTATTTCTGTTGTCTTGGCTCATAGCAAACAGTTCATCCAGTGAACTGTATGCTCTCCATCGCACACATCTTGATCTGGCTGACCTTTTCTATTGTGTTGCCCAATCACACACAGTTCATCCTAGTGAACTGTATGCCGTATATCGCACACACCCTCATCTAGCTGCCTGTTTTGTTGTTCTGTCTCATCGCAAACAGTTCTACTGGATTAACCATTTGCCACACATCGCACACGCAACTCTAATCTGAATCGTGTTTGATGTCACCACCGCGCATCGCAAATATTTTGTATCTTTTTTGACGGTGTTTTACTACATCATCGTTTGTGTGATTAATGCATCGCACAAAGTTTCGTCGAGGGGTCTTGATTGGACTGTCGCGTTTGGACCAACTTGCAGTAGTGGATCCACCATTCTACGACAACATGAAGAAGAAGATCGACAAGGAGGAAGACCATAAACTAGGGGGATCAGCCTACTGCCAAAAAGCTCATCAAGTACGCAGCGATAGATGCGTACGCCACCTACCGTCATGGAAGAAAATCGACAACATCAAAACAATTCTGGGAGGTCAAAAGAGAGGCAGAGGACCCCTACTTTGACTGCTCTTTTAGGGAGAAGAGACTCAAAGTCTGCCTTTGTGTTGCTTGCGCTTGCGCTTTTCCTTTTCTTGTTTCAAATTCGTAGTTTGCTTTGTTAGGTTAAACTAGTTGCTTATGTCATGTGTGTTAGGGTTGAACAAGTTTGCTTTAGTCAAGTCCATAGTTTGCTTATGTCGTTGAACAAGTTTGTTAGCTTCCTATTTTGTTTATCCATCATTTGAAGTTGAAGTAGCTGTGAATGAAACTTGTGGCTGCTCTTTGAACTATTTATGGAGCTACTAATCACACAGATGTTTCATTTGTTAGTTTGGATTCAGCATTGTATGGAAAACAAAACATTGAAAACATTCAGTACAATTTGGGCTGCTTAACACACTTGTAAAAACAAATCCCTCAGGATATCCCAACTTCAAAGTTTGAACAAAAAAACCTTAGTACTTCATGTACTGTTGTCATCATAGAAGTATTTCAACTAAAAACACATGTACAAAAACTTAATACTTCATGTACTGTTTCATCCTTATTATCTAAGTTTATATGAACAAAACTGCCCCAACACCACTTTTAACACTAACATAGACTTGTACTGGCAACATATATTTCACAAACCCAGCAGACTAAGAAAAACAAACATAGTAGTCTTGGGCGCTCATACAACTTAATACTGTACGACAGTACTATCACACTAATAGTTTCAGAAGAACACTAAAAATATCACAACAAAAAAGGTCCATCACACTTAAAGACTAAAGTTCCAGCCGAGGACAACATTCAGTACTAACAAGATCATACGTTCTATCGCCGCTAGAAAATTAGTAAGTGCTACAACAAAAAAGCTGAAGAACCATCAGTATGCATTTCTTGGTCACTAACAGACTAGGAATGACAGTCCTAGTACTCTTGCCCGCACAGTCCAACTTACTACAATAAAAGCCAAGAAGCATCCGTCCGCATTCCTTAATCACTGACAGACTAAGAATACATACTAGTACAATTGAACTCTCACACTACAACTAGTTTTTTATGCAAGTACTATGATACTAAATAATGCCAGAAGACACCTTGAGAATAATCACACAACAAAAAAGAAGACAAAAACTCACTAAAAGATATCAGTTCAGCCAAGGAGAACATTAGTACTAGTAAAATCATGCTTACATAATCCAAGAAAATTCACAGAACTACAAACAAGCATTAGTCTGCATTACGGGATTAGTGAAGTACTAGTTTCAAACAAAAAATTGATCGCCCAAGGGACAGGACACACCCTACGCAAAGGATACTTGGACTCGAGCCCACAGTGGAACCGTTGGCAAAGTCCATAGTAATCCACACTGCGCGTGCAGCCGACCAGGTCCCACAGGTCCCGGGATTAGAGAGCAAGCGCCGTGTATAAGCGCTCAAGTAATAATACAGAGGAGTTCGACCGATGAGCCTGCGGCATCGCTTATAAACCGATCGAGACCCCCTCGGCTAGCAGGTGGGACTAAACTCACAGCGCATGCTCAGCCAACAAGTGACATTTGCGCGCACGAGCCTTTGGGCCGGAAAAGGTCGACACGCCGGCGCGTTGGAAGCCTCCCTCGTCTCCAAACTGTCCTCACCCTCCTCACCCCCACCTGCGGTGCAGTAAACAGGGTTGTTCACTGCCCCTGGACCGCCACCGGCAAGTCGCAGCCCTCCGGGCGGGAAGGCCATGGCAGGGAGGGAATCCACCCAAGAGTACATTTTCGAAGCCCGGTCCCGGCAAGGTCTACTTGCGGGAATGGGTCCCGCAACGCCGGCAAGGCAGAGCTGGCAAGACAAACTCACAGGCGGATCAACCAGAAGTCAGTCTACTACTCTACTGCCAGCGAGATCAGGGCCGCAAGCTTCAGGACTCGACGAGACTAAAGATAGGGCCCCCGGCAAGGTTCTTGCCGGGATGGACCAGCTGACCCGCAAGGCTTGCCGGGGGACAGCTAGACTGAAGACAAGGGCCCCGGCAAGGTTTTCCGGGATGACCAGCTGAGCCCGCAAAGTCAAGGTTCCTGCCGGCAGGTTATGCCACATGCTGCTGCTCCAGGGCGGACCCCGCCAGCTGGGCACTCTGGCCCTTCTCCAGGCATGCATGGCAGAGCACTGTGCCAAGCGGGCGCTGATGGGATGGCCCCTTTTCCATCCCCAAGAAGCTAAGGGACACCTGACAGAGCATTTAATGCGCTTGTCCTGACCCGTCAGTGATAAGCATGTAAATGCTGTAGCAGAGTACTTGCCGCGCAAGGTACTTGCCCCGGCAAGTCTTGGCTGCGGCAAGGTATTGGCTGCGGCAAGGTACTGCCCCCGGCAAGTTCCTTGCGCGGCAGCTATTGGTTGCGGCAAGCTATCAGTGCGGCAGGTCTTGCCGTGGCAACGTTCACTGACCACGTGCTACTGTGCTGCTGCTCCCAGTGCCTCTGCCAGCGTGGCGCTCTGGGTCCTTCCAAGCATGCGTGGCAGGGCACTGTGTAGACGGTGGTGCTCTGTAGCTAGCGGTGCAGGAGCAGGTGGGATAGGCTTTTCCCCGTCCAAGACGCCCAGATACATGTATCTGGACACTAAGGCATGGGGCATTTAATGCCCTTGTCACCCTGCTGTCAGTGGTAGGTAGGACATTCATCCTAGTAATAATGGCCTTACTGTAGGCAACTTTCCACCTCTACCTTTACTGTTTGCCACCTGTTGGTGACCCCTTTGTGTCATATAAAAGAGGCCCATAGGCAACATGGAGAAAAGGTTAGGAACTGGAGTTGAGAACTCCAGTATAGTACGCACTGCTCTGTACTGTAGCGCTCCTGGAGCTAGAACAATCATTCGATAATAAACGAAAAAGCAGGAGTAGGGTTTTACGCATCCGTGCGGCCCAACCTGGGTAAATCTCTCTCGTCGCTGTGTGTTCTTCGCTAGTTTGCTCTTCGTGCGACCGTCTCTCCCTGCCGAACGTAAAGGGGTCTTCCCTGGGTCCCATAGGTGATCGCGGATTGCGTCCCCGACATATTTGGCGCGCCAGGTAGGGGTGAGGGGCTGCGCGAAACTGATCTGGCGATCAGCGCGGCTTTCTTCATCATCTTCACCGCCATAGCGTCCAAGAAGAAGGCCTGAACCTCGAAAAAAGCTAAGTTTTAAAGCTTTAATTATTTTCTGCTGTTGAGTCTTATCCTGGACGATATTTTTGCGCGTAACCTTGTCGCGAAGGAGCGCTCCTGAAGCATTCTGCGCTCCTGGTGTTGTTTTGGGTCGCCAACATACGATGCGCTGCGATTGTTTCTAAAGCGTTAAGCTCCACGAAGAGCGTGCGTTCTCGATAGGCTGCTGAACAGGACCCATCCTAGCGCCATCGACCAACTGCCATTCGGGGAATTCCGTCAAGCATGGGGCTCGTTGTGCAAAAATGCATCGTTAGGAGGACTTAGCGAGTTTTTTCTAAGATGGGGTGGGGTTGAGGTGAATGGCGTCCTAGAAGTAGGTTGGTTTGAAGGGTTGTCTTCTTAGAGCCGTATCTGAGGAACTTTCCCGGGCTAGTCGCACTCCTAGTGCCCCGATTCCGCTCGGAACCTGGGCAGCTGCCCAAAGCCGGGAAGGTAAACCTTTTTAGGAGGCGGGTTCCGGCACTGCTAGATCCTCCTCAAAGCGCTGCTGACTGATCGTGCCTACCGGAAAGTGTTCCGGCAAGCAAGGGAATATTCAGCAGGGAGTCAAGATTGCAGGCGAATCCGACATTACCAGAAGCTAATCAACTTGTTGTGCTCAAACGCTGTTGTGGCTTTCATGCCAGTCAGTGTTCGGAAACACTCTGGAAGGCGATCTCGGGGGCTGGCAGCGCCCCAGAAGTAACCCCCTGAAGAGCCTTCCCGGCACCAGCTTGCCGAAGCGGGCGTTGAAACGTCAAGGTTCCGCCAGAGTTCAAGAGCGTCCCGGCAACAAGCTTGCCGGAGCTGGCGTTGAGAACGTCAATGGTTCTCCGCCAGATCAAGAGCCTTCCCGGCAACCCCTTGCCGGAAGCTGGGTCGAGAAACGCAAAGTTCTCCCCGCCAGAGTTAGAAGGCCTCCTGCCCTTGGCGGGGCTCCCGACAACCACTCTTTTGAGCAAGAAACAAGCTCGTGGGCTAGCGCGCGCCCTAGCAGAAAAATCAAGTTCCACAGATTTTCTCGCAATTGCATCATTTTATGTCCTCACTCGCTTCTTACACTACACGCGAAGGAGCCTTCCCGGGGCTAGTTGCGCTCCTAGTCGCCTCAGTCCGCTCGGCGATGTGACAGCTGCCCAGAACGGGAAGGTAACCCTTTCCGGGAGGCGGCGTTCCCTGGCGGGCTCTACGGACCCGATCCCCAAGCCCGCTGCCTGGGCGTTGCGCACGGAAAGTTTCCAGCAAGCGTGGTCGTCTTGAATGATTCCTCATTCTCGTATATCGACCTGCACCGATAAGGACCTTGCCGTGGTTAGTCCCGCTCTGTTTCGCCTGAGTCCGCTCGGCAAACTTAGCAGCTGCGTTCTGGCCCGGCAAGTCGCCTTGCGGCGGCGGCGTTTTCCGCAGGCTGCTAAAGACCCGCACCTAGCGCTCGCGGCAAGCGGCGCACCCGGCGGGTTTCCAGACACGTAGGGTACAAGATCTGTGCAAGGACGGAATCAATCAAGGGGAAGCATGATTTCATTTAGCATGAAGGAATAAAAATCCCCTCTTTGTGCCATAAAGCTTGGCCTAATTAAGGTAAATTGTCTTCGGGCCGTGGTGGCGGAGCGGGTGATGGCCATGGTGGCCGGCAGTGGAGGTGGGGGCCACGACGGCCACCTCCCGCCTTCGGGCCGCGGCGGCGGAGCGGGCGATGGCCCTGGCTTTCGACCGTGGTGTGGCGGCCACGGCGGCAGACGGTGGGGTGGTGGCAACGGCGGCTGGCAATAGCTGCCGACGGGCAGCGGCGGTGGAGCGTGTGGTGGGTGTTCCACGCACACCCAACAGGGACGCCATGCGCACTACACTATGCCGGGGACTGCGCCGCCGCCGCGGTGTAGCCTCCCAGCTGGAGTTGTCCTCTGATGACGGCAGAGTGGCTGAGCGACGACGATGGACCGGTGCCATTGGCGATTGTGGGAGAAGCAGACGAGATAAGCTACAGGGAGGGAGGGGAAAATGCCACGGTGGACTCGCCGGCCGTGAGGGTTTATATAGGAGGCCGGTAAGCATTGGGATTTTGGGGGATTTCACCGAGTCGGGCGGGAAGCTTGCGCGGGAATGGGCTTACCACAGTTTGGCCAAAAGAACGCCCCCGCGCGCTGCTCAAGCTTGTGCTCTAAGCCGTTTGCGACACCGGGGTGACAAGACGTGCGAGAGGAGGACAAAAGGATACGTACACATACGGTTAATAAAAAACGTTTGCGATTAAATTACCTACTACCCCCAGCCTAGTTTATAAGTCGTCTATGTATTTTTGTGCCAAATTTTGACTAGTGATTTAACTAATAAAATACGAATACATGTCGCCAGAGATTATATCGTTGGATTAGTATTTGAACATAGTTTCCAATTATATAATTTTTATAACATGCATTAACATTTTGTTGGTTAAATTTAAGGTCAAAATATGGCACAGAATATAAAGGGGACTAATAGACCGAGACAGAGGTAGTAGCACACAGCCGCTCTCTACGCAGCGACGCAACTGCCAGCCGGCTTGTAGACGACCATTCCCTGCGTGTTCAACTACTCTATGTGTGTGGTTGCTCACGGTTGAGGCGGCCGCTACGTGCTCTGCTCGCGTCCCTCCTGGTGCTCTGCCCTCGTCCCTCCACGCGCGCTGCCAGTGTTTGGGGCCGATGCACGATCACGTACGTTCGTGTGCATGCGGTTGCGCCGGGCGTGGCACCATGATGCAGTTACCCGCTGCGACAACTGCCATGCGGATGCGCCGAGAATCCAGGCCGCCCGGCCCCCATTTATTCCTGCGGTCTTTTACCTTCATCTCTCACACCACACGACACAATAAGCACACCCACGACAACACATACAGAGAGGACATCTAGCGGTTCCAATGGCACTCCCCGTGGCTCCAATTGCGCTCCCAGCGGCCGACGACGACAACGGTGGGCAGTTCACCACGCATCACGTAGTGGACACCCACATGAGGGGGAAGGCCCTCTCGGTGGTGTACACGAATGAGCCGGTCTTGATGGAGAGCTCCATCCAAACTATGGAGCAGTTACTTGCTGAGGACAAGTAACAAGTGGTCGGCTTCGACCTCGAGTACACCATCGGTCTTGCCAGGCACGATCAGAAGGTTGCGGTTGCCTAGTTGTGCATGCGACATGACGTCCTCGTCTACCACTACCACCTGGCCACAAGGCCTTGCGAGTGTTTCTCCAGGTTTATCAACAGCTCTGACTACAGTTTAGCTAAAGTGGACATCACCAACAATCTAAAAGCGCTCAAGGTTTCGGGCTTGAAATGCCAGAATCTTGTCAACATCCAGGACCACTACAAGGTCTGGGGCAGCGACAACAACAAATAGAACTCCCTGGTTGACCTCGCCTCGGCTATCATCGACCCCTACTACATGAAGATGAAGGATAAGAGCAAGAAGGACAAGAACGCCTGGCACAGTGTCTAGCATCAGAGACTGGATGAACAACACGTCAAGTACGCGGCCAAGGACGCGTACACAAGCTACGAGATGTACAGGCGGATCGTTGACATGAGGAAGTGTCTTCTTCCTTCTCCAGACGAGGGATCGAGCCACAGAGCAGTGGCGGGAGCGTCACAAGGAGTAGATGACTAGATGATCGTTTCTTCTAGTTTAGAATACATGCAATTGTTTATTGAGGTGTGTGCGAATGATCTATATAGTCACTTATGTAATTGGATGTTTATTTCAGTTATATATATATATATATATATATATATATATATATATATATATATATATATATATATATAGTTATTCTTCTGTAGACAGAGCAAATCACACGGCTTATTTGCAGCAATCGTCTGTGTTATTATTGAGCTTCGCACACATTTCTGATTACGGACTTGTTTGCCGCGTATCACACACATCTTGTCCAGTTGAACTGTTTCTATTGTGTTGGCTCATCGCAAACAGTTCATCCGAGTGAACTGTATGCCCTCCATCGCACACACCTTGATCTTGCAGACCGTTTCTATTGTGTTGCCTAATCACACACTGTTCATCCTAGTGAACTGTATGCCGTATATCGCACACACCTTGATCTGGCTGCCCGTTTCTGTTGTTCTGTCTCATCGCAAACAGTTCGTATGGATCAACCGTATGCCTCGCATCGCACACGCAACTAAAATCTGAACCGTGTTTGATGTCACCGCCATCGGAAATGTTTTCCATCTTTTTTGACTGTTTTATTACATCACCGTTTGTGATTAATGCATCGCACACAGTTTCGTCGAAGGGTCTCTACCGAGTCTCGATTCCCAGGGTGAAAATTCAAGGTCTGACCTTCATTGGTTGTACCTGACAATGGCCTTGTTGAAGGCATTGTTTCTTGGGTGAATTCGGACTTTCTCCAGGGTGAAAACTCAAGATCTTCGATCGGGCAACAACAACGCTTGTGCATTGTTTCCTTCTTGAAGGTGTTGCTTTTGGAGAACCTTTTCTTGTATGCTGGGTGTCGTGGGGTTAACATGGCAGATGTCCTGGTGAAAGGACTTAAGCGTGGAGCCATCGCAATGTAGGTCAGCTTAAAGGGGTTGAGCGGGACGAGAGGAACACCTAAAAAATACGGTGTATTAACCTTAAATATAGAGGGGGTGAAGAATAACTTTCCTCACCCAGGGTGACGATAGCGCGACCCTTTATATATATATATATAGATATATTATATATATATAT